>WNWU01013517.1:1393935-1505299 GCA_012654045.1 Ptyas mucosa
CAAGTCTCGGTACTTTGTGATTTTTTCTTGCTGCTTATCTTCAATCCATGGTATTGCAATGTCAATGAATCATACTTTTTTCTTTTCAACTATTGTTATGTCAGGTGTGTTGTGGACCAAGTGCCTGTCAGTCTGAATCCTGAAGTCCCACAAGATCTTGAGTTTCTCATTCTCTAAAACTTTCTCAACCTGATGTTCCCAGTGGTTTTTGCTGTACTTAGATCCAAACTTCTGGCACAATTTCCAGTGAATGATCTTAGCAACACAGTCATGGCATTGTAGGTAGTCAGTTTGTGAAATTTTGCTGCACCTACTCATCAGGTGGTCGACTGTCTCATCTTTCTCATTACAGAGGCGGCATTTGCTGTTGGTGGTAACATGTTGAATTTTTGCCTTCATGCAGTTTGTGGCTAGGGCTTGTTCTTGAGCTGCCAAAATTTCTATTTCTTTTTTCAGTACTCCTGATCTTAACCAGTTCCAAGTTAGTTTCTGGTCAGCTTTGCCTTCAATACTTTTCAAGTATTGTCCATGCAGAGCTTTGCGTTTCCAATTTTCAGCTTGCTGCTCAATTACTTCTTTCTTATACTCTGCTTTTGTTTTAGTTGTCTTTAAAAGGTCTCCTTTATTTACTTCCTTAATCATTGGTTCTTCACTTTTCTGGATGTAATCATTCAAGCTGCATTTTTCTTCTTCTACAGTCTGCTTTACTTGTAGGAGTCCTTGACCACCCTCTGCTCTTGGTAAATATAATCGGTCAACATCACTTTTCGGGTGCAAAGCATGATTCATTGTCATAAGCTTCCTTGTTTTTCTGTCCAAATTGTCTAACTCCATTTGGGTCCAATCAATTATTCCTGCAGAGTATCGAATCACAGGTATAGCCCAGGTATTTATGGCTTTTATGATGTTTCCTTCACTCAGTTTGGACATTAATATCTTATGAATTCGCCGAATGTACTTGGCTGAAGTTAATTCCTTGACTTTATTATGCATTAAGTCAGAGGCCTCTAAAATCCCCAAGTACTTGTAGCCTTCTTCTGATTTTACTGCCTTTATCATTTCTTCATTCTCTAGTTCTATTCCATCCTCTTCTATGATCTTGCCTGCTTTGGTTGCTATTGTTGCACATTTGTCAATGCCAAACTGCATACCAATGTCTTGGTTGAATTCTTTTGTGTTTTCAATTAATAAATTCAGTTCAGCTTTTATTTTACCAAACAGCTTCAGATCATCCATGTACATCAAGTGCGAGATTTTCAATCCTTTCTTTGCAAGTTCATATCCACAGTTCATCTTCTTCAAAATGATTGTCAGTGATAGCATTGAGAGTATAAAAAGTAGGGGTGAAAGGGAATCACCCTGGAAAATGCCTCGTTTAATTTCAACTTCACCCAGTTCTTCTTCATTAGTCATAAGTTTCATTTATTTAATGGAACAATCTCCGATAAGATTAAAATTTCCAAAGGTACTAGACAGGGTTGCCCTCTCTCATCATTATTATTCGTTTTAACTTTGGAACCACTTCTCAACATAATCAGGCAAGATAAGGATATTAGAGGCCTAAGAATTAGGGGAGAAGAATACAAGCCCAAGCTTTCGCTGATGATCTTGTATTCATCTTGGAAGACCCTCTAACTTCAGGTCCGATATGGCTAAGGAGAATTGAAGAATATGGAGAAGTAGCGGGATTAAAAATTAGCAAAGATAAAACTAAAATGATATCCAAAAACTTAAAAGAGGATCAAAAAAATAAGGTGCAGGAAACCATGGGACTTAAATTTACTAAGAAGGTAAAACACCTAGGGATTTGGCTGACAAACAAATGCTCTAATATTAAAGAGACCAATTATTTCAAACTATTGGCTGATACAGTAGAGGACATAGATAGATGGAAGAATATACAGCTTTCACTTTTGGGCAGGGTTGCCGCAATCAAAGCCCACATCCTCCCATGGTGGATTTTTCTATTTCAAATGACTCCTGTAAAACTGGATAAAAATTTCTTTAGGAAATTGGATCAGGCAATAAGCAAATTTATTTGGCAAGGGAAAAAGCCACGAATTAAGAGAAAAATGCTACAGGAACACAAAATGGGGGGGGGGACTCCCAAATTGGGAGTTATATTACCAAGCCTTGTCCTTTCTTTGGATAAGAGACTGGGTATCCTTTTCGAGAAAACGCATATTAATAGTTGAGGGATTTGATTTTCACCAAGGCTGGCACAACAAGGAAAACAATCTAAATATTTTACTAACCACTACATTAGAAGAATTTTAATAAAAATATGGGAAAAGGTGAAGAAACAAACTTATACCCAAGTCCCTAAATGGGTGGTCCCATTGGAGATGGCAACCTACCCAACTGTTTATAATATAAAAAGAAATTGGACCTACAATATCCTGATGGATGGAGGAGGGAACTTAATATCAAGAAAGGAACTTCAAGTAAAAGGAATAGATATAGATTGGTGGTCATATGCCCAAATTCAAGCTAGATTCAGAAAAGACAAACAAGAGTATGGTATTTACCAAATGACACAACCGATAGATAGACTCCTTCTGGGTGTTGAAACAAAATTTATATCAAAGACCTATAATCTTTTGTTATCAAGCTATACAGCTGAGGAGATAGTAAAAGATATGATGATTGCCTGGGGGAGAAACTTAGGAAGACCAATGCAACTTGAAGAATGGCAGGGAATATGGAATAGATCAATGAAATTGACATTATCAGCGGCATTTAAGGAGAACTTTATAAAATGATCTATAGGTGGTACCTCCCACCAGATAGGATAGCTAAAATGTTCCCTGGATACTCGGATAAATGTTAGAAGTGCAATTTGGCCAGGGGTACTTTCTTTCACCAGTGGTGGACCTACCCTCAGATCAGGAAATTTTGGGAAAAGATTCAAAAATGGTTGAATGAGATAACAGGTGCAAGTTTCCCCCTAACTCCAGATTCTTACTTACTTGGAATCAAACTAAAAGACGTGGGCAAACAAGACTGGCACTTATTCATCCATATTACAACAGCAGCGAGAATGGCACTTGCCCAACATTGGAAAAATGCAAATACACCATCAGATCAACTTATAATAAATAAGATATTGAATTGTGACGAATTGGACAAATTAACGTATATCCTAAGAGACAAAAAAGAATCCATATACTACAGTAACTGGGAACGCTGGTATATATGGCTAAAGAAGAGGACAAACATAGAATAAATAACATAGTATTAAATATATACTTAATTATAATGAGATAGCATTTGGTATTTAAAATAGTCAATGCTACTTGAACAAAAGGATTTACTGGGATGTAACTATGAATAAGTATTTGGGGGTTCAATATGACCCCCGGTTATCCCTTCTTTGTGGTTGTCTTTATGTGTTGTATCGTATACCTATATATAACTTATATCTGTTTGAAAATTACATTATATGTTTTTTTATTTGTAAATAATTAATAAGGATCTTTAAAAAAAAAAAGAAAGAACGGTTACAGGAACTGGGCATAGCTAGTCTAATGAAGAGAAAGACCAGGGGAGACATGACAGCAGTGTTCCAATATTTGAGGGGCTGCCACAGAAAGGAAGGGGTCAAGCTATTTTCCAAACCACCTGTACGCCAGACAAGGAATAATGGATGGAAACTGATCAAGGAGAGGTTAAACCTAGAAATAAGGAGAAATTTTCTGACAGGGAGAACAATCAACCAATGGAACAGTTTGCCTTCGGAAGTTGTGGGAGCTTCGTCACTGGAGGCTTTCAAGAAGAGACTGGACTGCCATTTGTCAGAAATGGTGTAGGGTCTCCTGCTTGGGTGGGGGGTTGGACTAGATGACCTACAAGGTCCCTTCCAATTCTGTAAAGAATTTGTTATACAGTTCTCATGTTTAAGATACATAAATGTATCTTTTATGTAAATCAGGGGTTGTAACTATTCATCTTGTCCTCTTTACCATTTTTTCCTTGCTCTTCACTCCTGATTTACTTAGATATATAACTATCAAGTAAATTAGTTCCCACATTCATTTAAACTAGCACATGTAGCTGTGCTTATCAGAATCCAATTTCTTTTTTTAAAAAGTTTTTTATTTTTTAGACAAACAAACATTTAATACATCAGTTTTCTCTTCCCTATGACATCTCGATGTTATCTTCCAAAGTTCTTTCTTTTTCTATATAGTTGTCATTACTTCTATCTTGATCCTTATCCAGTCCACAATATCAATTCATCATTAACATAATATTCAACCCATCACCTATTTTTACATACTTATATAATTAATCATTTATATCTCTTCTGCAACCAATAATAAAAATCATTCCATATTTTAAAATATTCTGAGTCTTCTCTATCTTTAATCATCAAAGTTAATCTATTCATTTCTGCCCAATCTAAGATTTTCTTTTATTACTTCTTCTTCCAAAGGTATTTTCTCCGCTTTCCAATTTTATGCATAGACAATCCTTGCAGCTGTTATTACATGTATTATCTGATAAACTTTTTCCTTGCTAATTTTTTCAGGTGGGATACCTAGTAGGAACAACTCTGGTTTAAATTCAATACGTTGATGTATCATTTCCTCCAACCAAGTCTTAAATTTAATCCAATAGTTTTTAGCTTCTGGATATGTCCACCACATATGATAATATGATCCTGGTAATTGATGACACTTCCAACATTTAGCTGATTTTTCTTTAAACATTTTTGCTAATTTCTCAGGTGGCATATTCCTCCGTGCCCTTAAAACCCACTTTTTCCAACAAGCTGGGCTGGCTTAAGAAGTAATTTTAGACGTTTTAAATTGGTTTGTTATTTTTAAAATTGGAGCCAAATTTATATATATTTTAATTGTTTTAATATTTGTATTGTATGTTTTTTAATTCTGGCTGTTCACCGCCCTGAGTCCTCAGGGAGAAGGGCGGTATATAAATTGGAAATAAATAAATAAATAAATAAATATGCCATCTATAAAACATTTTATATTGCTTTCCCTTATATGCAGTGGACATTGCTAATTTATAATTCCTTTCCCATAGTTGCCATTTTTCCAAATAAATTGAATATCCAAAGTTTCTTCCCCAAGCTATCATTGTTTCTTTTACTTGTTCCTCCTCTAATTCAATACTAAGCAAAAAATTATAATTTTTTAAATTAAATTATCATCTGTTCCCATGAGTATCCTATCCAGTGTTTTCCATATAAAAACCATATAATTTAGCATCTTTCTCATATCTTGTTTGTATCTGCATATACATATACCAGTCTGTCTCAATCCCCTGTCCTTCTAGTTCCTGTTAGTCTTTCAATTCTCCCTCATCTGTTAGTAAGTCTTTATATCTAACAATATTGCCAAAATTAAAAACATTTGGGTGTATTAATGCTTCCATAATCAATAACCATGTTGGTATTTTCTCATAGTATTTGTCTTTTACTTTCTCTCAGACCAATAACAATGCATTTCTTACAAAATGAAAATATGTATGTATCTTATTTCTACCATACCACAAAAAAGCATGCTATCCCAGTTGCAAGTCATACCCTTCCAATGTTAACAACCTTATATTTCTTAACTCCACCCATTCCTTCAACCATGTCAGAGTTGCTGCTGGGTAATATAGTTCCCAATTTGGTAACCCAAATCACCTCTCAATCTTGTATCTTGCATCATTCTTTTGCTTGTTCTTGCCTTTTCCCCTTGCCATATATATTTCCTTATTATCTTATTGAAATATTGAAAATAGGTCTTTTCAATTTTTATTGGCACAGTCTGAAATAGAAACAATAATCTTGGTAATATATTCATCTTTATCAGTGCAATCCGTCCCATGAGTGATAGTTGAAGATTCTTCCATTTTTCCAAATCTCTTTCAATTTGCTGTTTTAATTTATAATAATTATCTTCTTTTATTGTTACACATCTTGATGTTAAATATACACCAAGGTATTTAACTTTTTTCACTACTTGTATATTCAATTTTTCTTCCATCTCTCGTTTTTGTTTTTCTGTCATATTGTTAGCCAAAATTTTTGTTTTGTCTTTATTTTCAAGCCAGAGACTTTCCAATAGTCTTCTATTTGTTCTAATAGTTTAGGGCCTGTTATGTGCAGATCTTCTATAATAAATACCAAATCATCTGCAAAGGCCTGTAATTTATACTATTCCCAATAATACAATTCAACATATTAATAGAAACCAATTAACTATATATCTTAACCCAAATGTTCCAGCTACTGCTATTTCATGTATTAAACTTCTTATTTCTAGGTCTTATTTTCAAGTCTTAAACATCCCTACATTTTGTCATATCTTCATATTGACTTAATTAATTCATTATTACCATTATATTCTTTCATCAATTATTTATATTCTTATCTCTTATTTTAAAAGTAATCCATTTATCATAATTTCACTAATTAATGAAACATATTCAATGAAAAATCAATTAAATATCAATCTTACTCCAGTACCTCTCAATTTAAACTCATACAACATAATACAATTCCTAATTATTTTCTTAGAATCTCTTATTCCAGACTCAAATAATTTTTCTTTATCAACTGTTCCAAATAGTACACTTCAATATTTTTATAAAAACCAGTTAATTATATCTAATTCATTCATAATCCAATATCATTTCAACTTTCTTTTCTTATTTAGTTAAGTTCCAAATATGCAATTGAGAATATTCCAGTTGTTACAATCCCCTTTATTAATTAAAAATATTCCAATTATTACATTCATCATACATCCGTATGGTTTAAAATCATTTCATTAAAAATACAATTTCATCTTTTCTCTAAAATTCATTTCATTTACCCCATATTCCTCTTCCATTTCTCTCTCCCTTTCTATCTTTATATTTTATTTTTATTTTTATTTTTCTTTCTCCTTCCTTTCTTTTGTATTTTAAAGTCCTGAACTCTCTTTTCCCTTTTTCTTATCTTTCCAGTGTTAATCCCAATACAATCATTTTGTTTTTAAAAGCATACACTCTTCTATTTTGCTGTATCTTTCCCATTCTTTTTAAACCCTTTTCTCTTTTTCTTATGTTCTCACTGATAATCTCAGTGTAATCATTTATGTTTTTTATATTCTTTTTATTCCTCCCTCTTTTCTTTCTTTCTTTGTGTCCCCTTTTTCTATTTCTTCCATTGTTAATCCCAATGTAATTTTTGAAATTCTCCTTTTTATTATTGCTACCCATAATACATAATCATTTAATTTTCAATAATCAATCTCCTTGTCTTTGTCTTCTTCTTTATTGTCAGTCTCTTTTTCTTGCTTCTCATTAGTTGTTTCTTTGTCAGCTTGGATGTATCCTAAGTCAGTTTTTTGGTCATCAAGTTTCAATTTTCCATGCAAGAATGTGCTCATTTCCCTTATTTCTATTTTCATTGATAAGCACATCATTTTAATCATTTCCTTAAGTTCCTGCACCATTTTGTTCTTTCTAGGTTAATATTATTCCAATTGAAGTTATGTTGTAATCCTCTTTTTTTCCCCAAAGCCAAGACACTTGTGAACAAACAAAGCCTCCTTAAAAATTCTCACATGCTGTTATCCCTTTCAAGGTCCAAGGTTTTTTTTCTTTCCAAAACAAAGATTCAGTGTTGCAATATTTTTTTTCTCCTCAAGATGGCTTTCTGTAATCCACTATTACAATCAACAAGCTGGAAAAGGATCCATTTTGTTTGCTGTCAGCTTTAAACAATTTTTACTTATTTAATTTTTCTTCTTCTTCTTTTTCACCTTTATATGCACCAAATTAGTTTAAAATTCAGTCCAAATCTGCACAGTCCAGATTCAACGTTAGTTTAGTTTCAATTTAAAATCCTTAACTGATCCTTTCTGTTACAAGTATTTCTTCCTTCTTGTTGTGGCCTGTACGCGGCCTGTGCAGCTAGTAGTTGATTCAGACAGCGAGGAGGCTGGTGTGGTGCTGCGCCAGCAGTCTGTGCAGCTGCCATTCGAGTCAGACAATGAGGAGGCTGGAGAAGATGTGGTGCTAGAGGCAGGGATTCAGCCAGGGCCTTCAGAACCTGCAGAAGCTCCCTTAAGTGAAGAGGATGAAGAGGAGGAGCCTCTTCTTAATGCAAGGGTACGCAGAGCTGCCAAAAGGCAGAAGTGGCTCCTCAGGAGGAGGTCTCCTCGAGAGTAAGGCTTGGGGCTAATTGACCACCCTTAACCTATTTAAGGAGGAACACCAACTGAAGCAGTTTGCAGGGAACAACTTAGTTCACATACCTTCGTGTCTTGTCTTGCTTATCTTATCAGCTTCCTGCAAATTGCTTCTGGGCATTCTGCCAACCATAGTAAGCTTTCAGTTATTATTCTTTGAATTCTTGGTGGCTGTTAATGCAATTAATTAACAGCCATTGTTGTAAAAGACTGGTTTATTCAGTAAACTAAGGTTTGAACAGACTTTGTGTGTGCTGCGTTCTTTGGGGTCCGTAGTTGGGGCAGAACACTTCTTTATCCTTCCTCCTTTTAAAGTTCCCAAATTTAAAAAGGGTCTTTTTGGGTTCTTAATTCTTCTGATTTTTTAAAAAAGTTCTCCAAATATTTAAATCCAAAAAAACAATTTTCAGATCGGGTTTTATCACTTTATAATTTCCCCCTTAATCTTCTTTTTCCATCCTTTCCCATGCTTATTAGCTGCTGTTATCACGCCAGGACATTTACAATTGTTTTTTAAATCCTCTTTTTTTTCTTTCTGCCTATGAGATAAATATCACTCACCCGGCATCAATATTCCACTCAATTCTCCACTCCTGCACAGTGCTTAGTCTGGTTGTCCCAGCTTACTGGCAGTTATAATGGCCGCTGCCCCCCTGCTACCGAGTAAGAGAGAATTTCCTCTGATCTTCAAAGAACCTGTCTGTTCCTCTTGGTCTTCCGAGGTGCCTCTTTTTCTTCCCTGTTCCAAAAGGATAGATCTGGTCCTAAGACCCCTCTGCAGTGGTTCACCAGCCCAGGATTTTGCGGAGCTCATCAGAGCCCACTAATCCCCCACTGTCTTGTTGCAACGCTTCCGGTCGAATCTGATGCAAAAATCCTTTAGTCTGCATTTAAGAATGAGATCGGTCTATAATTTTTTTTTATTAAAAAGTTTTACAAACAAAATTAAACATTTTCCCTCCTCCCCCCACCCCCTTTCATATTTTTAATAAAACACCTTTACATCACTTTAACATTCCGAATTTTACCCCTGTGTTTAAATACAATTTAAAGTGATATTTAAACAACCCCAACTTGTCAGTTATGTTTACATTATATAAAATCTTTCCCCCCACACACCTAACCCATCCCACCCCTCCCTTGACTTCCCAAAGCAGTAGCAGAGTATTACAAACAAGCATAAACATATACTAAAATAAGCTAACATACTAAAAAGAAATTCAAAATTACCCAAAACTCATTTAACTCCCCTAATTAAATTTTATCAACCTCCCTAGAAATACAAATAACAACAAAAAGAAAAAAAACACCAATAAAAAAAAGGAAAAAAAAAGAATGAGAACCAAAAACAAAATCCTAAACAAATTTCCCGCCTTCCTCCCACATCTTCTTTTCAACTTCTATATTAAAGCCTTAATTTTTAATCATTCTTTATACTTGTTAAAGTTATGCAAATATGTATGTGTGTGTATATATATATATATATATATATATATATATATATATATATATTTGAATAAGTTTAAAATTATTCATTTGCGACAGTAATAAAACTAAAATTATTATCCCTCTTTTTAACTTAAGCGTTTCTTACTAAAAAAGAAAAACAAAAAACAAAAAAAAAGGAAGGAAAAAGCAAACCCCCTTAAACCTTTATAATTGTTAGGATTTTTAAAATAACTTTAAAATTATACATTTCCAACAATAAAAAAGCTAAAATTATAATCCATTTTTTTAACTTGTTAAAATTAAACATTTTTTACCAAAAAGGAGAAAAAAAAGAAACAAAAAACAAATCCCTTAAACCTTTTAAAAGAGTAAATTTAAAATTATACTTTTACTATTTTACATTTCCAACAATAATAAAGCTAAAATTATTAATCGTCTCCTTAACTTATTAGAATTCAACATTTTTCCCAAAAAGAAAATGAAAAAAGGCAAACCCCTTGCACCCTATATCTCATATTATTGTTATTATCTTTTTTCTTTTTTTTAAAAAAAAAAGAAAAAATATCAATAAAACTTCTTAAATCATTATAAATATAAATCCCCAAACTTCCGGAGGGTAGCCAACATTCTTTAATTTAACCATTATAATTATAAGGAAAAGAGAAGAAAAGAAAAAAAAAACCATTATCCTTTATACCTATGAAACATCCATAACCTTTAAAACCATCAAAAATAAAAATCTTGCAATTTTTTCTTTTTTTAAAAAATTTCTTCCAATCTCTTGTTAGCCACAGTTCTATCCCCCTTCCTTCTGACCCTCCTAACAATTTCTTAAAATTGTCCTGAGGTTGAGATATCATAAAAAATCCCTTCAAGTTTGTTGTCTTATCCTTTAGCTTAAATTTATAGTCCTGTTTCCACCATTTCTTGCTTGTATAATCCAGCAGACCTCTGTAACCCTGATTCCACCATTTCTTTCTTGTATAATCCAGCAGATCCATCCTTTGTGTGGCAGACCTCAAATTAGCAAATAAATCCTCCTCTTGTAATAATTTATTTAATTGCTGTTCTTCCAAAGAGAAATGTAAAATATCCACCACAGCTTCCATTTGTACCAAATCTCCCAGCATACAGATCCCTGCAGCTTGTACTTCAATCTGTAAATTCTGCTGTATAGTGTCCTGTGGATTCCCCAGCAACACTTCATTATCAGACTTCTGTTCAGTTAAAACCAACAAATTAGAAATAATAGTGTCTGAAAGTTCTTTAAAATCTTTGCAATTTCAATTCGAATATCTTCTATTTTTAAAAGTCCAGCTTCAACCATTATTTCCACTTTTACTTCCATTCCAGCTCCAGTCTAAACGTTTTCTGTAGGTCTTTGTCTGCTACAAATGTAACAGGCTTTACAATCACTTTCACTAGATGCCATTTTTTTTCTGACAGTTTACCCGGAGTTAAAGTTTAAACAGTCCCAATTTACACTCTCCTGCTCTGCTTAGCCAGCTTCAAATCCATTTCAAAAAATAGAAAAAAAATTTTTTAAATCCAACATCTTAAAATGTTACCCCAAATGTTTTTAGTTGCTTGGTGTGGTCGCGCCATTTCGCTCTGCTTCAGCAGAGGCGTTCCAGGTCTGGAGCTGCTTAGCTGGCTTCTCAGGAGCTCCTCTTCTTCGCACCCCAGGATTTTTCCTGGGGGGCTTTGAGGAGCTCTACCCCCACCAGCCTGCTCTTCGGTCTCCCCCTTTGCCCGGGGGAAACCTTTTGGAACCTCCCGACAGCGCTGAACAGCTGTTCAGGGGTTCTTACGTAACCAGGAAGCGGGCACCTAATCCTAGGTCTCTTCAACGAGCGCGGAGCCACCGGAAGTCCCAGTCTATAATTTTTTATTAATTGTAAATCCGTATCTTCTTTAGGTATAAGTGTTACATATGCCTCCTTCCATGAATCTGGCATTTTTGCCTTTATTAATAAGTCCAACATTATATTACTGATGACCTCTTGTAATGTTTTATATAACTCTGCTGGTAAACCATCTGGCCCTGGTGCTTTCCCACTTTTTTGCTTTTTATTGCTTCTGTTACTTCCATCATTGTTATTCTTTCTTCTAGCATTCCTTTGTATTGTTCTGATATTTTAGTCAAATCTGATTTTTCCAAATAGCTTAGTATCTCTTCCTCCAGAATCTTCTCTTGAGAGTAAAGTTGCTCATAATATTTTTGAGTTATTCTCTTTTTATCTTCAATTCTATATTGTAGTTTCCCTTCTCCATCTTGTAAACATTTTATTATTTTCTTCTTCTCTTTTCTTAACTTGTATGCTAGCCATCTTCCAGGTTTGTTTGCATTTTTTTAAAAAAATCTGTTTGGGACTTCTGGCGGTGACCTCAGCGTGTTAGGAACGAAAGGGACGGGGCTCTGTTTCTGAGTTTCTAACAATCCCACATCTGGAGCTGAAACAGGTACCATTGATCTCGGAGGGATCAATAGTTTAAAGGGGAATGTCTTAGGACCTCGGAGGAGATCGCAACTCCTTCGAAAATACAAGACAAGCCCTTAATCCAGAGTGAGGAAAAACCAGCCTTTTGAGACTGGCCGAAGGCACTGATAACTGCGTGAGTGGGAAGTCATTAACAGAAGACTTTAATCTAGGAAAACCCAAAAAATACTTGACAGCAAGAAGCAGATGCTGGTGGCAGAGAATACCGGAAAAAGACACAAGATAAGTGGCGACAGAAGGATCGAGTGGACCGGGGCCATTTTGAACAGATAAGTGACAGCGCAAAAATCATGAACAGCTGGAGTGTATGGAGAGAGCTTGACAAGGTACTATGTGATTTTGAGTTTGACAACTAGGTTTGTGGAGGATTTAAAACTTTGATACGGTTGGATTACACTGGTGTGGATTGGATCGAGGGGATTAAATTGAGAATAAGGACAGATCGTGCATGATTGAAGTGACCTGAGAGAGAGCGAGGAGTATGATGTGCTGGAGATCGGAGGAAGGACTTTGGAAGGATTTTAATAAACTGATTGTATTGGATTATACTGGCTTCGATTGGACCGATTGGACTGAACTGGAAAAACGGAGTGTGAAACAGACAGCAGAAGAGTGTGGACAAAGACGAATATAAACCTCGGTATAATACATTTGAATGGATTTTTATAAATTATCGATATTTTAATCATTTCCAGTGACATTTCTTTCTAAAATTAGGACATATAACCTGATAACGTGAAAACTTTTGATTACTCTGACTTTTTGACTATTTAACCACCAAATATTGAACTATTGAACTATTGAACTATTGAATGACCCGGAAATAACTAGTGAAAGGGGCGACCCAGATTGTGGAACGGTGATTAAATGAAAGAAAGTTAAGGCCAAACAACAACAAAAAAGACAAAAGACTATAAATTCAAAGTCCAAATAGAAAACAAATGGACAATATAGTTATTATTGGTTTGGTTTAACTTTATTATATTATATTAGAATGTAAGAAATTGAAAAGAACACTTAATAATCTATTAGTTTTTATTAGTTTATTAGTTTTTCTGCCTAAGCACTGATAATGGAACAACATGATTATAATAATTTGATTATTGAAATAACTATAGAGTACTACATTTGATAAATATATTTATTGGAAGATAATTAATTTATAATAGTTAAGATAGTTAAAAAATGATTGATAAAGGGATATTTATAAAGTATACACATTGACATAGATTTAATTTTAGAATTATTATAAAAACTGCTAGTGAAATATATTTTATCTTTTAATTAACTGAAGAATAAGATAATTAATGAATTGCTAGAAATGCCTATTTCCCGTTGTCTCCTCCTTTTCCACCTCCCCCCCAATTCCCCTTTCTCTCTACATATATCATTCTATTGCTGATTGCTGATTAGATTAGAAGTACCCTTATCAATATTATTTGCAACAACAATTTTGCACTTAAGATATCAATATAAACTAGACTATAGATAATTGTATGAAATTGTGGGCAAGAATAACACGCATAATAGACATGGCAATTTCAAGTACAACAACCACTACTAAAACAACCAAAAAGATACCTCCAACTCAAACATTATTGGTGGCCTCCCCAGCACAGCAAAAGACAGGGGAAACAATTGACAAAGAGAAGACCAATACCATTATAGGTATGCAAAATATATAAGCTGCCCTTGCAATGATTCAGGAGGGAATGAAAAGAATGGAAGATAAGATGACTCTTAATCATGACGAGACTAGAAGGAACCATGAACAGATGCAACTGGATGTAGGGGAAATTAAAGATGAAATCAGAAACATAGATGAGAAGATAGTGAAAATTCAACAAAACATTACGGAAAATGAACAGAGAATTCATAATGTGGAGGAAAAAACCGAAGCTACAGCCACTAGGTTGGAGAGGATGGAGAATCAACAAATGATAAGGAGTCAAGACACCGAAGATGTACTCACATTTCTTGAAATGGAGAAGGCATCCTTCTTTCTAAGGTTCCAAAATATAGAAGAACAGAGAGATGAAGACCTGGGCGAAATTATGATTGAAATATTGGCAAGGGCAACACACAAAGCTAAGGATGAAATCAGAAATGGAATTGACGAAATCTACAGAGCCTTCACAAACTACGCAAGGAGAAACAAACTCCCTAAAGAAGTTCATATTAGATTCACGAAAAAAACGATGAAAGAAGAAATATATAGAAGAATGAGAGAGAAGACAGTTATGTACAAAGGGAGGGAAGTTCTAACATTAAAACAAGTACCGAGAAGGGCCAGAAATAGGAGAAGAGATTACAACTTTCTAATTAGACAATTGAATAAACTCAAGATAAAATTTAGATGGCTCATACCGGAAGGCGTACTTATCTCATGGGAAGGAAGAAAATTTCAAATAGAACTATAGATAAAGCTCAAGACTTTGTGGATCAACACCTAGGAAGCGAAGGAGAACAGGGAAGCAGAGATAGCAGAGAAGAACTGAACCTTAGCGATCAAGAGGTACAAATAACAAATAAGGAAGATAAGGAGCAAAAGAAGGGAAGGTTGGAGAAGGAGGAAACGACGGGGATCTCACAAAGAGTCACAAGAAACACAACAAAACTCAAAATAATGGATAAATAAACACTAGCAGAAATGGAAGAAGAACTAAACCTTATCTCCATAAATATAAATGGTTTAAATTCACCAAGCAAAAGACACCAAATATTTACAAGATTGCAAAAATTAGGGGCAGATATAACTATATTGCAAGAAGCACACATAAGAAAACCACAGAAAAAACTACTTGAAAACAAAAAACTAGGAGTAACATACACATCTTTGGGAAATTGCAAAAAAAGGGGAGTGATAACATATATCAGAGACCATATAAGAACCAAGCTAATCCATACTGATAAAGAGGGTCGAGTCTTAATGATAGAACTAAAATTGGAAATAAAAACAATACTGTTAATAGCTATCTATGCTCCAAACGGAAACCAATCAGATTTTTTCAAAAAACTACATGACAAGCTAAAAGAGTTGGATTATGAAAATGTATGCATCGTCGGTGATTTCAACGCGATAGCAAATTCACGAGATGACTACCATAGTAATAGGAAGAACAAAATTAAAAGGAAGACATTGCCACAAACATTTAAAGATCTAGCACAAGAAATGAGTTTACATGATACCTGGCAAGAATTAAATACCAAAACAAAACAATACACATATTTCTCGGGCCCACATCAATCGTGGTCCAGGCTGGATATGGCTTGGATGACACCCCAATTAAGCAAAGAAACAGATGAAGTAGAAATTATGCCTGGCACATGGGCCGACCACAACCCTATCAAAATAATCTGGAAAGGCTTTCGAAAACAGAAAAGATGGAAAATGGACACAAGTATACTAAAGGAAAAAGAGTATTTACAAATGATTGAAAAGGAAATGAAGATATTTTTCAAAATCAACACAAAAGATCAAACATTGTTATAAAATTTATGGGACACGACGAAAGCCTATATCAGAGGCCTAACCATCGCATATGTGGCAAAAAGGAAAAAAGAGAAGCAAAAAATTAGGAATGAACTATTGGAAGAAATCAAGATAGAGGAAATTAAATTACAACAGCAGCCCAACAATACGATAGTAAAACAAAAACTCAATTTGGCCAAACACAAATTGAATTTAACCACAAAAACCGAATTGGCACAGAAAATAAGAATGGTAAAACAAATCAACTTTGAGCACGCAAACAAAACTGGATTTTGGTTAGCATATAAACTCAAAAAGCAAACAGAAAAAAGAATTATTCACCAACTCCAGGATGATTCAGGAATTCTTTACCATACACATCTGGAGAAGAAAAATATAACCAAAGAATTTTTTCAGAAACTTTACCGTCAGGAAGATGTCCCAGAAGATCAAATCAAAAAATATCTCCACAAAACTAAATTCACTCATATCGAAGAAGAACACAGAGAGACCCTAAATCGAACAATGTTTGAATTGACGGAAGCCCACAAAAAACAAAAGAACAATAACACCCCAGAACTGGATGGAATTCCTACTGAATTTTATAAACTCTGTCAACAATCTATAGATCAAATATTACTACAAGTTTTCAACGAAACACTATCGACAGCTGAAATTCCAAAATCTTGGACAGAAACCATTATTACATTAATACATAAGGAAGACTCGGACCCGACCCAAATTAGAAACTATAGACCAATTTCACTACTCAACATGGATTATAAACTATTTATGTCAATATTGGCACAGAGACTTAAAGCAATAATACATAATTATATACACCCAGACCAGAATGGTTTCATACCTAGGAGACAGATCAAAAACAATATGAGAATGATTATAAATATCTTGGAATATTATGACCAGAAGATGGACAAAGAAGTGGCCATAATCTCACTTGACGCCCAGAAGGCTTTTGACAACTTAAATTGGGCTTTTCTCATAAACAACTTGAGTTGATGAACTGTGGAGAGAAATTTCATAATCTGATTAAAAAAATTTATTGTCACCAAACAGCAAAAATTTAAATAAATGGCGATATGACACAAATTTTTGATATCCAGAAAGGAGTACGACAAGGATGCCCCATGTCACCGTTACTATTCATATTAGCACTGGAAGTCCTATTAAATGAAATAAGAAAGGAGGTAGATATTAGAGGACTTAAGATCCGAAGAGAGGAGTATAAACTGCTCGCCTTCGCAGATGACATAATTTTCAATTTGGAAAATCCAATACGTTCTGGACCCAGGCTGATATTGATGATAGAGGAATATGGGGTAGTCGCGGGCCTCAAAATAAACAAACAAAAAATGAAAGTACTGACAAAAAATATGACTCAGATACAGAGAGCAGAATTAGAAGAAAAATTAGGAATCCAAATAGTAAAGAAGATAAAGTATTTAGGTATCTGGTTGATGGTAAAAGCTACTACGATTAAAGAAGACAATTACACCGAATTATTAATACAAATTAAAAAAGATTTAGAAATCTGGAATAGGCTACAACTGTCGCTGATGGGCAGAATCAGCTCAATAAAAATGAATATATTAACGAGAATACTATACCTATACCAGGTAATACCAATACATCCGGGAAGAGATTTTTTCAAAAATCTCAATAAAATGACAATGACTTACATATGGCAGGGAAAGAAAGCTAGAATTAAGATCAAAGCTCTACATGACTCACGAGACAAAGGAGGCCTGGCAGTACCAGATTGGGAGCTGTATTATAAAGCAGCAGGATTGACCAGGATCAAAGAATGGATGAAATTGGACAATAAAAGAATTTTATATTTAGAAGGCTTTGATCTTATATGAGAATGGCACACTTTCCTATAGGACGGACCAGATAAACGACATAAGTACTTTCAATGACATATAATTCGGGCTTCACTACTCAAGATTTGGCAGGGAATCAAGAAAAATTACTATACCAGAATACCAAAATGGTGGTCCCCAATGGAGGCATTGATATATCCAAACACCCTTGAGATAGGAAAGATGAAGCGATACCAAGACCTAGTAAACCAGGAAGGTGAACTTACTCCAAGACATCAACTTCAAATTGGCGATATAAATAATGATTGGGGCACTATACCCAAATACACTCAAGATACAACATGGACAAAAAACAATATGGAATTGCAAATGACCTGAATGAATTGGACAAAATTCTACTAGGAACAGACCAAAAAATGATAAATATACAACTACCTCTTGAGAGATAACTTAATAGAAGAAACAGTCAAACACAATATGATAATGTGGGCCAGAGACATAGAACATAACATTAAATTGGCAGACTGGGGGAAATTATGGAAACAGAATATTAAAATGACAAAAGCCACATCATATAAGGAGAATCTCATTAAAATGTTTTACAGATGGCACCTACCACTGACCCAACTAGCTAAAATACACCCAAACACCTCCGCACTGTGCTGGAAGTGCAAAACAAAAAAAGGGACATATTATCATGCTTGGTGGAAATGTAGGAAAGCCCAACAATATTGGCAAAACATAAAAAATATTATCGAGGAAATAACAAACCTACAAGTAGAAAACAGTCCAGAATTTTATTTATTTGGCATGACAACAGCACAATATAACAAAGAAACAAAATATCTCATCATACATATCCTGACAGCAGCACGATTACTGTATGCCCAAAACTGGAAATTAGACCAACTCCCAACCAAAGATAAAATTATCTCAAAGATAACAGAGTGTGCCGAAATGGACAGATTGACGCTGGAACTCCAGGATAAGGAAGAAAGTGATTACTATCTTGTATGGCACCAATGGTATCAATGGCTGGAAAGGGAAATTAGCCAAAACATAGAAGATAGAGACTAGGGTGAAAGACCTGTAGGAGGAGAAAAAATCTGAATAAAAGTATTATAGTCTTAGCATATAGAATTGGAATTAGGAATTTAATAAGTATTTTATATTAAAGCTCAATATTATATACTCTGTTGATGACAAAAAACTTATATGTAGAATGTTGTGTGGGTTTTGTAGGTGGAGGGATTTTGTTTGTCTTTGTACTGTCTTTATATTTTTGTTTATATCTTAATAATAAAAAATAAAAACAATAAATCTGGTTGTTCTCAATTTATTTGCTAATGCTTCTTGTTCATTCAAATTTATTTCATGTTTTTTCAATTCCATCAATTTCTTAATTTTTTTTATTTAAGGTATCTTAAATTATTTTTAAAATTATTTTTCCAATTTCTTATAGTCCTCTTCTAATCTTCCTTGTTTCTGCCATTTCTTTTTGTTTTTTCCCCAAGTACATTATTGCTAGGCCTCTGATATATGCTTTCATTGTATCCCATAAATTTTGAAGTGATGTATCCTCTTTCTTGTTTATTTTAAAAAAATACTTCCAATTTTTTTTCTGCAAAGTCCTGAAACTCTTTTTCATTTAAAATTGTTGCATTCAAAGTCCACCTTGTCTTTTTCTTTTGCCCTTTCCATATTATTGTAATTGAGCTGTGATTAGCCCATATATTAGTACCAATATTTACTTCTTACACAGTCTCTGTAAGTCCAGTTGACATCCATATCATATCTATCCTTGACCATGATGTGTGTCTATTTGAATAGAAAGTGTATTGTCTCTCTTTCAAGTGTTTTTGTCTCCAAATATCTTGCAAACTTAATTCTTCTATCATTGTGAAAAACAATTTCAGCAGTGTACTTCTAGGCTTTTTATTTACCTTCATTGTTTTATAGTCCAAGCCTGCATCTATTATCACATTGAAATCTCCCATTATACATATATTTTCATAGTCCAACTCTATAATTTTCTTGTGTAGTTTACGAAAAAATTCTTCTTGTTTTTCATTCGGTGCATATAGTGCTATCAAAAGTATTTGTTTAAAGTTCATTTTTATTTTCACCATCAAAATCCTGCCATCCTCATCTTTAAAAATTAACTTGGGTTCTAATTTTCCTTTAATGTAAAATACCACACCCCTTTTACTTTGATGTGCCAATGATGTAAATAAGAGTCCTAATTTTGGATATTGTAACAATTTTAAATATTGTTTTCTAATATGTACTTCTTGTAAACATATAATGTCCATCTTCACAGTATTTAATTTAGCCAATGTTCTATTTCTTTTTATTGCCACATTCAGTCCATTTACATTTAAGGAAATTGCTTTAATTTCTTCTTCCATGTTTTACTTATTACTAGTTTTTAATTTCATCGCTCTTGTCACTCTTTGTTCCATTGGATTCTTGGCTCTGGCTCCCTCTCTTAATGCTCTTTCCTCTTTTGCTTTTTCCTCTTTATCTTTCTCTTCCTCTCTCTCAATTGGTTGAATTAGTTTAAATAAAATAAAGTAATGTGGAGAAGGGAAAAAAGAGAAAAGAAAAAAGAAAAGAAAAAACAAAAAAGAGAGAAAAAACCCCAAAAATTCCAACAACCTCCACCCTCCAAAAGTTTAAGAAACTCCTCTTGTCAAAATACAATAAAAAATCCAAAAAAGTGGATTTTATAAAAAGAAAAAAAAAGAAAGAAAAAAGAGAAGATAATAAAAACCAACAAGAAATAGAATAAATTAAAAAAGGTTTCTTCTGATTCTTCAAGTCTTAATCAAAGGGAAAAATATTTTAAAATCCAATTCCATTAAATCCAGTAAAAAAGGGGAAAAAAGAAAAAAAACTCTAAATATATATAGAGAGAAAAAGAAGGAGTGAATGTAAAATCTTTTTCCACCAGCAATTCTCAAAACATAAAACTAGTCAATCAAAAAAATAAGAGGTAATAAAAAAATTTGAAATCCAAAAAATGAGACAATCCGAAAGCTCAAAATAAAAAAAAGGAAGTTCAAAGGCAAGTTTCACTCTAATCTTCACAGCTGTTCTGTTATCTTCTATTCAAAATGTCAAGGTTAGTTCTCACAGTTTCTTCAGAAATATACGTCTTTTTTCCTTCTGCCGCTAAATGGCACTGCAGGTTAACTTTTAGTATTGAGTCTGTACTTTAGTCTGTTTACAGTTGCTACAAAGTTTCGCCAAATCACTTTCTCTTATATTCCATTCATAAACAAAGTATTGTTCATTCAGTTCAGTCAAAATCTTAGTATCCAAATCCTTTTTTAAACCAATTTCAAATTGCCAAGTCTTTTTTCCTCCTTCAGTTTCAATTTCAAATCGCCAAGTCCTTTTTCCTCAAAGTCTGGTGAAATGTCTAAAATGCTTTCTTCCCCTTCCTTGCTGCTAAAGTATCCTGATGTAAATGCGGATACACACCCGCTCCCACTTCTCGCTCAGCCAATCTTTTCCACCCTGTCAATCTTTCAGATGGATCAAGAAAACAAACTCTCAAAAAATAGTAAGAAAAATAAAAAAAACCTCACCTCAATGTCACAGGCTGTCTCTTTGCTTCCTCTTTTGTTGCAGCCATCTTAGCTTTTTAGTGACTTCAAGGTCGCTTTCCACCTTGTCCAATTTGAGGAGCTTCTTACGGTCTTTCCAGGGAGATTGCAATCTTCCTGTGTTGACCGGTATGTGCTCCTCTTATTAGTAATCCCTACAGGACGACTTAGGTCACCGAGGACCCTCAGACAGCAGGGATATCGATGACCCCTTGGGAGTAACCAAGGAGTCCATCTTACCACCAGGACATTGGCCACACCTCCAGAATCCAATTTCTATACATGCATAAAAAGGTATCATCATAGCAATATATTTATCATCATATTGTTTTATGCATAGATAGAAATTTAGGGTTAAGTATTTATTTATTTAAAATATATATTTTTATTCTTTTTTTAAAAAATGTACATCCATCTTGTGTGTGGACAGAGTTGATTCTAGGTATCATTCATGTTAATCCAATTCTCAGTAACAATATTAATAATCTCTATCACATTTGTCAAATTTAAGTAATCCTCATTATATTGTTTAAACATACATAAACAAAAAATGCCTAACTCCTCATCTTTATCTCTATTTCTCCTTATTTCCAGGTTAAATCTCTCCTCTTGTTCAGTTTCCATCCATTATTCCTTGTCTGGCCTACAACTGGTTTGGAAAATAGCTTGACCCCTTCCTCCCTGTGGCAGCCCCTCAAATATTGGAACACTGCTATCATGTCTCCCCTGGTCTTTCTCTTCACTAGCCATGCCCAGTTCCTGTAACTATTCTTCATAAGTTTTAGTCTCCAGTCCTCTAATCATTCCGGTTGCTCTTCTCTGCACTTTTTCTAGAGTCTCAACATCTTTTTTATAGTGTGGTGACCAAAACTGGATGCAGTACTCTAGATGTGGTCTTACTAAGGCTTAATAGAGTGGTATTAGTACCTCACTTGATCTTGATTGTATCCCTCTGTTGGCTTTTTTGGCTGCCACTGCTGGCTCATATTTAGCAGGTTGTCCACTAAGACTCCAAAATCCCGCTCAGAGTTACTGCTATTAAACTTGGTTTCACCCAGTCTATATGTGTGCAAGCAAAGAGTCCTTTTTTTTTCTTATCAAATTTTGACATATGGGTTCTCCTTTTTTCTCTTCTCTTCCTCTGTTATCTTACACTCATTTGCTTTCATTTTCCTCTTTACAGTCAGCTTTTGATCTTCCTTTCTGTTTCTCCCAATCCTCTCTCGGCATTTACTTTCACTTAGTCATGGTTTGTCTCTTTGAATCGCCATTAGTTTCCTACCAGAGCCCTCTGTAATTTGCCAAATACTTTGTTTTGTTCACTTTGTTTTGTTCACTTTGACAGTTCCAATTGTTATGCATATGCATATCTCACCAGTGGAAATGAGTACAGTCTGTTGATTAAGTTTCCTCTTCCAATTCTATCGTGCACTGTCACGGCCTTAGGTCTGCCATGTCAAGATGAGATGACAGGACACATTCGCGCCGGGTTAAAGAGGGTTTCCCTTGTTCCAGCAGGCAGTTGCACACCACCTCAATGACCTTGGCTTCCCCTCTGCTTCATGTAGCTCTCCAAGCCTTCAACACACCTTTGAAGGGTCCCCCAACACAAAAGAAACAGAGTCAAAGAGCGGAGCTCACTCTTTTTTCCTTCTGCGCTGCCCTGACAGCATCACCGGAAGTCCAAGTGACCTTGGTTTTATATAAGTATTTCAAATTATATTGTCCTTCCTTCTTCTTTCTGGAGACTACTTTTGAACACTGCTTCTTATTCTTGTAGCAATTCCTATAATGAGCAGTTCTTGTTGTGTCTTTAGTCTGCTTTTTCAATCTGGATGTGCCATATTGGTACTGTATTTACAAGTAAACTTCTTGCGGTAGTGCTGAAAATCTTTCTTGTTGAAATAAAAGGCATTTATTTTTAAATGTAGTCATTGGACTTGTTCTTGTTTTTAGAAAATTCCATATTTTTAATAAACTTTGTCTTGTAATATATACTGTCAAATTCTTTTCTTTGTTTGTTTCTTTGGCTTTAAGAGTAATTTTTGATGCCCGCACATTCTAAATTACATTATAAGTCATATTGAAAAAGCTTTTAGGAAAATGAATCTTCTGTTATAGTGGTATTAATTAATCTAGACAATATCAGTAGGTTTGCTATGATAATCCAGATATTATGATTTCTGTGTCCTAGGATTGCATATGGTTATAGTAACCTTCATTTAATATAGCTTCTGTGTTATTAAGAAGTTAAGAATGTTATGGGGGATATTAAGTGGCACTTACAGTACATAAAATTTGAAAAACAAAATTCTATGAATCAAATTCTTGTTTTCTTCTCACAGATTACGATCTTTGGTAAAACAACTGGAGAGAGGAGAGGCTTCTGTTGTTGATCTAAAAAAGAACCTAGAATATGCAGCTACTGTGTTGGAATCTATATATATTGATGAAACTAGGTGAGACAATTATTTCAGTATTTTTACATTTTGTTTTTAATTCAATATGTCATAATATTTTTAGGCTATACAGGCATATTACGTACATATGAAAATCATTTTTCTTCCAATAAAGTTTTAAAAAGACATGTCTATATTCCTAGAACTACCACGAACAATCAATAAATATGTTATCTTAAGAAATGAAAATGTTAGCATTATTCTAGTATTCTTTCACCAAGTTTCCATCAAAAACTTCCTCTTATCTAACAGCTGCAGCGATTCTCATTTTTTGTGAGATGAAAATGATATGTGAATAAGACATAAATTAAAATTTATTTACCTGATCCCATCCAGAAAGCACAAAATGAATTCCTGAATTCATCACAAATTCCTGAAATGAATTTTTTCTATATAGAGGCACAAATAATGCATTTTGTTCAGAATTATTTAAACATTTGCCTAGCAATTTAGTCACCTTTAATTTTTATATAAATTTTGTTGTTCAACTTATATTCCATTTTTTAAAATATCATTCAGCTTATACTCCATTTTTCTATTTGCATGGTAATTCAAGAAGCAGTAATAATAATTTATTGTTCTGTTTAGCAGGATGTACAGTGGTGGGTTTCACTTATCTTTGCTACCACTTCACTCATGTGCACATGCTCACTTCGCTCACGCGCGCACGCACCCACCACTTCTGCACATGCACGGAACCTTCTGCGCATGCACAGAGCATATTTGATGATGTCTGGGCAGGTGGGTGGAGCCTCCCACCGTTGCTGCTACCAGTTTTCCTGAACCGGGGTGAACTGGTAGCAACCCACCACTGAGGATGTGTAAATGGTTACCATGGATATTTTAAATTATTATCACCATTATAGTTTGTTAACTGTAAGGAGTCCTTGCACATTATGGCAGCATACAAATGCAAGCAAATTAACATAATAAACAAATGCAATTCAATTCAACTGATATTAACTTTAAAATCATTATCACTAAAACATTAACAACTCAAAACTTGATAAAGAAGATTTGTTTTTGTCATTTGTCCAATACTGACAAGGGTAGGCCAGAGGCACTCCATAAAGAAGATATTCCAATTCAGTGTTAAAGTTTGCTATAGAAGTGTCAGATCCGTGTATCTGCCATTCTTTGTGGAAGAAGGTGGGGGGGGGATTTGGAGTTGTCACATTTAGTTCTTTTCCTATGTGTTCTAAGTATCCAATTTTTTGCCTGATCCTCTTTGTATAAACTTTACACTGATTTATAACCATTGCCTGGCGTCAGGAATGCCTGGAGAATTCTCATACCTCAGGAAATGAAAGAGAATGTGGGGGAATGAGTGGATTGTAAAATGACCCTGAGAAGCTCTTCATATCTGTTTCTCAAAGAGACTGGTGCAATTCGCATTCACATGGGTAGATGATCGGAATCCACATCGGAAGGTGGGGAAGGGGTTCCTAATTTCTTTATCCTGAACTGATGCCCTGAGGGACCCCAGAGCCTGCTTTGAGTTTTGACTTGCTTTCATCCCTTTCAATAAACAGTTCCTTTTGAAACATAAAGTTCTCAAGAGTTCGTACTTTCTTGGAATGGGTGTGGGGAAGCTGGTCCTCACAAGAAGTCTTGAAAGGTTTGGAAGAACTGTAAAAGAATTTGGCATGAAATAGTTTTATTTTTTAAATACTGAAAAGTTACTACTAACAAGCATGGGTTTTTATGTTTCCTTTTGTCTCTCTTCAAATTATGGAAATCTTTCTACCATAGAATAATTTATCTTGAGCTTTTGAAATGGCAAAAGAATGGAAAAGACATCAGACAAGCAGTTTGGCTGAACTGTTAGCATTTGAAAATATGCTATGTATAAATGCACTGTTGAGTCCTGGATATATTACAGTTTTAGTTTAGTTTAGTTTAGTTTATTAAACTTTTATACCACCCTTCTCCTTTCGGACTCAGGGCGGTGAACAGCCAGAGTAAAACATTTGTACATAAAAGTTAAAATAGTTTTTAAAATAAATTATATAAAGTTTGGCCCATTAATTTAGAATATTTCAATTTAAAATCAATATCAATTTAAGACCAAAATAAAATCAGGCCAGCCCGGCTAACTGAAAGAGGTGAATTTTTAGGGCCTGACGAAAAGTCCGGAGGTCTGGGATCACCCGTATCTCTGGGGGTAGATCGTTCCAGAGGGTAGGTGGCACCACAGAGAAGGCTCTCCCCCTGGGGGTCGCCAGCCGGCATTGTCTGGCTGACAGCACCCTGAGGAGGCCCTCTCTGTGGGAGCGAACTGGCCGGTGGGAGGCAATTGGTGGCAGGAGGCGGTCCCATAAGTACCCCAGCCCTAAGCCATGGAGCACTTTAAAGGTGATCACCAACACCTTGAAGCGCACCCGGAAATCCACTGGAAACCAATGCAGCTCGCGCAGGAGAGGAGTCACATGAGAGCGCCCCATCACTCCCATAATCCCCCACGTGGCCGCATTCTGCACCAGTTGGAGCCTCCGGGTGTACTCCAAGGGGAGCCCCATGTAGAGAGCATTGCAGTAGTCCAGACAAGTAGTGATAAGAGCTTGAGTGACTGTGCATAAGGAGTCCCGATCTAGAAAGGGACGCAACTGGCGTATCAGGTGAACCTGATAGAAAGCCCCCCGAGGCTTCCAGTGGGACAGCGACATCGCCAGACGCTTCTTTTTGAAGCGCCAGCCCAGGGCTCCGTAGAACCGCAAAGAACAGCGACTATCAGCTGTCTTGTGGTTTGAAAACTTTCCCCCTGGTATGAGGGGGGAAAGTGAGTAGACGGGTGGGGTAGAGCTCCCTGAAAGTGCCGGATTTCACACATAATCTGGCGCTTGAAGATGAGAGCTCCCCGTTAAGCCTGTCAGTACTCCGGACCCTGGATGCCTCTGCTTTGCAGAGCTAGATGTCGTTAACCATTCCAGTACCAACTTTAAACAGATATTTTTTGAATCGAGCTGGCGGAGCACAAGCAGTATGAATCAAACAGCAAGTATTTTTTTTTCCTTTTAACTCCAAAGATTTACTTTCTTTAAAAGATTCTTCCTAAACTGAAAGTGAAAGCAAGATGGCGTTTGAGTTTTAACGGGGCGTGAAGAAGTGAAAGCTAAAAGTAATTATTGACAAGCCCCTGTTTGAAACGTAAAACTCCTTTTTGAAAAGTGGATGTAATAAGAAAGGAATAATAATAATTGAAGCAGCAATACAAATTACAAATTGTAAAGGATTCCCCCCCTTTTTTTTCTTGAAACTCTTTTTTTCTTTTCTCTTCCCCTTTTTTTTCTGTCCTTCTGGAAGGGAAGGAAGAAGGGGGGCAAGATGGCTGGGCTTTTTGAAAGCAAAGGAGGGTTATTTAACCCTCAATGGTCTGAATTTGAGGAAGCTTTGAGTTCAATTACCTCTGCTTTATTGAAAAGAATTGATACTATATTTCAAGCTTCTCAAGCTGGAAACAATGAAATACATGGAAATACTGAGTTGCAATCTAGCAGTGGGGGATTGAATGAAGAGTTGGGAGATGCAAAAAAACAACAACAGATTATAGCAGATTTTACTGAGAAGAGAAAGATGAATGTTGTGCAAAATAAGGAGCAAGAAGTGTTGCAAGCCGATGAAATTTTGGTTTCACGAATTTTTTTTTATAAAACTCAATCTGCACTTAAAGAGTTGTTTCCAGAAGAAGCTACATTTCTGCAAAAATTTTATAATATCCCAAAAACCGCAAAATTTTACTGGAGCTAAAAAAGGCAGAGGGATCAAAGTTAAGAAGAAAGTTCGTAAAAAGGAAAAGAAGAAAGACTGGAGAAATGGAAAATAACCCTGCTTGATGAGATGATGGTCCTTAAAAAGTACTGTTTAACTGTTTAAAGATTTTGAATTTTTTGGAAAAAGAAAAAAAAAACAGACAGCAGTTTAATGCCAGTTAACTAAGCGATGAGCGACGATGAGGAGGCAACTTACAGCTGTATTGGAATATTTGAGAAGAATAAACAGATCACAGCAATGCTGGTGTATTGGGTTGTGAAATATGCCCTGACTTGAATGATTTGGATTATTTTATTAAGGACTGCAACAAATTTGGACTTAATTGCAATCGCAGAAGTTCTACTGAATATAGCAAATTGAAGTTTCCTGCTTGATGGTAATGAATACAAGGCAAAAGGACTATGGACCTAGGGCAATTGCAGTTGATCTGGTGGTTTCCCTAATATGTCTGACGGATTTATTAATCTAATTTTTGACTGGATTTGATGGATATCATTTCAAATATAATTACAATTACAAAGTCACTCGGGGGCTTTTTTTTTATATACAGAAGCAATTTTTATTTAGGGGGGTAGACGTAAATGAAGATATCTTATATGCTGTTGGAAGATGTGAAGACAAGAAGATTAGCAATTGGTTCAATCTAGTATGAAGAATTTAAAGGATTGATAAAGTTCTTAAATGATGTTCTTAGTTGATATGTTAATATGTATTGATATAAGAGGTTAGATTATTAATTAAAAAATTATTGTTAATATTATTTCTTATTAAGTGTTTTGATTATAATTGGACCTTGATGGTTTAAAAGTGAAGGACGGAAGAGTTTATATAGTAATTTTTTTTAAAATCGGAGGTTTTTTGAGTGAGGGTTTCCTTTTTTTTTCTTTCTTTTTGTTGTTGTTGTTGTTGTTGTTGTTTTGTTTTAAATGAAAGAAGTTATAAAATATTTTGTTAAATTGTATAGACCTAATAATTTGTTAAGTAACAATTAGCCAAATTGAGTAATGATAGGTTTGATTAGATAATACTTAATTGTTTTAATTGCTGTAATTATAAATGGAGATAATTTTGTTGAATTAGATGGAATAAGGAGAAAAAAAGACTTGCTTTCCTTTTATCTATTTGTTTAATGATCATGATTATAATAAGTGTGAAATGGAGTTTAATTTAGAGAATTTAAGCTGTATTTTATTTTGTACTTGCTCTGGGAAGTCGGGGGAGGTGGTTGGGGAGGGGGGGAGAAAATGTATGTAAAATTTTAAAAACTTTTTCAATAAAAAAAAAAAAAGAAAGCCCCCCTGGCCACGGCCATCATATGCTCTTCTAGAGACAGCCATGAGTCCAGGAGGATGCCCAAGTTGCGAGCCCTTCCCGTGGGGGCCAGTGATTCGCCCCCAATAACCAGCGATAGCGCCAGCTGGCTATACCGGGACGCCGGCAGCCACAGCCACTCGGTCTTGGAAGGGTTGAGTCGAAGCTTGTTTCTCCCCATCCAGACCCACAGGGCCTCCAGGCAATGGGACATCACTTCCATGGCATCGTTGGGATGGTCTGGGGTGGAAATGTACAGCTGAGTATCGTCAGCGTACTGATGGAACTCCACCACAAAACCACGGATGATCTCACCCAGCGGCTTTACATAAATGTTGAACAGGAGCGGAGAGAGGACCGACCCTTGTGGCCCCCCGCAAACAGTTTTAATCATGAATAACCCTAGAAAGATAATGTGCATTACATGATTATTGTGTCTTCTAAAAATAAGCTATCAGTAATAGTTTTCATTAAATTTACCTCTTCTGCAGAATGAAATAGAATAAAAGAAAGTTATAAATTCACTAACCAATAGATTTATATATGGGTTTCACATGTCTGAGAATTGGAAGAATATTGTTTCAATATAACTATTAATATAATTTTTCCTCTGTCCTTTCCAGGCGCCTCTTGGATACAGAAGATGAGCTTAGTGATATCCAGTCTGACTCTGTGCCTTCAGAGGTACGGGACTGGCTGGCTTCTACTTTCACCCGACAGATGGGTATGATGCTAAGAAGAAGTGAAGAAAAGCCACGATTCAGAAGCATTGTTCATGCAGTTCAAGCTGGAATATTTGTTGAGAGGTAAAAGGCAGTGGACAGAGACTGTAGATTTTATCTTTAATCTTGAATAAAGGCTATTTAATATATTTTTTAACATTCTGATGATAATTAGTGCCTTCAAGTCAGTGTTGACTGATGGCAATTTGTTTGCCATTGCCAAATCCTAGGGCCAAGAAAGAAAGAGAGACTGACCCAAGGTCACCCAACTGGCTTCATGCCTAAAGTGGAACTAGAATTCATGGTCTCCCAGGTCCTAGTATTATGCCTTAACTGGTTGTCTTTCTTATGATCTACAAAGATAAATAACCATGAACAAAACCATCACCACATATCATTGCCATATACATATATACTGCAACTATTATAATAAATTGGATTAAAACGTAAACTTATTTAAAGATTTAAGAAGATAATTTTATTGTCATTGATTTCAATTGTTGGTATAAACTTGAATCCAATCCATTGTTTGGCTTTGGAAAAGGAAAAGAAGAATTATCTACTAATAACCTTTTTTATGGATGAGAGCTAGAAAACAATTATAGCTGTTTTGATTCATAGTACAAAGAAATTCAAAATTCATTTTGTTAGGACCAATAAAATGTCACAAAATAATGTACCAATTTTCAAGTTATCTAGAATTCTTCTTCAGGCTAGACCTTACTTAAAAAGGGAAAAGAACAATAAATACCAAAATTGGTTAGATATTTCTGTTATAAGATCTATGGTTCAGTCAGTGGTGGGTTCTAAAATATTTTACTACTGGTTCTGTGGGTATGACTGAGGGGGCATGACTGAGTGGGCATGACCAACTTGATGTCACTCACGCACTCAGTCACATGACCCCCCCTCCCACCAAGCCACGCCCAATGGCGAAAATTTTGGGGATTTTTTGACTTTTTTTTTCTTGACACTCCGGCCCCATATCCAGGTTGGGACATGGTAGATTGGTGGTGGTCATCTCGGCTTTCCCTCCATTGCCCTTCCTGGCCAAAAAACGCCCCTTCTCGCCTCTGATGAGCCTTTCCCGTGGTTGCAGCCAGAGCACCCCACTTCGGCTGGCCAACTCCTTTCTGCAAGATGAGTGTGCAGGAGAAAGGCTTCCCTCTGGACCTCAGGGGCAGCTTCACTGAGGACACGCCCAGGCCTCCAGTCAAGAGGGTGACCCTGTTTCTGCGGCCTGCCAGCCACGGCTTTTCAGATGGGAAGAGCAATTGAGGGAAAGAACGAAGCAGCTTCCTTCTCACCAGCCAACTGGAGAACGTTTTGCTGTTGTTGTTACTGAGCTCTTGGAGAGCCATGCTCATGCTAGCCCGCATGAGCGTGGGCAGGCCAGGGCCGATGGCAACAACAGAATCCAGCACTCAGGGAGGGCAAAGTTAGCATGCTCCCAGCTGTGCCCTGCATGACCTCCACAGGCTCAGGGCAGCAGACTCAGCTGCAGCCCAGACAAGCCGAGGAACTGCAGGGAGCCTCCCGCATGTTGCACCCCCACCCAGCCTTTGCCCATGCCTCCGCATCATTTTTGGATGCCCAGCTTACTGGGCTGCCCCCGTTCCTATTGCGGCTCCAACGGCAGTGGCTTTGGGAGACTCAGAGGTGTGGGTGTGAGCAAAGGCTGGGAGGAGGGTGCAACACACGGGAAGCTCCCTGCAGTTCCTCGGCTCGTCTGGGCTGCAGCTGAGCCCACTGCCCTGAGCCAGTGGATGGAGGCACCCCTCCCAGCCAGACCTTTCTGGATTTGACTTGGAGGAAAGTGCAGCTCATGGCTGCTACATTTCGCTGTGCTGCACTAACAAAGGGGAAGAAACAGCCAGTGGAAAGCACACAGAGCTGCTCCAGTCCATGTGTTCTCCAGGTCAGCGGCTGTTTTTCTCCTTCGTTGCTCTTTATGGGAAAGCGTTTGGTGCAGCACAGCAAAATTTAGCAGCCATGAGTTGTGCTTTCCTCTAAGCGCTGTGGGCAGCAGTGGGAAACAGGTGCTTCTCTCTGCACAGAGATTTTCAGATGAGACTTGGAGGAAAGCACAGTTCATGGCTGCCACATTTCGCTCCAACAATGAGTTTGGCAGAGATCTAAGGAAACGTCTTCCAGCTCTTCACAATGAAAAGAAGCAGCAGCAGAGGACATGTGTGTCTGTGTGTGTGTGTGTCCCCCTCCACAAGGACTTGGAGGCAGACACCGCCCCTCTGAGATAAAGAGACAGTGGCGAAGCCCTGGCTGTCACCTGGGAGAGGACCACGGAAGGACACACATGCCCCTGTCGCCTCCACTGCTGCTTCTTTTGCTGTTGGCTTCTCGCCACTCTTAGAGTTGACCGTGGAGTTCTGGAAGACATTTTCTTAGATCACTGGCACTCCAACAATGAGTTTGGCGGAGTTATAAGGAAACGTCTTCCAGCTCTTTATGATCGACTTTAAGAGTGGCGAGAAGCCAACAGGAAAAGAAGCAGCAGCAGAGGTGACAGGGGCATTTGTGTCTGTGTGACCCTCCGCGGTCCTCTCCTGGGTGACAGCCAGGGCTTTACCACTGCCTCTTTTCCTCAGAGTGGGATGTCTGCCTCCCTTCACATGCAGTGTACAGGTGCAGCAGCCCTAGGACATCCGCCTGCCCTCCCTCAGCACTGCCGCTGCCCCTCTCAGCTCCAGTGCAGTGCTCAGTCTCCCCAAAAGTCCACTGGCCAGACTGGAAGGCAGGCAAGCATGGCAGGGCTATGGGGAAGGGAGCTAGCTAGCTGGGTGGCCCCGACATGCTTGCCTGCCTTCCTGGCAGTCCCTGTGGCCAGGCCCACTTGCCTTGCTTCCTCCCCACCACTGCCTCTTTGTTCGGCTGCTTACCTTCCACGGGGGCTGGTCGAGAGTCAGGAAGGCAAGCTGACCTGAGTTTTCTGTGGCCCCCAGCCAGCCGCTGCTGCTGAAAGCGGCTGGCCAGGAAGCTTCCAAAAAGGCTTCTTCACCAGCGCTTTCTTCTCAGGCTGCCAAAAAGTACTGGTGGGAAAAGCTGCTGCCATCATGGCCATGTTCTTCGCACATGCACATCCATTGGACTTACAAGGCAATGGGATGTGCATGCACGAAGAACATGGCGGCAACGAATATGGCGGCTGGGGCAAGTGAGCAGTGACTGGGGGACTGGTTTGGGAGCATGGCCAGCCAGCCATTACTACCAGTTCTGCAAGCGACAACAGATTTTTACTACCGGTTCTCCCTAACTGGTACAAACCAGGAGCAAACCACCACTGAGTTCAGTCAATCCCTAAATAGAAATTGTAGACAGAATACATAATTTATGTTAATTATTGTTAGTGGCATAGTATACCTTGCATTCTAGGGAAAAGAAACTTAAACAAGAAAAGGATTTATTTAGGACCTACAATTATTTTTGCCAATCAATATGATGCTGGCTGCTAATACTTCTCTTTGTAGCCCATCAGCCCATTTAGATGAAGGAAGGATAGAAAATCTGATAGTCTCCAAGGGTAGTCTCTATTAGCACACAGGTAGTAAATTTTATACCCATTATTTCACAGCACATGACACTTAATATGCAAAATGCATATTTATAGAAAGCATTAGGTATGATTGGAACCTACTTGTTAATATAAATAAATATTTGCCATAGAAACACAATAGGCATATATGTGTGAAAAGTTGATGGACGTGCATATACATCAGGATTAGGTTATTTGAAGAAGAGATTTATATAGTACAGATTAACAGAGTTGGAAGGGACTTTGTAGGTCATCTACTCCAAGCCCTTGCCCAAGCAGGAGGCCCTACATCCGTGATGGCGAACCTATGGCACACGTGCCACCGGTGGCACACGGAGCCATATCTGTGGGCATGCGTGCGTTGCCCTAGCTCAGCTCTGACATATGCATCTGATTTTCGGGCCCACTTGAAGTCAGCAAATGGGCCATTTCTGGCCTTGGCGGGGGGGAGGCCCATTTTTGCCCTCCTCAGGCTCCTAGAAAGCCTCTGGAGCCCAGGGTGGGCAAGAAACGGGACTTCCGGTCCCACAGGAAATCAGCAAATGGGCTGTTTCCGGTCTCCGGAGGGCCTCCGGGAGGGATGGGGAAGGCTGTTTTTGCCCTCCCCAGGCTCCAGAGGCTTTCTTGGAACCGGAGGAGGGCAAAAACGGGTCTACTGGGCCCATGTGCCATCGCGTGCCAAAAGTGGGGGGAGCGTGGGGAAGCACTTTGAATTATGGGTATGGGCACACTTGCACATGACCCCCCCGCATTCCCCCCCCCCCTTTTGGCACACGACGGCAAAAAGGTTAGCCATCACTGCCCTACATCATTTCTGACAGATGGCAGTACAGTCTCTTCTTAAAAGCTTCCAGTGATGAAGTTCCCACAACTTCTTTGTTTGTAACTTTATATGTGTGAAGAGTAATTACATTTACCTTTACTTGCGATGAAGATTAGAAGTTACTTCTTTTCTTTTTCCTTAACTTACTTTCTTCTTTTTCTTTTCTCCTCTTTTTTAAATGTTTTAATCTTTCTATTTGTTTTTCTGAGTATAATTTGCATTTGTTTTTATTATTGTAGTTAAAATCTTTAATAACATTTATGAAAAAAAAGAAATAAACAAAGGTAAATTGTTTTATTTGGATAAGTCATATCCATCGTAAAGAATTTAGGTATGCTCAAATTTTTATTTCTTACACTTCTTACACATTATTTTTATCATGATAGAATGTACAGGCGTACATCCAATATGGTTGGACTTAGCTATCCCCCAGCTGTAATCGCAGAGCTAAAGGTAATATCAATTAATAGTTTTTTTTATTATAAAATATTAAAATATTATAGCCTTGATTTGGTTTCTGTAGTATATATTTTGATTTCTGTAAATTTTATTTTCATATTAAATGAAATCTGCTTAAAGAAACAAATATGCACAATATATTTAATCATCATAGGCATCCATTCCTAACTCCGATATTACCAAAATAAGAAATGTCATTGTTGCCCTCAGTATAAGCTGTCCCTATTGTACTTGTGTTATATATAAGGGGCAGAGTTTATATCATTATATAAATTTTGTAACTTTTCCCTTGTTGCCCTCAGTACAAGCTGCCCTTATTGTACTTGTATTGTATATAAGGAGCAGAGTTTACATCATTATATAAGTTTTGTCACTTTTCCCCTCCTTTCTTGTACGTATCTATGTTAAGTTACCTTAACAAATTATGATGAAACTGTCCAGTACTAAGCATTTTATATAGTGAAGGAACACTGTATATCACTTTGCAATCAACCTAATCTCCTGTGTAAATGGATATTTTTTCACATGCAATTACAACATTTTAGTAGTTTTTTCTCCTCAGAATGAACTGAAATTTTGTATTCACTTGAGACATTTACATGGAAATATAAAATATTATTTGAGTCAGCAAAGGGAGTGGAAGAATTCCCATTCAACTACTGTTCCATTGTGTTCCCATTCAACATTAGTAAATGTGGATCAGCCCTCAATCCTTGATTTAAGTATGTTCTTTCTACATAAAGAAATTAAAATTATAACACATCATTTGTATGGCTGATATCCTTGGTCAGCTACGTTTGTCAGTGAATTTGTATACAGAAGGAGTTTAATGGAGCAATCCTTCAAATCTTGTGTTGATCCTAACAAATTAAGAAAAACCCTCATTGAAAACTCAGATGTAGACTTCATGTCTATTTGAAGCAAAGTAAAATCAAATCAATCAATTAATTAATTAATTTAATTTAATTTATTTCTCATACGTATATGCCGCCCTTCTCCCAAAGGACTCGGGGCAGCTCACAGAAGTTCAACAATGAAAAACAGTGAAAATAAGTACGAAAATAATCAATTGAAATCCCCCAGTTAAAATCACCCATCAGATCAGCAAATTTGTTGGAAAAGCCAAGTCTTCAGGTCACGGTGGAAAGAGCGGATGTCGGGGACTGTCCGGAACCCTGTGGGTAACCCATTCCAGAGGGTTGGTGCATCCAGAGAGAATGCCCTCATCCTGGACGCCACCAGCCGACATTGTCTGGCCGATGGCACCCGGAGGAGGGCAGTCCTATGTGAGCGCACAGGGCGGTGGGAGGCAGGCAGAAGGTTGTCCTGCAAGTACCCTGGGCCCATGCCATGTAGGGCTTTATAGGTAAGTGCCAGCACCTTGAAGCGGATCCAAAGGACCACTGGTAGCCAGTGCAGCTCACGCAGGAGAGTTGTAATATGGGAGTAATGAGAAGCTCCCTTAACAACCTGCGCAGCTGCATTCTGGACCAGCTGGAGCCTCGGGGTACACCCCAAGGGCAGCCCCATGTAGAGGGCATTGCAGTAGTCCAAACAAGAGATAACGAGGGCTTGGGTGACTGTACGGAGGGCATCCCTGTCTAGGAAAGGGCGTAAATGGCACACTAGGCAAACCTGTGTAAAAGCCCCCCTGGTCACGGCCGTCAGATGGTCCACTAAGGACAGCTGCAAATCCAGGAGGATGCCTAGATTATGAGCGCTTTCAGAGGGAGTAAGCAACTCCCCTCCCATCAAAAGTGATGGGGCCACTAGACCATGAGATGCCGGCAACCACAGCCTCTCCATCTTGGACGGGTTGAGTCTGAGCCTATTCCTACCCATCCAGACCCGCACCTCCCCCAGGCACTTAGACATCATGGTAAGGGCATCTCTGGGTTGGTCATTTTACATTTTACATAATGACCAAATTTTACATAATGTCCAGAATTCACTGTAACTAGTAGGGCTAAAAATCGGGAATATTTGTAACATTGTCAGATCTGTGTATCTGCAATTCTTCGTGGAAGGGGGGGGGATTTGGAGTGTCACATTTAGTTCTTTTTCTATGTATCCTAAGTATCCAATTTCTTGCCTGATCCTCTTTGTATAAACTTTACCCTGATTTATAACTGTTGCCTGGCACCAGGAATCCCTGGAGAAATCTCATACCTCGGGAAAGGGGGGGAACGAGTGGATTGTAAGATGACCCTGAGAAACGCTCTGTATCTGTTTCTCATAGAGATGCAATTTGTATTCATGCTGGCGGATTGGTTGGAATCCACACTGGAAGGTGGGCAGGAATTCCTAATTTCCTTTATCCTGAACTGCTTACCCTGAGGGACCCCAGAGCCTGCTTTGAGTTTTGACTTGCTTTCATCCCTTTCAATAAACAGTTCCTTTTGAAATACAAAGTTCTCAAGAGTTCGTATTTTCTTGGAAGGGGGAGTGTGGGAGAAGCTGGTCCTTACACTGATTTTGGTTTAGATTCCATTTAAGTATCCATATGAAGAAATATTATTGTGATCCATATTAATAGAATTGCACTTATCCAGTTCGATGTAAATTTTCTTTACTATGACAAAAGAAAATACTTCTGCTCCTTAGAGAAAATTTTCCTGTTAGTTGAAAATAACTTTTTCCTGTAAAATCTTTCATTTTTGTCTGTCTCAGGGTAAATAAATTATACCCTAAAATATATTTAGTACCCTGAACTAAATTCAGGGTAAATAAATTATACTCCGCTGTATTGGAATTGTTTTATTAGTGAAAAGCAAACTAGAAAATATAAACATAAATAAATGGATTTGGCTTCCAGGAAGTTAACTCTTGTTCTTATCATTTCAAATATTAATGTAGTAAATTAGAACATCACAGATTTTGAGTCTTCATATTGCCTTCTTATTGCTTTGGAAGTTGAACTGCCAACATTCTATGCATCTGAATACAAATATTTTTGTGGTCATTAACATCCTTGTACCAGACTTGAAATGTTTGCTTTACCTTCTGAATCTGGTTGATCTCATAAAGTGTGTACATATGTGTACCCATACCCATATTCAAAACACATTCAAATTATTTCTTCACAAATGTTGGTCAGAAATTAAGTGCCAATCAAAATATTCTTGTTAGGCTAACACAACTTTACATTTTACAAACATCCTGGAAAGAATTACCTTTTTGTCTTCTTTTACAGCTGGAGGCAAATCATACATATGTATGTATGAAATTTAGTCATCTTGTTTTCCACAATTAGAATACTTTGGGGAAATAGAAAGTAATTTGCAGTAGTGCCTGAAGATAGAATCAGAAGATTCCAATCTGAAATTTTAAACATTTTGAGTGTTATTATAGGCATGTAGGTTCACTGTCTATGTCTAGGTGCAAAATAAAATGACAAAGGTCAAAATGAAATCAATGTTCAGATATTTCCATTTGAGTTCTTCTGAATTCTTTGTCTGGAGATGAGGGAATTGAAAGCCCTAATACTTTTTTCACTCTGAAGATAATTTTTTCATTCATTCTAAGCTAGCTACTTTAAGCATTCTAATGTTTAAATAGATTGAGTTATCCTTTCATTAAAAAGGAAAGAAAAAATGGTGACTTGTGGAGGATAAGTCAGCAACGTTTTGCTGCTTTCTTTGTATCTTCCACGCAAAAGAGTTTTAAGGTAAAGAAAATGGCTTCTTGGAGAAAAGGCAGGAAAATAATATAATTAATGGAGCATGTTAAAATATTCTCTGTTTAGCCTTTAGAGGGAGATAGACGCGCATGTGACTTTTTTTCCGACTTGAGTCTTTTCCACCAGGCCCAGGTTTATCTCTGTATTAAAATCTTAGAACACTTAAGGTTAGGATTGTGGTTACAGTGGTACACTTATTTTTAGGTCTGTTTTAAATTCATTTGGCCAATCAAACCTAAACACAGAAATATTAAATATTGTATCCCCTTATTCCAAAATAGGTACCTATAAGTAAAAAAAAAATTGTTAAACTGACAATCATGATATCTGTTCAAAAATAATTTCCAAAGAACACTTTACAAATAAATTCCTCAAACTCAAAATCGCCCTCACATGTTTAAGTTTTAAAGAGACTCAGTACCTGGAAGTTTGCACCTTAAATACTAATTGAATAAGCCGCCAGGATGAGCTTAGCTATTTGAATTTTAATTTTAATTAGGAAAGACCGTATCATTTTCCAATAATAATATTATAGAATATAAAAAGGCATCATTCCTAAACATTTTTAGTTTACCACTGTTCTTCTATTTCTGCATTGGTAACTTAAATCATTTTAAGTACAGTGATGCTATTTACTTGTATTTTCAAAGCATTATTTGAAAATATTAGGTGATAGGTACTATAACGACATGGATTCTACTCACTGTGTGCTTTGCTGATTGCTTGTGGTGGTTATACTTAGTCTGAAAACACAAAAGTATTTTTACAGCCAAATTTCATTTGGCATATTCATTTCTCATATAATTAAATATCAGTAATGTTAAATGAAATTTCTTCTAATTTGTAGCACAATAGAATATCTCCTTTCTTGTCAATATATAATTTTCTTCATATTATGGTAATTAAAACATGGAAAATGATTTAAAACATTATTTCACATTAACATAATAATAAAATGGAATCAGTAATTTGTGTAACAATTAAAAAATAAAGAATTTTGTATTTATTTTTTCTGTGTTGTATTTCTGCTATATAACCATCAAGGCATCATGCAACAAATAAAAAAAATGAACACAAAAATTAAAAACTCTTCAAAACATTAAAGCAAAATGCAACACTGGCAGAAAAATCCTTTTTTTAGTTGGACCATTACAGTGATTGAAGACCATGTTAAGAACTAGGTGTGTGCTCTTTGTGTGCAGATGGTGAAGAGAATATACTAATGCCCCCTTTTTCCTCTCTACACAGAATGTAGACAAGTGGTCATTTGATGTATTTGCATTAAATGATGCTAGTGGGGATCATGCACTAAAATTTATTTTCTATGAACTGCTCACACGCTATGATCTGATCAGCCGTTTCAAGGTTAGTAGTTTAGTACCTGCTCCTTTCTCCTATTCCATAGATCAGTAATTTATATTTATGGGGATTTTGTCATTGTTGTTTTGTATTTTGGCTACTGATTACAATATATTGTCCTGTGATTTATTTAGAATGTTATTATTATTGTAATAAATTAAAATTGGGCAATTTCAGAAATCTATGACTCTATTTTTTTCCCCAATTTATATGCTGCCCCTCTCTGAAGACTCAGGGCGGCTCACAATACATTTAAAATCCTAATAAAAAACATTTAAAAATTAAAAACATTAAAACATTAAAACTCATTCATACCATTCATGGCCGGATCTCACCAGATCTCAAGAGCGAGATCAACGGCCCCAGGCCTGCCGGAAAAGCCAGGTCTTCACCGCTTTTCAGAAGGCCAATAGGATGAGGATGGTTCAGATCTCAGGAGGTAACTGGTTCCAGAGAGCTGGGGCAGCCACAGAGAAGGCCCTCCCCCACAGGCCTGCCAGCCGGCATTGTTTAGCTGATGGGACCCAGAGGAGACCAACTCTGTGGGATCTTACCGGTCGCTGGGAGCTATGCAGTAGAAGGCGGTCTCAAAGATAACCTGGCCCTGAGCCATCTAGGGCTTTAAAGGTAATAACCAACACCTTGAATTGTGACCAGAGACCAATAGGGAGCCAGTGCAGCTCACGGAGAATTGGTGTAATGTGGGTGTACTTAGGTGCCCCCATGACAGCTCACGCGGCTGCATTCTGAACCAACTGTAGTCTCTGAACACTTTTCAAGGGTAGCCCCATGTAGAGCATGTTGCAATAATTTAACCGTGAGGTGACAAGGGCATAAGTGATCGTGAGGAGAGCCTCCTGATCGAAGTAGGGTTGCAATTGGTGCACCAGGCGAATCTGTGCAAAGGTCCCCCTAGCCACAGCTGTCAGATGTTGCTCTAATCTTAGTTGTGAATCTAGGAGGACACCCAAATTGTGAGCCCCCTCCCCCCAGAACCAAGGGGGGGAGAGGCAATTTCTCCCCCCCTCCCCCCAGAACCAAGGATGGACAATCAACAGTATATGGAATAAAATTAGTAGTACTAAAAGCTTCACCAAAGGAAGACTTCCTGTAAAATTATGGCTCAACCACTTCATGCTTTTTGGCTTTATTATTTTCAATACTTTTTGCTTCCTATTCCTATCCAGGTTATTTGTGGCTTAATTCCCCCCCCCCCTCCATTCTAAGTTTTGAATTCTGTGTGTGGACAAGATATGAACAAATATTCTGAGGAGTACTTGCAAGGAGTTTACTTGAAAGGATTTAATAAATATAGGTAGTTCATATGTGCAAACACATGCATACAGAAAAAAAAAGTCACAATCCCCTTGTTTATTTTTATAGCTTGTTTCCAAAGAGGTACAAATGGCCAAAGTCCAAAGTCAGGATGGACCAAAGTCTAGAAGGCCGAGAGTCCAAATATCGGTTGTTGGTCCAAGTTCCAAGTGGCAGAGTTTCCACAGGCAACAAGCACCTGCTCTGTACTGAGCCATTTGGGCTTTAGGGCTGTCAAGAAATCCTGGATCCAATTCTTCACCTCTTGCTGCCTGTGGCTGACTTGTATATTCTATGGTCTTGTCAATCTCTAATAATTGATTGCAGGCTTCCCCTGAAACTGGAGTTCATACAAAGCTTCTTCAGTGACTTGTTTCATTTCAGTCTGTTCTGAATATGAGCTGTCCATCCCACTGATGGGCTTTCATTTTTAGTGGCATGACTTTGAGTGTGATGTAAGGAACAGGGAGAAAGGAACATGGAATACAATTTTTCTCCAATCATTATAAATTGATGTAATTTATGTTACTCAAATTAACTCATTCAAATATCTTGGAGCACTTTTTAATATCTTGGCATCATGGTATGAAGAAATAAGGAAAATCTCTTTGCAGGACCAGAGTCTTCCAAAAAACAAAACATGTATTAAATGTGAATATGTAATTTTTAAATTTAAAGATTTATGTGAAAACACTGGATCTGCCTAATAACGGAATTATTCCAAAATGCCCCCCAAATAAATTTATTTACGTATTAATATATTTGTTTCCATAGAGTAGAAATTCCAAAATTAGCTGCAGGAAAATGTAAATTGGCCATAACTTTCATATTATTAAAAAAAATGTATATCTAACTTATAAATAAGTTAACCCATGATCTAGAACAGGGGTGTCAAAAATGATTTCATTGACGGCCGCATCAGGGTTATGTTTGACCTCGGGGGGCTAGGATGGGGGTGGCCAGGGTGGGCATGGCCAGCTCAATGTCACTCATGTTGGGGGCTCCTGTGGCGGCCCAAGTGCTTTGTCAGCAAAAACAGGCTCCTGAACTCTGTTTCTGGCTGCAACAGGCCCTGCAACCCTCTCCCAGTGAAAATGGAGTTCCATTTTCACTGGTCCTTTGCTGTTTCCAAGGTGGCCCCTTGGGCCAGATCTAAGCACCCTGTGGGCCAGGTCTGCCCCCCGGGCCTTGAGTTTTACACCCCTGATCTAGAACAATTCAATCATGATTATATATTTATATATCTCCATACTCAGCATAATGGTTAATAATTATATATTATTGTAATGTAAATAATATAAAATTAGTTTCATAATATTACAATAAATGTATTATTTATTTTTTATTAATTTTTATGCTGTCTATCTTTCCTGTAAGGTGACTCTGAGCAGCTTACAGGATATAAAACAAATAGAAAAATAATTAAAACATTAAAACTACATAGATTAATATTTTTAAAACTATACTGAAACCAGAAGAGATGGACATGACAAGGATGTCATGTCAACCACCTATTATCCATAGATTAAACATCTTAATTCTGAAAGAAAGTGCTGCATTCCTGCTTTTTTCTTGCTTTTCTTATGTTGCTTTTAATTTGTATGTATTAATATAAGTGATACAGGGAGCACATTATGTAACTCTAAGAAGATATAGTTGGGTGCTGGCCAGTGGTGGGTTGCTCCTGGTTCACCCTGGTTTGGGCGAATCAGTAATGACGGCAGTGGGAGGCTTCGCCCACCCACCCAGACAGACATCATCAAAAAATCTCTGCACATGCGCAGAAGCGCCATGTACTCGCAAAGCGAGTGCACACATCTGCGTGCTACTGATAGCGAACCGGTAGCACTGGGATTTGAATCCCACTACTGATGCTGGCATTTGCTTTAAAGAATATCAGAATTTACAAACACTTGAAACACTGTTTATGAAAAGTTTGGTAAGGTTAAATCAATCTATTATTGTGCTAAAGGTGTTCACAATCTACAATCTCTTTTTTATAAATATAGATTCCAATTTCTGCTCTTGTCTCCTTTGTGGAAGCTCTGGAAGTTGGCTATAGCAAGTATAAAAATCCATACCACAATCTAATGCATGCAGCAGATGTCACACAGACTGTTCATTACCTCCTTTTTAAGACAGGCATAGTAGTAAGTATAAAAAATACTAATTAATTAAGAGACCAATATAAAAATAGTTATGCATTGATCATGGCAATAAAATAGGTTTGAAGGCATTTATGGCACAATTAAAATTTGGGTTTGCTAAAGTAGGTCATTTTCCAAGCACTTTTATCTTGATTGAATATATGGCATTAAGTTGTTGTTGTTGACTTAGTGAAGGCAAACTTTTTATTAATTAAGGCTATTTGGATTATAATTTGATGTTTTGACGTATACTACAAGTAAGATGTCTATACTTTTTCTAACAATATCGTTAAATTTAGGATTTTAGAATTGTAGACTTATTAAATGTTCAGATAAATGAAGGTAACTTTATTAATTAAACTCTTTTATTGTTAGGATAGATGGTCAAGTCCAAAATATAAATGTCATTCCAGTGTTTCTTCTGTATAGTTTAATGTACAGTAATTGTATCACAAATCTGTTAAAACTGTAGTCAGTAACTAATATGACAAAGATTTAAATATATAAATCTGAACCTGTATTGCAACTCAGACCACAAAGAGTTCTACTGTCTTAAGAGTCTGCAGTCTACACCTTTTTCTAATATCTATCAATATGACTTTCCCACAAACAAAAAGCTGATAATCTTTATGAAGATAATGTCTCATTTTTGGAACAGTTTGATATAGGGTATGTTAAGAATGTATACATAGTAGAAATATTTTTGGGACAAAACATCTTATGTTTTAGTGAACAAAATTTGCTTTTGAAACTACAGTTTTTCCCTGACTACTCTCCTCACTACTTCCAATTCCAGTAATAAAAGCAAGAATTAAATCAGTATTAGTTAAGTTGGCATAAATAAGTTCAGTGATAACCTTGAATGCAAGGATAGTTACATTAACATTAGCTTAACCCTAAAAGAGAGGAGGGAGAAAGAAAGAAACTCAAATTGCCCAGCCTTGATTTACTTTGGTATACAAAGTGGGAGAAATATATATATATATATATATATATATATATATATATATATATATATATCAGGTTTTCAAAATTCTATTATTACATCCTACAAACACATTGTTCCTGTAGTTGTTGATATCTACTTCCTGGCACAGCCTATATTGAAGGCCTGACAGTTGGGATGATCCAAACCCTCCCCACACCCATTGGAATAGAATATCAAAACAATATGATTCAAGAATGTGATAAAACCAGTGTTTTATCACATTCAAATTTGGAACAAAACACATGTAAGAAGGACACTCAATATAATTGTTTCAAGCTAAAAAAGTTTTATATACTCTAAAGTATATACTGTATACCTAAGTACCTACTGGAGAAGCAAAAGATCCGATAAATAAATAAATATTTGTGTGTGTGTGTGTACACTATGTGTATGTGTGTGTATATAAGCATGTATACACACACACACACACACACACACCAGTGATGGGTTGCTCCCAGTTCTGTCCAGTTCTTTAGAACCGATAGTAAAAGCCATGGGAGGCTCTGCCCACCCATCTGTACGTCATAATTGACAATCTACGCTTCCGCAGAAGTGTGCGTGCGTGCTCCCATTGTGAACTGGTAGTAAAGGTAAGTAGAATCGACTGCTGATACACAGACACACACACATATAAGAAATAAAGTAAAAAAGTCACATTCAAAATATACTATGACAATTGCTATATTTAATGAAATGATTTTAAATTATTTACAGTCAATGCATTTTAAATGTCTTTAGCAACAACAGAACCCACACACAGGAAAAAATATAATAAAAGCTTTAATCAAGTAATATTTTCTCCTGTTTTAGAAAAACTTTGCATTCAACATCTTTTTACATTTTTCATAATTAAATGAGGCAGCAGGAAGCCTACATTCTTTTAATGAATAACATCATAGCAGGAAGGCAGTTTTTGATTCTGTCATTGTCTTCTGGTAGAGAATTAGAAATGCAAATTTTTAAAAAAAGAGATGGTAAGAACCAAGGTAATAGAGTCATGGACATCTTTCAAATATTAAGTTGATATTTATTTATCAAGTTAACGCATGAATACCAGAGAATACTATTCTTTCTGCCAGGCTAGGAGAGAGATATCTCTGTGTACATGCAATTATACAGATACAATTTCATGCATGCATTAGGAGGAAGCTTGTTATTATATCTTATTCTTTATATTTCATCTTTGACTTTACAAAAGCCTCATAATATAATGTGGAAAAATAAAAAAATGGTCTAATTAATCTGTTACCTAAATCTATATACACAGTCATTAGAAAATGGGTGTTGGACAGTGGTGGGATTCTGCCGGTTCTAGGCGGTTCGGCAGAACCATTTGTTAAATTGCTGGCTCACCCCACCCCTTGCCCCACCCCTCCGCACCACCGGCCGAGCAATTTAACAAATGGTTCTGTGTTTTTTTATAATTTTATTGGCCTTGCAGCTGCCGCGGGGCTTCAAAGGGCCACCCTACAGCTGATCAGTGTCAAAAGAAAACAAATGAGTAGACCCCTGCCTGCAAAAATAAATGGGTAGACCCAGTGGTGGGATTCTACTTCGGTAGAACCGGTTGTTAAGGAGTTAAATAGTTAAGCCAGTGGTTGCCAAAGGGGGCGGTACCGGGGGTGGTGGGATGCCTTAGGGGGGGCGAAGTGGCAGGGGGGCGCTAGAGGCAAAAGGGGGCAACGGGGGGGCTAAGTGGCAAGGAGGGTGGCCCCCACCCTTTAGCCTGTACCTCGCAGTAGTTACCTCCTTGCAAGCAAACAGCAGGAAAAAACAACTCCTTTCCGCTTCAGCAGAGGCTTGATTAGATCTGCCTCCTGACTCTCAGCTGATTCGCTCTCAGCTGTTTTGCGTAGGCTCTTTTGCAAGCTCTTGTTTTGCAAGCTCTTTGCTAGCTGCAGAGAGTGATTTTTTTTCCCTAGCTAAAAGGAAACTGAAAGTAAAGCAGGCTCTGCTGCAACGTGACAAAATGAGGCAGGGAGAGAGATTTCTTTTTCTCTTTGCTCACCAAAAAAGGTAGGTGCAAACAATGGGAAATTTAGTTCAAAAGAGGAGAGTTCAAGATTTTAAAACACACACAAAAAAGTTCTATTTAACTAGGGAATTGTAATAATTGAGATACTATTAATTGTATATTGTATTGAAAGCAGAAATGGTTAAGTTGTGGTTTGGAGGAATATATGGGGGAAACTATTTGGTTTATTATTATTGGTAAATATGATTAATGGATTTGTAAGAAATTGGATTGCATGGAAATAATTGGAATATTCATGTTCATATTGATTAATATACAAAAAAGATAGTTATATAACTAATTGACTTATATTAAAATGTTGAATTTGTATTAAACAATTGCAATATTACATAATTAACCAATGTGAGGATGGATATAAAAATAGATGACAATGGGAAGGGGTATAATATAGAATAGAAGGGAAAAATTGAATTTGATTAAGATTAGAGATGAGGATGAAGGGTAATATTGGTTTTTTAAAAAAATAGATGAGGGACTTCCTGGTTGAGCCGCCGGCATTGCCAGACGCTTCTTTGTGAAGCGCCAGCCCCAGACTCTGTAGAATCGCAAGAACAGCGAAAATCGGCTGTCTTGCGGTTTGGAATCCTTCCCCCCAGGAAGAAGGGGGGAAGGAGAGCAGACGGGTGGGGTAGAGCTCCCTAAGAGCACCAGATTTTGCTAATAATCTGGTGCTCGAAGATGAGAGCTCCCCGTGAAGCCTGTCAAAGCTCCGGACCTGGGATGCCTCTGACGGGGAAGTTTTTCCCTGTCAGAACTAGATGCCGCGGCCACCCCATTAAACAACTTTAAACAAATACTTCTTGAACGAAGTTGGCAGAGCACAAGTTGCACGAAGGAAACAGCAAGTATTTTTTTCTTTTTTTTTAACTCCAGGGATTTACTTTCTTAAAAGATTTCTCCTAAGTGGAAAGTGAAAGCAAGATGGCGTTTGAGTTTCAACGGGGCGTGAAGAAGTGAAAGTTAAAAGCAATTATTGATAAGCCCCTGTCTGAAACGTAAAACTCCTTTTTGAAAAGTGGATGAAATAAGAAAGGATGTAATAATAATAACTCAAGCAGCAATATAAATTAAAAAGTCTTTTTTTTCCCTTTTTTTTTCTTGAAATTCCTTTTTTTCTTTCTCCCCCCCCCCCCCGTCCTTCTGGAGGGGAAGAAAGAAGGGGGGCAGGATGGCTGGGCTTTTTGAAAACAAAGAAAGGAAAGGAGGGTTATTTAACCCTCAATGGTCTGACTTTGAGGAAGCTTTGAGCTCAATTACCTCTGCTTTATTGAAAATAATTGATACTATATTTCAAGCTTCTCAAGCTGGAAACAATGAAATACATGGAAATACTGAGTTGCAATCTAGCAGTGGGGGATTGAATGAAGAGCTGGGAAAGGAAAAAAAACAACAGACCATAGCAGATTTTACAGAAGAGAGAAAGATGAGGGCTGAGCAGGAGCAAGAAACTCTGGCAGTTGATGAGCTGTTTCCAGAAGAAGCTACATTCCTGCAAAAAGACAGCAGTTTAATGCCAGTTAACCAAGTGATGAACGATGAGGAGGCAATCTATAGCTGTATTGGAATATTCTGAGAAGAATAAACAGATCACAGCAATGCTGGTGTGTTGGGTTGTGAAATATGCCCTGACTTGAAGGATTTGGAATATTTTATTAAGGACTGTGATAAATCTGGATCTAACTGTAAACGTAGAAGTCTTATTGAATATACTAAACTGGAGCTTCCTGTTTGATGGTAATAAATATAAGGCAAAAGGACTGTGGATCTAGAGCAATTGCAGTTGATCTGGTGGTTTCCTTAATACGTCTGATGAATCTACTAATCTAGTTTTTGACTGGATTTGATGGATATTATTACAAATATAATTATAAAGTCACTCGGGGGTTTTTTTTTTATAAAGAAGCAATTTACTATTTAGGTGGGTAGACGTAAATGATGAAGATATTCTATACGCTGTTGGAAGATGTGAAGACAAGAAGATTAGCAATTGGTTTAATCTAGTATGAAGAATTTAAATGTTTGATATAGTTATTAAATGATGTTTTATCTGTATTGATAAATTTATAAGAGGTTTGACTGTTATATTCCTTTTTTGACTAAAAATTTTATTATTATTATTATTTTTTATTAAGTGTTTTAACTATAACTGGACCTTGATGGTTTAAAAATGGAGGATGGAAGATTTTATATAGTATTCTATTTTAAATTTGGGGGGTTTTTTTTGATTGAGGGTTTCTTTATTCTTCTTTGTTGTTGGGTTTTTTTTCTCTGTTTTAAATGAAAGAAGTTATAAAATATTTTGTTAGACCGTATAGACTTAATAATTTGCTAAGTATTAATTAGTTATATTGAGTAATGATAGGTGTGATTATGTAATACTTAATTGTTTTATTAACTGCTGTAACTATAAATGGAGACATGGAGATTAATTCTGTCGAATTAGATGGAATAAGAAGAAAGAAGACTTGCTTTCCTTTTATTTACTTGTTTAATGATTAGGATTATGATAAGTGTGAAATGGAGTTTAACTTAGAGAATTTGAGCTGTATTTTATTTTGTACTTGTATTTGCTCTGGGAAGTCCAGGGGGTGGTTTGGGGAGGGGGGAGAAAATGTATGTAAAAATTTTTTAAAAACTTTTTCAATAAAAAAAAATAGATGAGGAATAAATATGGCAAAAAGGAAATATAGAAATTGTAAATTTAATTGAAATGACTAAACACTGTTTAAATTTGTAAACCGGCCAAATACTCTGTTGAAAGAAAATACATTGTATGTTTGTATGTGTGTTTCTAATTATTGCTATTTATTCATATTTGTTCTCTTTTATTCTTTAAAGTTTAACAATTCATTCTTTATCTTAATATTTTTATATTTGTTTGGGTTTGGCTTTCTTCCCTTTCATCTTTTTTATTGTACAGCAATCTTTCTCCTCCAACCTACCACCTCTCTCTTTTCTTTCCTTTTTACTTTCTCTCCCCCCCTCTTCTTCTCCCCCCTACTTCCTCTTCCTTTCTCCTTCTCCTCCTCTCTTCCTCCCTCTCTTACCCTCACTCCTACTCTGATTTCCCTTCCCTTTCTTCATCCCTCTCTTGCTGTATCCTTTTATGCATTTGGACTACTCAGAGGGCTGAAAAAGTTATTTTTGACTGGTCCTCACACTTTTGACCAGTCCTCGAATTTACGACTGTCCTCACATTTTACATTTTTGTCCTATCTTGTCACCATAGTCGGCACCTATTACCATATGTGGTGGTCTTGCCCAGAAGCTAAAAGGTTCTGGTCCCAAATACGACAATGGCTATGTGAAATATTAGATCAAGATGTAACTTTATCCCCAGAACTCTTCCTCTTAGGTATAGTGGGCGATGGCCTAAACAATAACAAAACCCATCTTATAATCCAAGTAATAACTGCAGCTAGACTAGTGTTTGCGAAATTCTGGAAAAGCAAAACCCAACCACCAGAAGAAACGTTAATAAATAAAATATTAGAGTGCACAGAAATGGCAAAGTTAACAAGTGTGTTAATAGATGATGAGATATCCAAACATTATGAAGCATGGGAAAACTGGTATAACTGGTTGAACAATAGAAAAAATTCTGAGGGATTTGCAGATAAATTTTTTCCTATAGTCAGTGACTTTATTTTTTATTATGATGGTGATAATAATCATGAGGATAAGACATCTGAAAGAATTTACTATTTGAAGGATTTTTAAATATATTTTATTTATTTAGCATATTTACTGTATATAGTCATCCATCTCAAAACATTGAGTTCTGGGTGGCATATTCTATGTATACCACACAAATAAATCCAATGTATTTGTTTGAGATTATTAGTTTGGGTTTACCAAATAAGAAAGAAAAATTGTAGCCTGTAAATTTGGTTGGCTTTGGGTAAATTTTATTACATATTATGTTACCTAGTAGAAAATAGAAAAATCATGTTCATGTGCAAAACCAAAACATGGCAATCTGTCAGTGATTTCTGTCTCCAATCTATATTCTTGTTCATGAAAACGTAAATTCCTTAAATATTATAAATTGGAAGAAATAAGCCATCCTAAAGGCAATTATATCCTTGTGTCTGAAATTAAGTCTTTGGAATTTTCTGAAAACCAATTGAAAAATGGTATTTATTATGTCACATGGTTAGATTGCAAGATGCAAGACTGAATACAGCAAAGTGAATTTTGTTTCTTTAACAGGATATTCTGGGAAGGGTTCAAATCAAAGTTGATTTTTCATTTCACATCTAAGAAAGTTTTTAACACTATTAATTTCAACTTGGTTTAAGCAACCAATATTTTTCCTGGGTAGTTGTCTTGTTTACTTTTGTAATTTTCAGACTTAAACAGAAATGCGCTCACATTATTTTAAGCAAACTAGAGGCTACTTTGCAGAACAACATATTGTTCTCTACTCAGATATATATCCAGTGTCATGATAATCACAAATGAAAACACCAATAAATCATATTTTTTCCTGCTTACATTTGCTTTATCAGCTTTTGAAAGTTTTTAAATCATGAGCAATTAATCCTAAAATACTCTTTGTAATTAACTATGCCAAGAACATTAAATAATTAACATTGAATAACATTTTTAAAATTAAAGATGGGAAAGACCAAAAAAATGGGAATATTGTCAAATATTCTCAAAGATTAGGTACAAGTTTCCAAATATTTGGGAGTCAGTTTTTCAGTATTTGGGAATGGGTGGAGAAGAAACTGGACAAAATATTCAGAGTTTATTTCTGTCTCATTAGAATTTGAAGTTCTTGAACAGTTTGTGTGGTGCCCCAAGAGCAAAATTCAGAAATATCAAGATTGCCTATAGACAATAGCACAGCAATTGAGATTAATACTATTTAAAATTCTGTATTGTTATTCAGGAGCTACAGCAGTGATAATCTTAGTAAAAAGATATCAGATTGCAACATTGTTGGCTTTACTAAACAATAGTCTATTTAAACTTTGCAATATAATATATTATCTAATTTCTCAAAATCTTTTTTCCAGCACTGGTTGACAGAACTTGAGATCTTTGCTATGATTTTTGCAGCTGCTATCCATGACTATGAGCACACTGGAACTACAAACAACTTTCATATTCAAACACGGTGAGTGCTGAAAGATGAGCTATGATCAAGCAAAGCTGAAAAGGAGTTTGCAAAATCAATTTAATAGTTTTAGATATTAAATCTATTGGATACATTTGCCATTAAATTTCTAAGTCTTCATTCCAAAACTGGAACTATACTTCATTGGTATAGTTCCAGTTTTGCTTCTCACAATTTGACCATGGCTATCAAAATAAAGTTCCAGACAGATCATAAAATTGTAGTTAACAGTTTTAAATGTGGCAATATGTTTTTATATAATTAGAAGCTAGAATGAGAACTTATGATATATTATCATATACATAAACCTCATATCACTTCTATGCTTCTTCATAATATCTTATTTAATACAATTTATTCATGTCTGACATCACAATTTTGGTTTTTGTCAACCCCTTTAGTAACATCTAATTGAGACATTTTTCCTCTCTTTGTTATATTTTTTCCTCCATTGAGTACTATAAACTGTGTTCTGAATTTCTGTTTTCATTTTTAAGTTAATAAAATACTAAGCCAATTATTTATATTTGATAATATAAAATAAATTAAATAATATTACATTATGAGTGATTTTTATTTAATAGACTAATAGATATATAGGCACAATATCAAAATTTGAACATAGGTTTGTAACAATTTTCAGTCATTATGCTAAAGTTGTTCTTTCACAACATCTTGGTGTTTGTGCAGATAAATTGCAAATATATAATGTTGGCAACAGTTTAGATGAGGATATTTTCAGAAACATTCTGCCATAACTGAGTTTATATTTGATGGCATTCAAAAGGAAATAGTGAACAAATCATGACATAGCAGAAATGATACATAAAAATTAGGACAGCAGTTTGGGAATGGAATGAATTGCTTTTTAAAGGCTTATAACACATAGAAGCTGCTAAACCATCTGTTGCATTGTTTGATTTTCTGCATTGGGCTAGATAATCCCAAGGCTCCTCCAATGCATTATTCTATATTGAAACGTAAGTGGTTTATTTTTACTTGAGCATCAGTAATTTCAAGGGGAAAATCAAATACTACTAAATTTTCAGGAAAATTAATCTCAGAGCCATTTAAGTCACCAAATTTCATACAAAACTGCTCCAAAATTTTGAAGTTGTTATAGAAATGAAAGACTGAAAAACATTCCTGGGTCAGCCAGATGCATATTTATTTGCACAAAGGTTCAGAGTCAGATTTGTACCTGGAAGTCTGAACAAAGAAGGGCTTTGACACTACTGTTTATATATATTTTCAAGACAAAGGATTTGGTGATCTCATACATTTTCCATATATGGTTAAATTACATTTGGTATAAAATAAATGAGCTCATGCAGTTATTCCATATATGGCTAACATACATTTGTTATAAAATAATGAACACTTCCTTATTACTAAACCATTGCATGCTAGTTAATAAGATTATCTTCAGCTAGACCACTTTCCTAAGTTATGTAAGTACTAATGGAGTTTTTATTGCTGTCCTTAGGTAATAATTAACTCTTTGCCCCATACATGTCTTGTTTCATTGACAGTGAGGCCCCATCCTTCCGTGACAGCTAGGCCTCCTCAGAAGTTATATTACCAATAACGGGGTTTAGCTGACTTTAATATAATCTCCAACAAGCACGTTTCTCTCAAACAAGCACATTTTCTCTCTTACAATAATGTGAATAAAGAGGCCCCTTCAGTGTTCACATAGCTGACCCCACATCATCTACATTATTCCCCTCTCTGGAAGTTTTTCAATGCAGAAACTTCCATTACTCCTTGCATGCTCAATTCTTTAGTAGATAAAATTCTATTCCTTTTAATAAATAAGGCAAACATATAATATCTAGCAAAATATGACTAATCTAGGCAAGGGATAGGTATTTCTTGATCTTCATTCCCTAATTCTTGGAGGTACTCTCTCCATTCTTTCCCAGACTCCATTTCTACATATGTGTCTGTTTCAGAGTCTTTATTTTCATCCATGGAATTGGAGCTAACCTGATGATCAAGGAGGCACTCCATCAAAACTAACTCCTTTTCAGATTGCATCTCTTTTACTGCTCTGATAGATATCTGTTTCAGCACTGGAATTGCACAAGGAATAAAAGCTAGGCCTGCCACAGCACATATCAGCAAGAATAACATTTGTTTAATCCACCTGGATCTAGGCACCCAAGAAAACCACATGTCAGTTGTTTGTAACCTCTGACCTATCTTGGATGCCCTATCCTGCAATTCCTTGGCAACCTCTCTGACCACACCTGATTTATTCATATAGAAACAAAGTCTTCTCCCAAAAATACACACACACCTCCTCTCTCTGTGGTTAGGAGGTCTAAGGCACATCGATTTTGTAGGACCACTGTTGCCAATGAATCTATCTGGTCTTGGACTTCTACTAGGGTTCCAGCAATTTGGTTCAGGCTTTCTTGAAGCTCCTCTGATAATTGCTGAAATTGTATTACTGAGTGTGTCACTCCACCTATACCTGTTCCAACTGCAGTTTCTATCCCCATGATTACTAATAGTGGGACTAGGACTGGCACCCGTTTCTGAACATGTCCCATGAGAGGAACAGGGATGGTATGTTCTCCACTGACAACACCTATTTTAGGAAAAAGGTGTACTAACGTGCATGTCCCTGTCCAATTTATTGGCAAACATAAATACGCATCCTTCCCGCAGAAGAAGAAAACTCCTTTTTCTCCTACACACATGCCTATGTTCATGGAGAAAGCATGGGTCCAATGGTTCTTTTCATTAGTCCAGACCCCCAAAGTCCCTGCCACAAACATTCCAGCCAGCGGCTGTAATGGGACTTCTAGTGAAGGGTTATCTTTTTGCTTATCTCTGAGGATTGGGCCTTCAAAAAGATACTGGGAGGTAGAATTCCCAGGGGGAAAGGAGACACATAAACCTGTGCTGGAGCTAATGGAGAGCCAGATAGGGAAGCGAGGGGGCTGGAATAGACTGGGGCACCTTTCCTACGATACATTCCAGGACTCCTTCCCTCCTCCCCATCTTGTGATGATGGCAGTTGGTGGTAGTGAGAAAATGACCTTATGGTGAAATGAGTGGTGGGCAGAAGGAGAAATACCTCTGGTTAATTTTACATCCATAAGGTTCATTCTAGGGCCAAAGTATATTTCTGACGGACATTGTTCTTCTATCAGGGACCCTACAGACCTACCAGATGTCTGATGTCTCTTTACACACAGAGAGGGTGTTCCTATGATTTCTACACCAGTGGCTGTAGGGCCAACTATTGGAAGGCGGCTTACTCCCAGTCTTTTGAATGCGTTATAAAAATCTCCTTGCCTTTGATGTTGCTGCTTTGTTTTTAATATCCCTTTTAAGGACTAGGGTAGCTTTTCTCCTTTCCCAAAGATCTTGCTCAACTGGAACAGCATGATAAAATGAAGGACTAGCAGACAAACACAACTAGCAGTTTTGAACCAAGGCAAAATCAGACTGATTAATGAGACTTTGACCTAATTCCAGTATCCTTGACATGTCATTCCCTTTCTTTAATTGTTGCAGGGGTCCATTCTCTCTTTGTTCTATTCCCCCCTTTACTGGGATTGTCAAACTCTTGACACCAGGTCTAGGAGTTGGTTTAGGACTAAGGTACCCACTCCACCTTCTGATGCCACGTTGTTGGTGGGAGTGGACTTGACCCAAAGTGTCTCTACTTAGTGACCTGATGCTGCTTGGTTCCTTGGGGTTCTCAACGTCTCTGGATCCTTCCTCATGGACAAGGGGGATTTCTCGAGCATTCTCACAACAGTGGGAACTATTGTTCAAGATATTATTACTTAATAGACCCTTTGCTAAAAACACCCAAAGCCCTAAAAAAAAAACCATAATCACTTCCTTTCAACACACACACACACACAGGGCCTTAATATCACAACACCCTTATTTTACACTCTCACCACGTCAGGGTTAGGGATATGTGTAACTTGGGAAAGAGCAGTATCAATCGTATTCCTAGGTGTCCCACAGAACCGGTCCTTATATATAATACAATACCAATAGTAGGGCTAGGATAGTAGCTGCCCAGAGTCCCCACACCCAATCTTCATCAAACATGAGCTTTTTAAGAATTGCTCACTGGATTCTATCACAATTAATGGGTTTTACATTGCAAATTAGTCATGGAATGGTGTCTTCCTCCGTTCCAAGCTTTGGCCGTGCGCTGGGAACCAGTTTCCGGGGTGGTTCAGCAAGGCTGACAATCACCACCGTGCGTTGAGAGTCCATTACCGATAGGACTTAGCAGGGTGTATTCTTCTTGAATTTTAGCGCCAATGGCTTAACTGTTTTTGTCACTGGGTAGATGACAGGGTTACCCTGATCTGTGGGTTTCAACCTTGTCCAGTGGACACAGGATTTTCCTTCTAAGGTCTTAACTGGTTTGTAATCATGACCTGCAGTCGTAATAGGGGGAGGTCTACATTCTTGCATCTTGCTTCCACTCCCCCCTAGTTGAACTACATCTGGCCAGCCTTGAAAGTGGTGTTTAAACAAGGCAGGGGGCCTACCATACAGAAGTTCAAAGGGAGACAGCTGGTATTTAGTTCATGGGGCTGTTCTAAAAATGTACAAAGCCATGGAAAAAACTTGAAGCCATGGCAAGTGGGCTTCTAAGCACAGTTTGGTAATAATTGCTTTCAATGATCTATTAGCCCTTACAATGTTTTTTTCTTCTAAGATACATAGAGCTTGAGTGAGTGCATACACTTCACAGGTTTGAGCAGATCAATTTCAAGGCAAGCCCCTTGCTTCCAGGATCTCTTTAGTATGTCCATTTATAATAGCATTAAAAAATTGCTTCTCCTTTCTCCAGGGGGTGTTCCTCCAAATCAGGTCTTATTTTTGTTTGTAAATCAATTACTTCAGCACAATAATGTTCTAATCCATACTGATCCATTGATCTAGTGTTGGCTAAGAACTGTGCTGGATTCAAATTGTGATCAGTAGTTAAAATCAAGCCTGTCTGCTGCATTAAATTGTATCATATTTTCAAGGCTTCCTCTTTCGTGTTCCTCCCATTTCAAACTCCAAGGTTAAGATTCAATTAATTTTGCATATAGGGGTTTGGTAAGATCAGCATAGACAAAAATGCCACTGACCCCCTTGTTGAGTCCTCGCACTTACGACCAAGTCCTCGCACTTACGACGGCCGGCTCTGATTGGTTAAAACGCATGGACTTGCCGGCGGGAGAATACTGTGTTTCCATTGGTTGCTTAGTTTGACAGCTACAGTATAAATAGCTGTCAAACGCCTAAGTCTTGTTCTGTTTTTCCTGTTCAGCTCCTACAGCTGTTGTTAGCAATAAAGAGTTCCTGTTTGACTTAACCTTGTCTCGCCTCAGTTAGTGGACCCCGGGTTGCCCTACAGAGCACTGGTGACGAGGGTGGGATCCCGGGTGTGAGGAGACAGGTGGTCAGCAGCTGAAGTCAGTAGCGGTAAGCCAAGCCGCTAGCTGAGTCACTTAAACGACGAGACGTCGTTAAGAGCATTTTTGACAGGAACAGAACCCGTCCTTGTAAGGATGGCACCTCCAACATTCGCTCCCTTCAACCAAGCCACAGAAACTTGGAATTCTTATGAGGCACGGTTCGAGTGTTTCCTGGAGGCAAACGATTATACTGGGCTGACCAGCAGCCAAAAAAGGGCGCATTTCTTAAATGACTGCGGTCCTGAGATGTTCGCAGTCGCGCTGGCCCTGCTAGCCCCTCTCCCTGTCCAATCAGTACCATGGGAGGTCCTGAGGGAAAAGCTCAAGCGCCATTATGAGCCCACACCATCACGCATCGCGCGCAGGTTCGCTTTTAGACAGATCCTGCAGGCAGAGGGAGAATCTGTCAATCACTACATTGCCTCCCTCAGGACTGCCGCCTTGAATTGTGAGTTTACCGAACTTGAAGACTCCTTACTGGAGCAGTTCGTTTGCGGGGTGAGAGACCTGAGGGTGCAACACCACTTGCTAGAAAGGAAAGAGCTGACCCTTGCAATAGCCCTTGAAGAGGCTCAGGCTTGCGAACTATCAGGCAAGTCCACCTCAGAGATCCATAAGTCACAAGCCGCTTTTCCCGCCAGTAAGCCCAGCACCGTCCACTCTGAAGCGTTTGACCCTGAGGAAATTGAGGAAGAGGAGGACGAAGTCAGCCGCCTCAAAACCTTCAAGGGCAAAAGAAACACCGCAGACAAGGACTTCTCAGGGTCTCCTTGCCAGGGTTGTGGTGAAATGCACCCCAGAGCGGCTTGCCCTTTTAAAACCACTATCTGCCGAAGATGTGGAAAAAAAGGGCACTTGGCAAGAGTCTGCCGGGCTAACCTGCAAGGCTCACAGCCAAAACTCCAGAGAAGACCGTATCACAAACCAAACAGGTCGAGCGATGACTGTTTTGCCATCTCGAGAAGCAACAACGTCCCTGCGGTGTCTGCCCGCCAGGCCAAAATTAGCTCCAACAAAAAAATTTATATAACTGTAACCATTGAAGGGGCCCCATGCCGAATGGAGGTCGACACGGGATCTTCTAAATTCCTGATCTCCTAGACCACCCTGAAGAAACTGGCACCAAAATTGCAAAAAAACTCGCTTCAGCCATGCCAAGTACATCTCAGAGACTATCAAGGAAACGACATCTCTATCCTGGGTGGCGCCCATCTCCTGGTGGAACACAAGACCTTCACTGGCAAACTACCCCTTCTCATCGTCAGAGATCCCCTGCCAAGCCTGCTAGGGCTCAACTGGTTTGGCGCCCTGGGACTTGGCATAACTGGCATCCACTCAACCAATCCAGATAACTTTGATGACATCCTGGCCGAATTCGCAGACGTCTTCGACGATAAATTGGGTAAATAAAAGGGATCACCCATCTCCCTGAATTTGGACCCCCAGGTGGCACCCATTAGGCTTAAGCCCAGGCGGGTGCCTTTTGCACTCAGGCCCCTGGTTGAGAAAGAATTAGACAAACTCATAGCCCAGGGGGTACTAGAACCCACTGACCACGCCCCTTGGGAGACCCCTATAGTCCTCCCAATCAAGCCAGATGGGTCTTTGCGCATCTGCGCTGATTACAAGAGTACCCTAAATAAGGCGCTCCAAGCCCATCCTTACCCGGTGCCCGTAGTACAACACCTGTTGTACTCATTAGGCACGGGCTCCATTTTTGCCAAGCTGGACATGGCACAAGCCTATCAGCAGCTCCCAGTTGATTCGGCCACAGCTGCAGCTCAAACCATTGTCACCCATAGGGGAGCATTCAAGTGCTGCCGCCTCCAATTTGGCATAAGTGTAGCCCCGGGCATCTTTCAGGGCCTTATGGAGTGACTCCTGCATGGTCTGCCAGGAGTCGTTCCATATTTTGATGACGTTCTCATCTCTGCCCTCAGTCAGTCTGACCTCAAAGACAAATTAAGAGCGGTCCTACGCCGTTTCCAAACAGCTTGGCTCAAACTCAAGTGGGCAAAGTGCAGAATAGGGGTACCCCAGGTAGAATTTTTAGGTTACCTGATCGATGCCAATGGCATCCATCCCACACCTACGAAAGTGGCTGCCATAAAAAAGGCCCCCACCCCTGCCAACAAAACAGACTTACAAGCCTTTCTCGGCCTCTTAAATTTTTACTGCTCCTTTTTGCCACATAAGGCTTCTGTGGCAGAACCTTTGCACCGCCTTTTAGATAAGGGCACACCTTGGCGTTGGGGCCCCCGGGAAGCTGCTTCCTTCGCAGCTGTCAAATCCCTTCTGACCTCTGAGGCTGTCTTAGTGCAATACACTGACAGCCTTCCCTTAGTCCTTGTTGCAGACGCTTCCCCCTTTGGAATAGGAGCTGTCCTAAGTCACGCCCTTCCAGATGGCACAGAGGCCCCCATCGCCTTTTATTCTAGAACGCTCTCCTCCACGGAGCGCAATTATGGCCAGATCGACAAGGAAGCACTGGCTGCGGTGGCAGCCATCAAGCGCTCCCACGACTATCTGTACGGCCGTCCCTTCACCCTGGTCACTGACCACAAACCCCTCTTGGGCATCCTGGCTGGCAACATACAAACGCCCCAGGTCCTTTCCCCCCGCATGTTACGGTGGGTCGAATTCCTAGCCGCATACTCTTATTCCCTCATTCATCGGCCAGGCAAACATCTGGCCCATGCCGATGCCCTCAGCCACTGCCCCTTACCCATCTCCATCTACGACCCCTCTCCTGCAACCCAAGTCCTCCTCATTGAGGCCTTACAGTTACCCATCTCTGCCTCTGGCGTGGCTGCCCACTCTGCCAAAGACCCTACCATTAGCACAGTTTTAGACTGGGTGTGCAGGGAATGGCCGCAAGGGCCGGTAAGCCCTGAGTTCAAACCATACCGCATTAGGCAGCACGAGCTATCAGTACAGCGAGGGTGTTTGCTGTGGGGGAATAGAGTGGTAGTGCCAGCCAAACTCCAGCAGCAAGTTTTGGAATCTCTGCATGAGGGGCACCCCGGGATAGTTAGGATGAAAGCGTTAGGGCGCAGCTACGTCTGGTGGCCAAAGTTTGACCAAGCGGCCGCCCAGTGGATCGCAGGGTGCCAGCCGTGCCAACTATCCTGACCTGTGGCCCCCTCTGCCCCAGTAAAAGAGTGGGAAATGCCAAAGTCGCCCTGGTCAAGACTCCATGTGGACTTTGCCGGCCCCTTTCATGGGCGAAACTTCCTGGTGGTGGTAGATGCCTACTCGAAGTGGGTGGAGGTTGTCACCATGGCATCTACCACAGCGGCAGCCCTAATCAGGGCACTACAAAGCCTATTTGCCACGCATGGGTTGCCCGATGTCATCGTCTCAGACAACGGCCCGCAACTGACTTCCGCGGGTTTTCAAGTTTTCCTGGCTGGCCACGGAATCCGGCGTGCCAGGGTGGCACCATTTTGCCTGGCCAGCAATGGCCAGGCAGAGAGGGCAGTAAGGTCAGCCAAAGAGGCTCTCTCACGTTTTACCGATGGGGACTGGCCGGAGAGAGTGTCTCGCTACCTGTTGGCACAGCATGTAACTCCATGCCCTTCTACCAACAGGAGCCCAGCAGAACTTCTAATGGGCCGACGGCTCCGCACTGACCTCGACCGCCTGCACTCCTCCTATTCCCCGGAGAAGCCCCCAGACTCAACCAGCCGCTACCGCAGCTTCAATAGAGGGGACCCCATCTATGCCCAGAACTTTGGGGGGGGATCCGAGATGGCTTCCGGGGACTGTCGAACAACACACCGGTCCCTACTCCTACCAAATCCGGCTACCCAATGGCAGACTCTGGCACCGCCACCTAAACCAACTTAGGGGCCGAGTGACATGCCTGTCAGGAAACACGGCTGACTCAGATGACCACGCAACCGTTCCAGTCCCTAACTTCACACCAGAAGTCCCTGACTCAAACGCGCCACCGGAGCCCAACTTACCTGATGAACCGAGTCAGCTGCAGGACGATGAGGCCGCTCCTGAAGTTCTAGATGAGTCGCCTGGAGTTCCGCCGGCACTACAGACACCTCCTACCTCGTCGGCTGCCGCCCCCGAACTGCGTAGATCTAGTCGGACGCACAGGTGCCCAGCATACTCAGCTGACTATGCCTGCTCCGTCCAAGGGGGAAGGGGTGTTGAGTCCTCACACTTATGACCAAGTCCTCGCACTTACGACGGCCGGCTCTGATTGGTTAAAACGCATGGACTTGCCGGTGGGAGAATACTGTGTTTCCATTGGTTGCTTAGTTTGACAGCTACAGTATAAATAGCTGTCAAACGCCTAAGCCTTGTTCTGTTTTTCCTGTTCAGCTCCTACAGCTGTTGTTAGCAATAAAGAGTTCCTGTTTGACTTAACCTTGTCTCGCCTCAGTTAGTGGACCCCGGGTCGCCCTACAGAGCACCCCTCTTACTACGGTTGGAAGAAAAAGAAGCCTTTCCCTTTAAGGATTGTTGGAAGGCAGAGCTTTCCCTTCTTGAATTCAAAACTCCCTGCTGGGAGAGTACTTCGAAATGAGTGGAGGTCAGCTGCTTGAGAGCAGAATGAGTTTAATTAGAAAATCCATCTTCGGGTTTATTCTTCAAAAATATACACAAGGAGAATGCCACGATCCGACATTAATTGAGGGCAATTACCCCAAGAAAGGTAACAGGGCTGATTGCCACTCTGACATGTCCATTTCCTATAATTATTCAGCTTGCTATTTCTGTGTTTTCTCCTTTTTTCTTTTCTCATGTGTTAAAAATTCTAATTACTTTAGTTTGATTTCTTTTCCTTCCTGGGTGTTTGTTTTTCTTTCCTGTGTCCCATATCTGTTTGGATGTTGTAGAACCCTGCAATTTTGTCCTTCCTTTGTTGTGGAAAATAAGGTGATTTCAGCTTCTTAATGGCCCATCGACAAAGGTGGGGGCTGAAACTCTGCCTGAGTTTCTGCTTATTTCTTTTAGGGAATTTTCCTGCTCTTTTAATATAAAGTTTCTCCTATCTTCCAACACTACATATTGTAATTTCTAACTCATCTCTGTAACAATTCCTAAAAGGGCAGCAACCCGTGCTGCTGACAAACAAAGAAGCAAAAAAACAAACAAATAAAGAAACAAACAAATGTGCCATAGGAGAGAGCACCTTGTCTGCTAAGTATGCAAAATGCATGCAGACATAAAGACAGAAAAGAGTACGAAAAACAGCTTCAAAAATAGAACAAACAATCTAAATGAGGTATTTTGAGTCAATACTCTGAAATATAAGTATTTGAAACCTCAAAAATTTCCAGAAGGAAAAAAGAACTTTCGAGCCAAAAACAGTGATACTACAAAGGCAGGCATCAGATATCCCCCTTTACCCCGCCTTTCTCAGGCTGGTTCAGCAGAGAGAAAAAAATGGTGAAAAGAACACAAGCCACAGCCTCCCTTTTCCCTGTTTCTCTCTTCCAAAGGAGGGGAGGTTTCCTTGTGTAAAAGAATGATGGGGAGAAGGGGAAATACAGGGGAAAAAAATGTTTAAACTACACAGAATTCTCACCTCCTTTCACCTTTCAGCCTCCTTTCACATCCTCAACACACAGACATTCACAGATCTCAGTCCAGACATCTCACACACGCACATTCACATTTGTACTGCAATCAGACATTTTAAACTAATTTCACATACAGGTTTGGAAATGATTACATACATACACACATACCATCAAAAATTTCCAGTCCTGTGGAGATTGGTTTTTTTTGGGGGGGGGGGGAGGGTTTGTTTGTTTTGTTTTAATTTTATTTCCTTGGGCAACCTATAGCTTATTCTTAAAGCAGTGGGAAAACTCAGAGAGCAGTTTAAATCATAAATATGATTGTTGGCCCTAACTACTTTCCGTTTCTCCCAGCTTCAAGCTGAATGTTCACTTAGTTTGAAGGCTGACCAGACATATCACAATCAATTCTACATGCTATTATTATAGATGCATATCCAGGAATTTTGTAACAGAAATCACACCAAATTGATTAAGTCAAATTATATGAGTCTTCCCATTTAGACAGGTTTTACATTTTTTTAAAAATTACCTGCTAAAGCCCAGGTGGGAAGAACAATAAACAATTTCTTCTTTATTCTTAGCTATTTTGAATTTTTCTCGGTCCTCCAGGGAGAGTAAGGTGTTTAATAATTGCTGGATGTCTCCCCATGTGGGTCTATGAGTTTGAATTATTGTATTGAATAGATCCACTATTTCATTGGGCTTCTTGCTAAACAGGCCATAATGTTGTTTCCAATTAAGTAGATCTGTAGCTGTGAAAGGCTGATATTGGAACAAGGGACGAATGATGGGCTGTCCCTGGGCATCAGTTCCATGACTCAAAAGTTCCTTTAAGGGAGACAGAGTTTCTGCTTCTTCAAACTCATCTGGCTTCGAGTTCGAGAACTAATGGGTTTAGATTCTTCTTCTGTTTCTTCTTCCCCCTCACTCTTAACTTCCTGTTTGACTTGCAGTTGGCGTCTTTGAGGTAGAATGGTTCTTGGCACCACACCCACTGGCAAGGGTAGATAGGGGTTTTGTCTTGGTCGCACGGAATGTGGTGCATATGGGGGAGGGTGACTAACTTCTTCCTCATCCTCCTGACTGAAAACTTTGTTTCTAACTGTCTTTCTGTTGGTCTTATTTTTTTTCTTTCATCAAACACACTCTCACACATTCCATCTGACATTTCTTAAGACAAAGGGGAAACTGCCTTCTGATTGATCTGTCACTGATCTCACTAAAGGCACTCTTCTAACCTGAATTGTAATGGTGTCCTGGGGACACGATTACCCCCCCAATCCTAACAACACTACCGCTGACCCATGGCACCTGAAACTCAAAGGTCACCAATAGAAACTGCAATGGTTTAACCACCCACACAATCCTAACAGGAGATTTTTTTAAACTCCTCTCTGGAGACTTTAGGACGATGCCTTGTCTCCTAGGAGGGTGATCAGGCCCCCTCTTCACCGCAAAGTTGGTGGCTATCCCTCTTACATATACTCACCTACCGGCTTTCTTCCTTCTTGGCCACTCGTGGAGATTTATGAATCTGGTCTGACCTGAGGATCCTTGACTTGGTCTGCTCACCAGCAGTTTTACGGCAGCTTCTCACCGAAAGATTCCGTAGACTTCAATGGAGTCTTTGTGGCTGGCCAGTGGACTTTCCTTGGGAAGGTGTCGGTCCCTGCTGGGGCAGCTGTCAGGCAGAACAAGGGTCTTTGTTCTTCAGTCCCTTTGTGGAAATAGCCAGAAAATGTTATAGAAATGAAAGACTGAAAAACATCCCTGGGTCAGCCAGATGCATATTTATTTGCGCAAAGGTTCAGAGTCAGATTTGTATCTGGAAGTCTGAACAAAGAAGGGCTTTGACACAACTGTTTATATATGTTTTCAAGACAAAGGATTTGGTGATCTCATACATTTTCCATATATGGTTAAATTACATTTGGTATAAAATAAATGAGCTCATGCAGTTATTCCATATATGGCTAACATACATTTGTGATAAAATAATGGACACTTCCTTATTACTAAACCATTACATGCTAGTTAATAAGATTATCTTCAGCTAGATAATCTTTCCTAAATTCTGTAAGTACTAATGGAGTTTTTATTGCTGTCCTTAGGTAATAATTAACTCTTTGCCCCATACATGTCTTCGTTTCATTGACAGTGAGGCCCCATCCTTCTGTGACAGCTAGGCCTCCTCAGAAGATATATTACCAATAATGGGGTTTAGCTGACTTTAATATAATCTCCAACAAGCATGTTTCTCTCAAACAAGCACATTTTCTCTCTTACAATAATGTGAATAAAGAGGGCCCTTCAGTGTTCATATAGCTGACCCCGCATCATCTACATTAAAGTCATACTTTTTTACAGTGGAAGCTATTAAAAGGTTTCTTTTTATTTTTCTCTGAAACAAAGATAAAGGAGACAGGCAATTTTCTGTTTATATGGACTCACCCTCACTGTGCACCAGCGCATGCATACACACACACACACACACACACACGCACACCAATAGGCCCAAAATAGAAATGGGAGGTAGAGGGAGAAATTGATTAGACCAGGGGTCTGCAACCTTAAATACTCAAAGAACCATTTGGACCCATTTCCCACAGAAAACAAAACACCGGGAGCCACAAAACCTGGGTGGCACGGCCAACTCGATGTCTCTCACTCCCAGCCAGTCACATGACTGTCTTCCTCTGTCTCTCTCTATCTCTCTGTCTCTTCTCTCTCTCTCTTTCCCTCTCTGCCTCTTTCTTTTTCCTTCCCTCTGTTTCTCTTTCCTTTCCCCCCCTCTCTCTTTCTTTTCCTCTCTCTGTCTGTCTGTCTCTCTCTCCCTCTCCCTCCCTCTCTCTTTCTCTGTCTCTCTTTCTCTCTCTCTCTCTCTTTTCATGACAGGATTTTTATTTATTTATCATATTTTGGTATTCCCATTTTACTATCTAAGTGAGTTGAGCAATTTACAGATAAAAAGTCATAAAATCATAGGAAAGATATCGTTATAATTAAAACTAAATGACAAACAAATAAGAACAAGGATGAAAGATAAATTAAAAGACAGAGGGAGCATTCTCGGGCCACCAACCATCAAAGTTGTATACCATTTTTTGATACCCATGCACATAGGGAAAACCAGGTCTTCATGTTCTTTTGAAAGGCCAGGAAAGTAGGGATTGATCTGATTTTGGGGTGGGGCGGGCATGATGTTCCATAGGGCAGGAACTAGAGTAGCTCAGACTCTCTTCATGGATTCTGTCAGGCAAAATTCTTTAACTGATGGGGTCTATAACATATATTCTCTGCTTGACTGATGAGGACATGTGACTATAATTTGGATGAGACATGGTCCCAGGCAGTGGTGAAATCCAATTTCATTGGTGGGCATGGCTTGGTGGGCATGGCAGAGAAAGGATATTGCAAAATCTCCATTCCCACAAAACTACAGGGGAAGGATCCTGCAAAATCTTCATTCCCACTCCACTCCAGCGGAAGGATATTGCAAAATCTCCATTCCCACACCAGCTAGATGTAACAGCTTGCAGTGATTGCAAGCAGCTGATCTTAATAACAGTGAATTAGTCCACTGCGCCACCAGGACTCCTTGTTGAAGTGGTTACAGTTTTGAGCTTGGATAAAAGGAAATTATGTTGAAACCTATTTCAGATGTGAAATATATTGTATGGTCTTTCAGAGATTTTTCATAATGAACTTTCATACAATGTAATTACAAGACTAATATCATGCAATGAAAAATGATGCATTCCTTTTCATCTGTTAAAACATATAAAATACAAAATAAGCATAGTATTAATTTTTCTGTTAATCCCATTATTATTGCCTTCTAGACACTTCCTAGAAATAGATATAACCTTAATGTTAATGGAGTTTACCTGTGAATAAAAATGGTTGTATGGATTTTTTTTTACTATAATCTGGCATCTTGATTTATTCCACAGCATTTTGAGGGAAAGGGGCAATAATAAAAAAAAAGAAAGAGAGCAAGTTTTATCAATGGACTGTGATTTTCATGAAATACCTTAGAATAATTTATCTATGGAGATTCTCAGTCATTCAGATCATGGTTGTCCCAAAAGTTTTTTTTTTAACTGGACTTGAAGATGTTTCACTTCTCATCCAAGAAGCTTCTTAGAATAATTTACTAAATACATATGAAGTGGGGGGGGGGGGAAACTTCTCTGGCCTGAAAGAATTAAAATGGAATTTGGTTTTCTCATCCATTTCTTACAAAAAAATAAATACTAGAAATGAATAATTTGGTACTGCACAATAGTATTTTTAGCTATAGCTAGAAGAATAAAACCAATCTTTGCATATAAGAATGGACTTTTTTGCTTTATAGGTCAGATACAGCCATTCTATACAATGACCGGTCTGTGTTAGAGAATCATCACCTAAGTGCAGCATTTCGACTTTTGCAAGACGATGAGGAGATGAACATTTTGTCTAACCTCTCCAAAGATGATTGGAGGTACGAATGCTGGTTGACCTTGATCGCTGTCAACATGATTGTTCTGGGTATTAAACGTACTCAGTTAAAATCTTGATTCATGAGCAACTAGCAGAAGATAGTTGGTTAGCAGTTAATGTGAGAAGCTGTTGAGAGGAAATGTATACTGAAGTAATTCAACTGAAATATAAATCATTTTAAAGAATGCCATAACAATGTGTCACCTGTTAGGCTGCTGTTGCCAAAGAATGGTAGGAAAACAAAAACAGTACAAAATTTACTCTAGTCAATGAGATAAAATGTTGATTTATCCCAAACAATATTGGTTCCCAAAGTTTGTTCAATTATTTCAAAATTGAAATATATTGCAAAAGTGCAATGTATTCCAAGAAGAAATACATCTTCTTCAGCACCCGTAAATAAAACACAATATGATCAAACATGGAAAACTGTATATTTTCTCATATTAGTTTACATGGAAGGCAAAGAAAAAAAACTTTTTAAACAGGAGTGCAGTAAGTTCTGAAACTTACAGAATTTGTTTCTTTATATAGACTTTTTAAAATATAAAACTTCATTGAAATACTTTTGTGGCAATCATGCTTAGTTGTTTTTTTGCTGCTTTTTTAGCTGAAAATAGGCTAGATCAGGGCTGTCAAACTCAATTTCATTGAGGGCTGCATCAGGGTTGTGTTTGACTTCGGGGGGCCAGGTGGGCATGGCCAGAGTGGGTGTGGCCAGCATGATGTCACTTATATTGGGGGGGGCTGTGGTGGCCGAAGCTCTCCGCCAGCAAAAATGGACTCCTGAGCTTTATTTTTGGCTGCACACATGGCCCTCACAAGCTCTGTTTTTGCTGGCAGAGCCACAACAGGCTGGTCCTTTACTGTTTCCAGGGCGGCCCCGTGAGCCACATCTAAGCAGCTTATGGGCCAGATTCGGCCCCCGGGCCTTGAGTTTGACACCCTGGGCTAGATTGTCATCCTTGCAAGATAGTCCAAAGCATAAGAACACCCAAATGTAGTAGTTCTACTTTATTGTAAGGTTACACTAACAGAATCTTACAAATCTTTTTTATTTATTATTTTTATTATTTTTAGATATATATATATATAAGTATTGAACAGTGTGGCATCTGAGTATTGTTAGTTTTGGTACCAAATAATAGTAATGATATTGACAATTTTAGTAATCTTAGTTACATTATTCATACTCACATCATTATAGTAACATTATGTATAATACACTCATCTTTCAACTTCTGATCCTTTCCTTTTTGGAAAGGATTTTGGAATATTATATGGAAAATGCATAATAATATTTCCCCCCTTTCTAATTTCTACCTCTATTCTAAATCTTAATAACACAAATCTTATATTAGTAGGTATTCTATTTCTATCAATCATCTCTTGCTCGTTTTAATATTTCAATTCTTGTTGATTTTTGGAATGTTTTCCATACTTCTCCCTTGGGATTTTATATAAATTACATTAATCAAACTCATATCATTATAGTAACATTATAAATATTATGATTAAAGTTGTTAGCATTGTAATATTTGCCCCACCATATATATAACCTTTCATCATTTAATTAGTCAACATTTTAATACACATTATTAATAACCATAATGTGGGATAGCTTTGGCCTGGTCCATCTGTTTCCTGCTTCACCATTGCCGCACCCGTACCAGGGTTGATGATGGCTATACTATACAAGAGTGGACTTATACGCTTTGAGAAATGCCCCCCATTCCTGGAAGTGGCCTATCGGCCTAGCCAAAGAGTATCTTAATGACGGATCCTGGGATCCTGAGAGGTGGCATGAGGGTGTTAAGGTTTTTAAAAGTTCTTTGTATTCTTTTTTAACAAGGCTTTTAGGGGGTCTGGGGAGGGGGTGGGGTTATGATACCTGGTGGGGGGTTGGGGGGGTTCCTCTGGGTTGTTGGCGGTCCAGGTCAGGGGAGGGTCATGGTGTGGTGGAGCGGGGGTGGAGTCCCCTGGGACTCCAGGAGGGGGGGGAAGGGCTCTGATCCCAGTTGTGATGGGGAATGGCCACAGCGGGTCGAATGGGAGGTGGTGTCAGGGGTTGGGAGCACGCCCCCCCTATCTTTATGTGGTGGCTCTCTCTGGCCCCTGGGATGCTGCCTCCACCCGGGGGTCTGAGAGAGAGGCCCCCTGGGCTTAGGCTGGTTTATTTTAATGCCAGATCCGTGGTTAACAAAGCTCCCCTCATCAGTGAACTGATCGAGGAGGAAAATGTGGACCTAGCTTGCATTACGGAAACCTGGCTGGGCTCGGAGGGCGGTGTCCCTCTGAATGAACTCTGCCCACTGGGTTTTCGGGTGCTACACCAGCTGAGGTCCCAGGGGAGGGGTGGGGGTGGCAGTTGTTATTAGGGAGGCCCATAGTCTGCAGGAGGTCACTGCTCCTCAGATAGATGGATGTGAGTCCCTCCTCATGAGATGGGGACCGCAAGATCAGTTGGCCCTGTTGATTATGTACCTATCTCCCAGCTGCCTATCAACAGCCCTGCCCGGGCTGCTAGATGCCATATCAGGGTTGGTGGCTGAGTTTCCCAGACTTATTGTGCTGGGGGAACCTACCTTCCCTGGGGGGAGTGTCAGGAGTAGCCCGGGAGTTCATGACTTCCATGGCAGCCATGGACCTGGCCCAGAGTGGAACCTGAGCAGTTCCAAATGGAGCTTGGGATTATACCTGTCTCTCTTTCCCATGCCCCGGTCGAGACTCCGGTGGATGCCTGGCAAAAGGTGACTGCCAGGGCTCTTGACCGGGTCGTGCCTTTGCAACCTCTGACCCAATGCAGATCCTGGTTGGCCCCTTGATTTACTGAGGGACTCCGGAAGATGAAGTGTTGGAGGAGAGGCCTGGAGAGCTGTTGGAGATCCAGCCGTTCCGAGTCTGACCAAGCACAGTTGAGATCTTTCACTCGATCTTATCTGGTGATGATGGAGGCGGCGAAGCGAGTTTACTTCTCCACTCTCATCGCATCTGCATGATTTATTTAGGGTGTCCCACTCACTTTTGAATCAGAGAGCGGGAGATGACCCTATGTGGGGGCGGGTCAAGGAGTATAGTCATTATCTGTGTGACAAGATCGCTCAGATTTGGGATGGGATGGACTTCAGCTGGGCGCGGTCAGTTGGGGAGGTGACGGTGGGACAAGTGATTTGGGATGAGTTTGATCCTGTTACTCCCAAGGAAGTGGACAGGATCATGGGGAAACTGAGTACCTCCATGTGTTTGTTGAACCCATGTCCCTCCTGGCTCGTTTATTCGGCCCGTGAGGTTACACGTGGCTGGATCCAGGCAGTTATTATGGCTTCCTGGGGTGAGGGGAGTTTCCTGGCCTCCTTGAAGGAGGTGGTGGTGAGACCCCTCCTCAAGAAACCTGCCTTGGATCCAGCTATTTTGAATAACTTTCATCCTGTCTCCAACCCTCGCTTTATTGCAAAGGTTGTTGAGAGTGTGGTGGTGGCACATCAGCTCCCATTGGCCCTGGATGAAACATTATATCTGGACCCATACCAGTCAGGTTTCAGCCCCGGGTACAGCACAGAGATGGCATTGTTCACACTGGTGGATGATCTCTGGAGGGCTCGGGACAGGGGACATTCCTCCATCCTTGTCCTATTAGATCTCTCGATGGCTTTTGATACCATCAACCATGGTATCCTGCTGGGGGGCCTTGAGGGGTTGGGAGTGGGAGGCACTGTTTTATGGTGGTTCTCCTCCTACCTCTCTGGGTGCTCGCAAGCGGTGTTGGCTGGGGGACAGAGGTCTTCCCCGAGGCCCCTTTCGTGTGGGGCCCCTCAGGGGTAGGTCCTCTCTCCCCTTTTGTTCAACATTTATATGAAGCCACTAGGGGAGATCATCCGTGGTTTTGGGGTGGGGTATAATCAGTATGCTGATGATACCCAACTTTTTATATCCACCCCGAATCAGCCCAGTGATCCCCTCGACGTGATATCCAGGTGCCTGGAAGCGGTGTGGCTATGGATGGGGAGGAACAGGCTTCAGCTCAACCCCGCCAAGACAGAGTGGCTGTGGATACCGGCATCCCGGTTCCAAGGGAATATTCCATCATTGGCTATAGGGGGTGAGGTGTTGCTCCCTGTTGATAGGGCACACAACTTAGGCGTCCTCCTGGATTCACGGTTGACTTTTGAAGATCATGTTACAACCGTGACCAGGGGGACATTTGCCCAGATTCGTCTGGTGTGCCAGTTGATTCTCTACGCACAATCACCCATGTGCTCGTCGCCTCCCGGATCGACTACTGCAATGCTCTCTACATGGGGCTGCCCTTGAAGACCACTCAGAGGCTTCAGCTGTGCAGAATGCGGCCGCGCAGGTAGTAATGGGAGTGTCCCAACACTCTCACATTACATCTCTCCTGAGGGACCTGCATTGGCTACCGCTTGCCCTCCGGGTGAGATTCAAGGTGCTGGTAATTACCTATAAAGCCCTACATGGCTTAGGCCTGGGGTATTTGGTGAACCATCTGCAGCCAGCAACAGCTCCCCATCGCCCAGTGTGTTCTCACAGGGAGGGCTTCCTTGAGGTGCCATCGGCCAGACAATGTCAGTTGGCAACCCCTAGGGAGTAGGCCTTCTCTGTGGGTGCACCCACCCTGTGGAATCAGCTCCCCCTGGAGCTCCGGGTGGCCCCTAACCTTCACTCTTTCCACCATGACCTTAAAACATGGTTATTTCGTTTGGCTGGTTTGGACTGAAGGGGTTTTAAAGGGGATTTTAATGGCCTTTTTATAATCTTATTGGGCATTTTTAACATTGATTTTGCTTGTTTTTATTGTTGTGAGCCACCCTGAGTCCTTTCAGACATAGGGTGGCATACAAGTTTAAATAATAAATAATAATAATAAATAAAACCATAGTAACACTATTTAAAGATATATAATACCATAATCTTTCAACTTCTGATTTATTCATCTACATACTGATTTTAAAATATTATATAAGAATATATCTACCAATATTTTCCCTCTTTCTAATTTCTACCTCTATTCTAAATCTTCTTAGTACAAATCTTATATTAATAGATATTCTATTTCATCTCTTGCTCATTTTAGTATTTCAATTCTTGTTAATTTTTTAGGATGCTTTCCATACTCCTCCCTTGGTGCTTTGTATCTCCATGCATCAGTCATACTTAATCTAAGTATTCCATATGTGGCTACCTCTATCTCTCGCTGCCAAACCTTCACTACGTCTATCAGTGTCTCTATCCTCACTTCAGGACTGTCTTTTTGTTTATCCAATTCTATTTTTTTATCTCTAAATGTGTAATCTGCCTGATCCAATTGATCCATTTTGATTATCTCTCCTTCTCCTTGTCTTTTTGATTCATTTGTTGTTTTATCAGCTCTATCCTTTCCTCTGTTTTTTTCCATTTTCTCCTCTATTTCCAGGGTTACCTGTTCATTTTTTATTGTCATTTGCTGAACTTTTTCTGGTCTCACAACTATATCATGTATCAAATGCTTTATCTCCCTGTGGTTCTTTGTTATGGTTTCATGGATACTGTGAAACATCAATAATATTTCTTTTTAGGAGAGCACTTCCAGTTCCGGATGGCGACGGACGCTGCCTGGGTGAGTTCTTGCCCCAGCGTCTGAACCCCCCCGCCTGGAGGCCCCTTGGGGCTGGGTGCCCTGGCTTTGGGGTATCCGCCATTAAGGGCGGCTCGCCAGGGGTCCCCTGCCTCAATTCCAGGGGCTGGGCGGCCAATGCTGGTGCGCCCGAGGCTCCGGCGAGTGGGGGTGGCGCGCGACGGCCATCTCAAGGCCGCTGACCACGCCATTGCGCCTGTAGGAGCCGGAGTATATTGAAATTAAGGCAGCAGGTAAAGAGGCGATCGGAAGAGGAAGGGATGCAGGCCGGAGAATAAGCAGAAAAGGAGAGACCTTGACTGGCGAAGCAACGAGGTGTCCTGCGAGTGAGAGGGGGGGTCGAAGTTCCCCCCACCTTGTAGCTGGGAAGGGCGCCGTGGCTGAGAGCAAAGAGGAGGAAAAAAGAAGGAGACCTCTTACCTCGCTGACTTTTTGTGGAGAATGGTGGAGGCGGAATTTGAGAAGGGAGGCTGGAGGCCTCTCTCTTTGCCGGAGAGTTATGCCCGGGGCCTGATTCCCTGCTTCTTTGTATACAATTGATGACATCACCCACCTCTGGTTTCCTGTTTGACCTACTCTATGAGCCGGACTCGTTGCTTCTGTGAGCGCCCTCTGGTGGATTGTGAGGAAACAGTGCTGATTTTTAAGAGAATCCTTCCCTCTCTGGATGCTTGTGCCTACCTGAGGACCTCTCATTCTTTATCACTGCAAGATGGCTAAAGGATAAAGACCAGCTGCAGGTGACATGGAAAATTTTTTAGAGAAATTGGCAAAATTGGATGAGAAACTTATTAAACTTGATAAACTTGATGACCTGCAAAAAGGGCAACTGGAAATAAAATCTGAAATTGTAGTTATGAAAAAAGATTTAATTGCTGTTCAACAGGTGGCAGAGGAGAATAAGAAAAAGGTGGGAGGTTTGGAGGGGGAGGTGCAGGCAATCCAGAAGAGGGAAGAAATGAGAGGAAATGTAATCTTAACTTCACAGCTGGATAGAATGTCTTATTTTCTCAGGTTTCAAAATGTGGAAGAGGTGGACCAGGAAGATCTGCGAGAAGTGATGGTTAAATTGTTGGGCGAATTTACTGAAAGAGGTTTGGACTTCATGAGATGGGATATGGATCTAGTTTATAGAGTAAACTCACAATATGCAATTTTACAGTGTCCCAAGAGAGGTCCACATTAAATTTGTGAGAAGGGAAACGAGAGATGAAATACTGAGAAATCAAAGATCGGGGGTGCTGATATACAGGGGCAAGGAGGTCACCATTCTGAAGCAGATCCCTAGACAGGTACGAGAATTAAGAAGAAATTATTATTTTTTATCAAATAAACTGTACCTTAAGGGAATTGGCTTCAGGTGGTTGATGCCGGAAGGTTTGATGATTTTCTGGGAGGGCAGTAGGAAGAAAATTAATAGTGTGGCGGAGGCTAAGGCCTACTTGGAGCAACATAAGACCCTCCTAGAGGGGGAAGACACAGGAACCGAGGAAGGGGAGGTACCAGATGATCAAGGAACGGGGGCAGGCAAGGCCGTGGCGGTCCGGGAGGAGGGGGGTGCTAAGGCCAGAACCTTGAGATCTAGAATTAAGAAATGGCGAAGTGGGAGGAATCTATTATCTTGTGCCTTTTATGACATCTCTTATTTTTGTAAACTTTAATATTACTCTGGATACCGAACTGATATTTTTGTATAAATCCGGTTGTTAAATTTGAAATTTTAACAAGGGAAGATCTGCTGTATGTGAAAAAAAGAAAATATATATTATCTTTGTAAAAGGATAATGAAAATTCCACATATTGTAAGCGATAATATTGTTTATTTTTAACCAATAAAAACTTTTATAATAAAAAAAATAGTATTTCTTTTTAAAATATACTTATTTTTCCCTGTTGAAGCATTTTGTCTTATTTTAATAAGTCACAAATTTACTGAATAATCTACCAAGGTCCCAGATTCTCTGTTGTCTGTAACACCAAAAAGTCAGTATTAAAGCAATTCTCTCAGTCCAAAATCATTCCTCAGGATGTACAGTATTTATCATTCTTTGTAGTCCTCCACCAGTCAGTTTGCTTCTTCCAAGTTTCTCAATAAGTCCTTTTTCTCTTTAATTTTCCTTCTTTTGCCTCTTTATACAGTTATCAGACAACATTTATAGTCCTGCATGATCCAACAGATTTTGGAATATCGTCATAAGCCACATAACCAACTCTTTAGTTTCAATGATAATTAGTAATCTTCAAAAATCTCAAATATTTTTTCTTCTTAGCCATGAAGCAAATAGATATCAAACATTATGCAAAGAGAAAAAAGAAAGCAAAACAATCTCCCAGATGTTACTTCAAGGATATTTATTGTAAAGTAGAATATAGTAAAAATACAGTGTAATTTCTTTCTTTCACCAGAAGATGGCACAATCGCCTAGGTTTTCAACATTATATCCAATTTAAAAGCTAAAAAATCTATTTCCAATTTTGTTCAAGCAATTTCCCCCAAAAATCAACCAAATGTTTCCAGCATTTTAAAATGCCTTTTCAAAATATTTCCAATAAAGTATTCAAGTCCATTGTATATTCTCTCTTAGTTTCACTTTACTTTGGGTCTATAATCTTTCTCTAGGTATTTGTTCACCACTTTTTTTTATCATTTTAGAGAGTCTATCTTTTCGGAGTTTCTTTTCTTTGGGGTTAATCTCTAGTATAGAAGTTGAAAATCACCTCACCTAGATCCAGTCCACTGTTCACACAGTGCTCCAACAATTTCTTTCTTCTTCTTGTCCCTGCTTTATGGTGGCCATAATGGTTGCTTCTTTTCTTTGTTGTAGGATGGGAGGGTAAGCCTCAGATCAAGCAGGAGAGTTGCCAATCTCCACAACCTGCAAGGCACCCTCCTTTCTTTGTCACCCCTGCAGGGTAACTTTAGCCCTTTAAGGGTCCCCCAATGAGGCGAGTTCAGCCTAGGTTCACAGAGCCCCACTCCCTATGACTGTCCCACAGTGACGCCAAACTGGAAGTCTGAATCTTACAAATCTGAATGTATATTTCCCTTAATGTATATTACAAATCAAGTAGCATATCTCTTCCGTTATGTTTGCTATGCCCACATTCTTCCACTTACCCAATCATTCCCTGGCTTCAGCTCTTCTCCCATATCCCAAAGTCATTACCATATTTTTTTATTTGTTTGTTCGTTTGTCAAACATGTACAAGATAACAAGTATAGGTATGAACATAAGCATAAACAAAGGAAGTAAATACCTTAAAATGTATTTTAAATATTTTAAATGGAGACAGTAAGACAGGAACGGTAGGCACATTGGTGCACTTATGCAAGCCCCCTTTACAGACCTCTTAAGAAAGGAGTGAGGTCCAGAGTAAATAGTTTGAAGTTGAAACTGTGAGGGTTTATTGCTGTAACAATGGAGTCAGGTAGAGCATTGCAGATGTTGACCACTCTGTTGCTGAAATCGTATTTCCTGCAATTGAATTTGAACCGGTTTACCTTGAGTTTGTATTGATTGTTTGCCTGTGTACTATTGCGGTTAAAACTGAAGAAGTCATTGACAGGCAAGATGTTGTAGCAGACAATTTTGTTTACTATGCTTAAATCGGACTGCAGGTGGTGCAATTCCAAATTGTCCAATCCCAAAATTTTAAGTCTAGTGGCATAGGGAATTCTATTGTATATTTGCTATCATCCAGTATCTCATATGAGCATATCTAGTAACACAAAATCAATGAAATTTTCAGTGCTCATTAGAAATGCTCCTGAACCTCAGTGGAAGATTTGGGACTAATATATAATAAACCTGAAATATCATTTAGTGAACATGAATATTCTTAATTCCAACAAAAATACTATTTTATTTATATCTTTTTGTGTCTATTTGTCTGCAAGAGCAGATACATGGACTTTTATTAGCTGCTATAATTTCTGTTTTTGAGGATTTTTTTCAGCTTGCAAAGCACATTCCTATGGATGGATTTCACTTGAATGTTTTCATTTCCCCAGTCATTCAGTCCAGTAATCTCAAATTGTAAAATTATGTTTTGGAAAAAGCTATGTGTTTAGTGTCATATTCCTATTTTTTTTATGTGATGGAACATAAATGGGTCCTGGGAACAGACTACTAAGAGAGAAATTTCAGAAAAGATTACTTAGTCCTGGGAAAGAAGAAAACAGGAGAAAGAAATTCAAAATAACCCTGCTTTGATTTTGTTTGGTATGTGATTTAATAGAGAGAAAGTGTAAAACATTTTCAAAATTCTGATATAATGCCCTTTATCAAATACCAAGCATTCTGCTGTGCCTGTTTCTTGACCCTGTCTATTGACAGCCTGTTTATTATATTTATATCCTATCCTTCCTTGGTATATCAAGGGTAAAGGGTGGGGGAAGTCACTAGTTTCCTCTAATCACAATTCTTATTTTACTGAGAGATAATGGTTAGCTTGGAGATACCAACGGCCTGTATGAATAAATGAGGCCCTGATTTAATATCATAACCATCATATGGTTTCCCAGTCGATCCTGTTATGCATGATATTTGCTGCTGCTGCTGTTTCTTCATCTCTGCAGCCATAAGCCTGTGTTGTTGGACTATAATGGGTGAACCCTTCAACAGAATAACAGTCAACCAAATAATGTATGCATGTGTTCTTGTAGGAATTGCCCTTATGTAGGAATTGCCCTTCCCAGAAGTCCCGGTAAAAAAGATAACATGAAGGACTGAGTGACCGCACATGGGAATGACTAAGAATAAGAATAAGAATGTCATAAATAATGTTCAGACTGAGAAAGAAAAACAAGTATTTCTTATAAGTTTCTTTTTCTCATTCTCTCCTCATTCTTTCCTGCTCTGGATATCTGCCAATAGAGAATTCAGGACTCTAGTGATTGAGATGGTGCTGGCTACAGATATGTCCTGTCATTTTCAGCAAATCAAAGCCATGAAGAATGCATTGCAGCAGCCAGAAGGGTAAGAGACCTTCTGACACTGTGGAGAGGAAAGGGATCTTACTATAACTGGTACTTTGCCACTTTATTACATGAGCCTTAAAAACACCTTGCTGAAAAACAACAACAGCAACAACAACAATATTTGTTACTTATAACTATTTCTTTTTCCAGTGATTGGATTCACATGCAGTTGCATCATTTCAGCTAAACCCTAATTAATGTAATACACTGCATATCAGATTGCCCTGATAGAATGTTTGGGGGAGAGAAATGTCTGGAATACATTAGTCAATATTAGTTACACTAAATTATACTTATTACAGGGCCAATTCAAAGTACTGATATTAACTAGTTTGGATGCAGTTTATTTAAACTGAATCCATCTGTACCCACATGATCCTAATCAAATTTTAATATCAGAATCTAATATTGCTCACTAGTAGGAATTACAAGAATTCTTCCTGTAGCAATTAAAAGGATTATTCAAATCTGTGTATTCCTTGAACTAAGAATTTGTATCTTATAGCTACTACTGTGTTTCCCCGAAAATAAGATCCTGTCTTATATTTTTTTGAACTCCAAAATAAGGGCTAGGCCTTATTTTTTGGAGGGGTCTTATTATTTTGGGGCACAATTTGGGGGTGGCAGGTGGGGAGGGAAGGGGAGAAGTGAGGGGCAGGAAGACCTGCCATGCCCAGCAAGAGAAGAGACGGCAAGAATCACGGCTGCTTTTGCAGCAGATTGAGACTGCAAAAGCAGCAAGAGAAATGGTGGAGGGGAACCAGGAAGATCAGGTAGATGAGATACCAGGTGGTGAGGATGGCAGCCATGGAAGTACCTGCTGTGCAGGGGCAGCTGAGCCTGCATTGCGCGGCTGGCCGGGGTGGCCACAGCTTTCCTGGTCCCTGGACACCAGTTCCTCCCTGCCCTCCGCTTCCGAGCAGGGAGGCTGTCCTTGGTGGGTGGAGCGGCAGCTTCCTCTCCTCCTTCCTGAAGACCCGCCCCACTTAAAGGCCCAGAGTGGTGCTTTCCCTAGCCTGCCCGCCCCTTTGCCTGGCCCTCTCCAAGTGCTCTGATCGTGCAGCCTCCCTGCCCCTTGAGATAAATTGGCCAAGAGGCACGCAGCAGCGAGCTGAATCTGTCCTGAGTCTCACTGCTTTTGGTCGCTGCCTCCCTGGCCTGAGGCTCCCATAGCACACCCATTCACGGAGGCCAGGAGTCCTTTACCCCCAGTTCTGCCTTCAGGGCTCTATTGGCTGGACCCCTCTCCACACATCCCTGGCCTGCCTGTCAACATTACAGAAGATGCAACACTGCACGCTGCCCATAAGCAATGTGCAGCCTCTCACAATAACGAGAATTGCCTGCAATTCTCCTTACTGTGAGAGGCAGCACGTTGCAAAGAAGAATGAAGCAAGACAGTGGGTGGTGGTGGTGGACGACAAAGCAAGGCAGGGGCTGCAGAGCTGCCCCAAGGTGCCACATTGGCTTACCTGAAGGCCCTTCAGCCAGGCACTCATGCCAAACCCTCCCCCTCCCCCCCAGGGCAGCCATATCCCTTCACTAACCTGCTTTCCAGCTCTGTTCTCCCCTGAGCATAGTCTGCTGGACTATGGTTAAAAAAAAATACCAGTAGTTCAGACCTTCCAACTTCTCATGAAGAAAAAAAAAATCTTGTGAAGTTGGAAGGTATTTTTACCGTAGTCCCACAGTACTTTTCATGCCCTGCATGTCATGGTGGAGAACGGAGTTGGAAAGCAGGTTAGTGAAGGGATGTGGCTGCCTTGGGAGGTTTGGGGGGGGTGAGGGACCTCTCTGTGTGTTGTGTAGAGAAGGGGGGAGAGGGAGAGAACGTTGCTGCCAACCCTGGATAACTCTCCGAGGTTGGATCAGATATCTTTCTCCCTCCCTTCCTCCCTCTCTCTCTCTCCCTCCCTCTCTCTCTCTCTCTCTTTCTCTCTCTCTCTCTCTCTCTCTCTCACACACACACACACACACACACACACACACACCGTTCTTTCTTTGGGATCACAGCACAGATGGCCCTTCCAGGATTGCAAGGCTGAAGGCTTCGGATGAAGCATATTGGGGATGTGTGTCTGTGCTGTGATCCCAAGTAAAGAAAGATCGGCAGGAAAAGGGAGAGGAGGCCAGCAGCTGGGGAGGTGCTCTGGAGATCAGGGCCAAGTTGCACAGTCCTCGCTGGGTCAGCTGATTAGCGGGCAGCATTTAAGGGGCTGAACCTCCAGGAGGTGATTGGGGAAGGGAAGGGCTATCTCCTGTGCCCACCCCATCACTAGGGCTTATTTTGGGGGGAGGGCGTATATTTATACCCACCCCAAAAATCAGGCTTGGCCTTATTTTCGGGACATGTCCTATTTTCGGGGAAACAGGTATTTTTTCTTTTTTTCTTTTAAAGATCTGCATTTTTTTAGGGTTTTAGGGAATTAGGGTTCCTAATTAAATTGCAATCTAGTTTGTAAAAATTTCATTATGAGGAATGAACTACATGAGTAGCATTTAAACATTAAACTTACTTTTGTTTTATTGGGGCATACAAAACATCTCTTCCACCAAAATCACAAATTAGCAGCTAGCTCTTCCTATTGAAGAAGATTGCACAGGAGAGGCTAGAAAAAGCTAGAAAGGCTAGAAAAAGGCAGAAATGCCCTTTTGAAATTCATTACCAAATATGGAGAAAATTATGGAGATGATTTATTTGAATTTCTACAGAAGAAAGAGAAATTGTTCTCAAAATGTCTTAAGAAAATACTTAACAGTAGGAAAACTTCTTTCATTAAGTTTTGCCTTAGTATGTAGCTGAAACTGCAAACCACTGGAGAGATGATTACACAATAAAATATAGAACATTCATATATCCTACTTAGCCATTATATAACTAGGTAGGTGCAAGAATATAAAAACAACCCCATTAGCTTATTGTCAGCATACCTTCTTTTCCTTGGTTAGCAGTCTCTTAAAAAATCTATTTATTTAGGCAATTAATTTATGCCATTATTTTGGTTTTTTCAGAATTGACAAACCAAAAGCCTTATCCTTGATGTTGCACACAGCTGACATCAGTCATCCTGCCAAGGCATGGAACCTCCATCATCGCTGGACCATGTCACTGTTAGAAGAATTTTTCAGACAGGTAACATGAATTCATTTTTGTTGATCATGACAAGCTGAGAGTCCTAGAAATTTATTACATAACTATATTATATATGATGCTTAATATTATTACTGTAGATGGTTGAATGTTCCACTCACACTAACCCACAAATAAACTAATTCCTTCTCCCATACTCATAAGTCCTTCCTTCCTTCCTTCCTTCCTTCCTTCCTTCCTTCCTTCCTTCCTTCCTTCCTTCCTTCCTTCCTTCCTTCCTTCCTTCCTTCCTTCCTTCCTCAGGGATTCCACAGGCTTGACATAAATGCCTGTAGAAAAGAAAAGAAAATTCTCCCCCCCTCCCCCCCTCTCATTAGGTGGCAATCTTATCTAACAAAATGTGTTATGAAGTGATGAGCTATGGAAAAAGTTCCAAATATGGTATCTAAGTGCACATTTGATTTACACAGTTTTTGTTGCTGAGTTTGGGGAGGTAGGTTGACTGCTTCCTTGTTTTTGTGGCTTTACTGAATTTTAATTACATTTAAAAATTGTGCTAATTATTGTTTTTAGAGTTATACGCCTGATTGTTGATGGAAAATTAACAGAGAAAGATAACAAATAGTATACTTACTGCCGCCTATCCCCCATAATGGTTGTCTCCATGTTAAAAATTGCTACTTTTTACATCTGGCAGGGAATAATGGCAAGACCATGGAAGAAAATTCCACAGATGCACACACTTATTTTGCCTAACAAATTTTGCTTCTGTTTTTAGTCTTTTCTCAAATATTAAGGGGAAACCTGAGAAAAAAATGCTGTTTTGAGTAAAAAAAATGAAAATCTGACTAATGAACTCTCTCTAGGTAATACTTATACATTTCAAAAATGGTTAGGCCAAATTGTACGTTCTTTTCTGCATGAGATTTAAAATCACAGAACACTGGGATGAAAGGGAAGACTATGAAAATGAACATTGTGTCTCTCACATTCTTGTGATATTTTGTTCTCCCCTTCTACTTTTCAGGGTGACAAAGAAGCAGAGCTAGGCCTTCCCTTTTCCCCCCTGTGTGATCGTAAATCCACTATGGTGCCTCAGTCTCAAATAGGTAGGTAAACCCAAGATTCCCAAGGTCTGAAGCTGACAATATCTGAACAGATTTATATATGATGTGAAACAAATGTGGTATATATGTTGCTCACATTGTGAGGGCTGTCAAAGATGATATTCTGCTATATGAACTGGGAAGAAGTTTACCAGTGCTAAAACTTTTCAGTACCTTGGTTGAAAGAATTGAAATATTGAAATGTCAATGCAATGAGAGTTCCTTGAACAAACCTTCAAACCATGAACAAACCAATCTAACCATGAAAGATTAGATTAGTAGTTATAGAAATACCAGAGAGATTAAGGCAGGGGCATCTGTAGCCAGCTGAGATTTTTTTTCACAGTTAATATTTTTATTGAGTTATAAAGTAATGTAAAATACAAAATACAAAGTAAATAGGAAAGCAGTGGGGAGGGAAAGAGAAAGGAGAAGTAAGGAAAGAAAAGAAAAAGAAAAAGCATGGACTTCTGGCTCTCCCTCTTACAGTAAAATAAGATGTTGACATCAAATCATAACTTTTTGCATTTTCTAATAGTATAAACAAGCCATTTCTATAAAGATCTATCAGTCTAATTAGTAAATCCCAAAGTCAAAGTTTCATTCTTTTTCACATCAAGCATGAAATTCAGAAGTGGTCTCCATGTGGAAACAAAAGTACTTATGTTCTTTTCTTTAATCAAAGTGGTCAATTTTGCCATTTCAGCCAACTCCATCAATTTCTGCAACCATTTGTCCATAGTAGGAATCGAAGTATCCTTCCATTTTTGTGCATACAATAATCTTGCTGCTGCCAACATATATAGTAACAAAGTTCCAATTTTTTTCTCTAGTTCTTTTTCCATTAAACCCAAAAGGAAAAGTTCTGGTTTTATTTTTATCTCTATTTTCAAAAAAAATTGTATTAAAATAAGAATCATACTCCCCCTTTTTTTTTTTGCTTTATCACATATCCACCATAGATGATAAAAAATCCCCTCTTTATTTTTTACACTTCCAGCATTCATTTGACATACCTTTGTACATCTTAGATAACTTATCTTGATTAACATATGCACCAAGATAAATTCCTTGTGTGTCCAATCACACTTGGCCAATAAAAAAATCTATTCTATTCTATCTGGTGTTAAATACCAATGATACATAATTTTATATAAATTTTCTTTTAGATTATAATTTAATGTAAATTTTAAATCCTTCATCCACAAATTTTCCCATTGTTCAAACATCACATTGTATCCAAAGTTTCTTGCTCACTGAATCATACAAAGTTTACATATTCATTTTCCAGATTCAATTTTAATAACATTTTAAAGATTTTAGCAATAATACGTTCATCATGATCACATAATAAAATTTCCAATTCATTTTTAACAAAGTCAAATCCATAAGTTTTAAAATCCAGTTTAAACCTTTATTTCAGTTGTTGATAGGTAAAGCAGTGGCATACGTAATCTTCTAATTCAAGTTCTTCCCTCCCTTGATTTTATTATTGGGTCACCAGAGTTGAAAGATAAAATTTTACCATAAGTCTGGCTTTGCCATCATTTCTTTTCTGAAGAAGGCTTCCTGTGGTGACACCCAAAGAGGCAACTTCATAGAGAGCCTTGTTTTATATTTACTCCAAACTCTTAGTATAACACATCTAACAAGATGGTTATTGAAATCAACATTAATTTTGCCTTTATCATACCATAAGTAACTGTGCCATCCAAATCTTAATTCATGGCCCTCTAATTCAAGTAACCTGTTATTCTGGAGGCCATTCTTTTGTCCAAGTCAAACTGCATGCATCAAAATACAGTTTCATGTCTGGTAGACCCAAACCCCTCTTTCTTTAGCATCTTGAAGTAGCTTATGTCTAATTCTTGGTTTTTTCCCTTGTCTTATGAACTTAGAAATATCCTTCTGCCATTGTTTAAATGGATTATCAGTTATAAGAATTGGTAATGTCTGAAATAAAAAAAGCATTTTTGGTAAAATATTCATCTTAATTACAGAAATTCTACCTAATAGTGATAAATGCAATTTATCCCATGATTTTTCCCCAAACTTATTCTAATATTATAACACAATCTGCACCCATTACAACCTTGCAGGTGATATTTTGTCAATATACAGCAAGATAGAGTTTTTTATCACTTTTTGTCATTTGCTTATGTATGGTGTTTACTATGATTAAATAAATAAATGCCCCAAACAGGAGTCTGCCTGTAAAATATCAGTAGGATAATAAAATAGCAACATCACAAATGTGTATCTGTTACATTTTGCAAATCAAAATGAGAAATATTGTATCAGGAATACAGACAAATTTGAGAGTCACAAGTACTGGTAGTCTAAAATCTTCAAAAATCAGACAAAGATAAATTATGTAATTTAAAAAGATTAAATTTTGAACTCACAAAATAAAATTTTGATTGAAATGTCTTTAGAGTGAAATATAACTTTACTCATATTCTGTTGTTCGATATTTTGTTTTTATAATAAAATTTTCAATGAATGAGTATGTTATATTGTACCATGATTCAATTTTACTGTCAAGTTGTTTTTAAACTAATTTATTTTGTAAAGACAATTTTTAACCATCAGTGTAGTGAGATATCTAAAACCTTCCTTATCAGTCAGGCCAAACTGCAATGGAATGTAATTGTAATTGCTCAATGGAAGCTTAGAAGATGTAAATGCATATCGGTGGTGGGTTCCTCCCAATTCGGTCCAGTTCTCCTGAGCCGGTAGCAGTGACAATATGATGTCACTGAACCGGTTCTGCCCCCCCCCTCCTGGAGTCACATGTTAAATAGAAACATACTTTCATTTGCCTGTAATAGTGCAGTTGGAATGATATTGACCCAAAAATTTTCACATTGGGTGTGCATGGGTGTAACTATAGCATCTGATAGGTAAGTATTTCTACCTTTTCAGATTTCTTTTGATATAAGGGATGGGAAATGACCAAATTGGCTATTAGTGAGTTTTTTGTTTGACAGATAAGCACTTATCTAAGAGAACTGATCAGTTCTGAACTGTTATGTTAACTATCACCATTTTTGAGATGAGCAAGAATCCTATTGGCTGAAAAATGGGTTTTGTGTTTCATGCAACTAAATTAAATAAAAGGATTATGTGCAAGTATAATTACATTTTACATTCATAGACATATTTTAATGCTTCTGTTTCTCTAGCTATTACTATAACATAGTGCTCAATTTGCTCTGCAAACAATTAATAATAATTTCCAGCTTTACTGTTGTGAAATAGAAATAATTTATTATAGGATAAATTATAGTTTGGCATTTCTGTAATGGCTAATTTTTTATATACTGTATGTATATACTCGAGTATAAGCCAACCCGACTATAAGCCGAGGCACCTAATTTTACCACAAAAGAACCTGGGAAAACTTATTGACTTGAGTATAAGCCTAGGATGGGAAATGCAGCAGCTACTGGTAAATTTCAATATAAAAATAGATACCAATAAAATTACATTAATTGAGGCATCAGTAGGTTAAATGTTTTTGAATATTTATTTCAAAGAAAAACAGTAAACTAGCTCTGTATGTGCATAGTGTAAACTACACTATAACTAAATTACACAAGAGAATATAGTATATATACCAAAAATAATTCAATAACAATTTAGTTGGATACATTGGGTTCAGTGATGTAGGGCTTGATCTAATTTCAGGCAAGTTCAAGCCTCTGTTAAGAGATACCTGGATTCTCTCTCTCTCTCTGCCTTCCTTTTTCTTTTTTCTTTTTCTTTTTCTCTTTCTTTCTTCTCTCTCTCTCTCTCTTTCTTTCTTTCTCCCTCCCTTTCTCCTTTCTCCCTTTCTGTGAAGAACCCCAGAAGGTCTTTGGTAGGAGGAAGAAAAGCCAGATGTTTTGAAACATTTTGTAGCTTACCCTGAGCAAGGATAGCTTTCTCTTTCTTATTTGGCATTCTTAGAGCTCCACTATTGATTAGCTTAGCCTGAGCAAGGATAGCTAGCAGCCAGCCTATTACAATAAGTTCTCAACTGAAGCTCAGTGCACCTGGGTATCTCCCTAAATAGTGAGGATTTATTTGTTTCTTTCTCCCTTGAAGCCCCCCACCCACAGCCCATTTTTGCTTCCAGGGGACTGCAGGGAGTCTTGCTAGGCACCCCCGTCATGCCCCATTTTGCTCTTAGCAAGCCTCCCTGCCACCCCTGGGAGCCAAAATGGGGCACATGGGGGGGCACCGCACTCCCCCATGTCCCATTTTGGCATTAGCAAGCCTCCCTGCAGCCCCTGGAAGCCAAAATGGGTTACAGGAAAAAAGCATTTTTCCTCACTCAAGTATAAGCTGAGGGGGGCTTTTTTCAGCATAAAAAATGTGCTGAAAAACTCAACTTATACTCGAGTATATATGGTATGTTACAGAAAATATCTCATATTACAGTATATCCGATGATTATTTTTATCTTGTAAATCAAATGCAGTGATTAGGATTAAAAGGAGTCTATTGCCTTTCTCTTTATAGATGCAATTAAAGAAGCATTATGTTTTCATTATTACGTTACACTTATAAATTTCATTTTCCAAGCTGGGTCTTTATCAGCATTAATAATAATAATAACAATAACAAAACAAGAGCAGCAGCAGCAGCAGCAACAACAATAATAATAATAACCTGATCCTGCCTTCCTGACACCAAAAGGGCAGTTGGACTGCTTTTCTCCCCCCCACCCCATATCTGATCCTGTCTTCCTGACACCAAATAGGCAATTGGGCTGCTGTGGCTGGGCCTGGATGGCTACCGGGTACAATCCCTATGGTTATGGGATTACCATCTTTGGATCGGTAGTGGCTTAGCCACCGTGACCCAACCCGGCACTTATCATTACCAATGATGAGAAGAAATCAACAAAATTCCACACCGGATCGGTCATCACCAAGTCAACAAGTTGCTGTAGCTCAAAAAATGGGCTACAGTTGTTACTGCTAGGGAATCAGGGCACACACTCCAAAGCAACTAGAACAAAAGCGCAAAACTTGGACAACCAAAGAAAATCGAGAAATCATCAAATGTTACTACCAGGCAGAGAATTTCAAAAAAGAATGATGCAAGTGTGGAAGGAAAAACACCCAGAAAGTGACACAACTGAACAAAGATTAATAGATCAAAGATGTTTCTTCATCCATAATAAAGTTTTTACAGATGCGGAAATGCAACATCTAGAAACGGTTGGCTAAAAAGAAAACAAGTAAGGATGAACAAGCTGAAGAAACTGTTCAACACCTGAATAAACTGATCAGCCAGTGGAAAAAACTACCATACAGGATGAAGATCTTCCTGTGCAACAACTCGAAAGTGTAGAGTTAAGTGGTCTAGAGAAAATGCTGAAATAAAAGATTGAAAACCACATCAAAGAAAACATAGGAAAAAAAGATTGCTTGCCATTCACAAAGTGGATAGAAAATGAGTGAAAGATCTACCATGTTTTCCAAAAAATAAGATCAGCTCTTATATTTTTTGGGCCACCAAAAAAGACACCTGGTCTTATTTTTGGGCAGGTCTTATTCCCCTCCCCCCATGTACTGGGAGTTGGGGGGGGCGAAAGCTACCCCTCTTACCAGCAGCTTGGTAAGAACAGCTGATCAGCAGGTGACAACCTGCCACCACCTTGAAGAATCCCAGCTGCTCTTGCAGCTGATTGAGGCTACAAAAGAAGCAGGGGGCCCCATATGCCTTGTGCCCTCTTCAAGAACAGTCTTATCCAGTGGTGAAATGTAAAATTTGTTACTACTGGTTCTGTAGGCATGGCTTGGTGAGGGGTAATGCCACGCCCCTCTACTTTTTAAAAAAAGCTTCTTCTTTTTTTTGCTTTTAAAAGAAAAAAAGCCTCTGATGATTAGGCAACTCAGCTGGGATCGTCAGAGCCTTTTAAAAGCATTTTTTCTACAACCTCTTTGGCAGAAGAGATTGTAGAAAAAAATGCTTTTAAAAGGCTCTCACGATCCCAGCTGAGCTGTGCGATCATCAGAGGCTTTTTAAAAAAACTTTTAAAAGCATTTTTTTAGCTTTTAAAAAGCTGGGGGTGGGCAGGGATTTTTGCTACCGCTTCTCCAAACCACCCATTGTCATCACTAGTGAATCAGGTGATCCAGTCCGAACTGGGAGCATTTCACTCCTGGTCTTATCTCAATCAGCTGCAATGGCCTAAGTTCTTGGCACATCCCAACCTCCGTTTGCCCTGCTTGCTGACCCTGTTGCTGCTGGGACACTTTTGGCTGCTGCAGCTGAGCAGCTGCCTGTGCTGCTCCTGGCCTTGTAGGGGCTCTTTGCCCTCATGGCAGCACTGCTTTCGGCCATTCTGCTGGGCTGCTCCTGCCTGGTGTGGGGCGAGTTGTTCCAGATATATAAAACTTCTGGAACACCCCGGAGCACACAGCCGGCACAAGAGCTAATGCCCAACAGGGGCAGGGACTAAAGAGTACCGGGTTCAGCTCATAGCCCAGCGCAAGCAGCACCAAGTAGACCTGCAGGAAAGCGCTCAGCAGCCCAAAGGCGGTGGCAGGTGAGGTGCCGTGGCACTACCAGTGGCCTCTGATGAAGAGGCCCTGGTGGGCCAGTGGAAGGGGTGCTCAGAAGATTGTACATCTCAGCCGAGTCACCCCATGCCAGGCAGGAGCAGCCCAGCCAGGCAGCCGGGCAGCCAAGAGCAGTTCTGCCAGGAGGGCGAAGAGCTTCTGTGAGGCCAGCAGTAGTATGGGTAGTCTCTTGTGCCAGTTTCTGCAAGCGAGTGGTGAGCACATCAAAAGCAAAAAGCAGGATGTGGCTCTTTCCTGAAATGTGTTTGCAGCAGCTTCTGGACATGGGGTGGGTGGCCCCGTGCCTCTCACTGCTGCCGGTGCTGTCCTGGAATGTTTTGGAAGGGAGATAAAAATGAATCCTGCAGTCTCTCGCTGCCACCGTGCAAACCCCAGCATGGGCAACAGCAGCTGTGCCTTCTCCCTTCCAAAACATTCCGGGATGGCACTGGAAGCAGGCAGAGACAGCAATCTGATCAAATCTCTGTGTGTGCACTTCTTTGTGTGTGTATGAGAGAGAGAGCACATTGCTGCCAGCCCTGGTACATGGTAACTCTCCCAAGGTTGGGTTGGATTGGATCTCTCTCTCTCATGCACATATGCATGCATGTACCACACACAAACACACCACACACAAACACACAAGGAGAGATTTGATCGGATAACCCTCTGCCTGCTGCCTGCTGCCAGTGCCTTCCCAGCATGTTTTAGAAGGGCAAACCCCAGCATGGGCAACAGCAGCTATGCCTTCTCCCTTCCAAAACACACCAGCATGTAATCTGAATACCCTAACACCGGCAGCAGTGAATGCTTCCCAAAAGGGGGGCAATAAATAGGAAGGGCTCCTGGACTTGCAGTGCTTGTGTTCAGGTAAACTCCTTTCCTTGGGGTTCCCTGCACACAGGCACATCCATGATTTTGGCATAAATCATCCCCAAGGAAAGGAGGATCAGCATGAAAATGGGGGAGGGGGGAGGGCTCATGAGCAGAGAAGGGGAGGGGATCTGGTTTAGGTGAGTAGGGTGGAGCAGGGAGGCAGAACTGTAGGCACTCCCCAGATCTTGTCAACTGCTGTCAGGCGTGCCTCCTTTCAATACTCAAGAAAGAAAACCCCCAACTCCATTTTCATAGAGAAAAGTACTTTCACTGAATGCAACCAAAGAAAAGCAAGGTCTGAAGCAAAAGGTGCGAAAAGTACATATAGAAAGCATCCCCAAAAGCCTTCCCCTAACTGTCCAGCTTAAATCATCCAATCCACAATTCCCTCAGGGGTCATGTGGGGTTCAATGTTGAGTGGTACTATCCTCCTGCTATGCCACAACAGTCAAACTTGAGTTATTATCAGCTTCAAAGAAAACGCTGAAGAAAATTTCCTCTCCTCTTCTCCACCAGCTCACTTCCCCACTCCCAAGTATTCCAATAGCTTCCCCCTCCCCACGTTTCATGGCAGCCGAGCAAGCAAGCAATGAAAGAGCGGAGGCTGACAGCCGCCATGTTCATCACAGGTTGATTTTTCTTGAGATGTGGCAGAGGGAGAAAGGTCAGAAGTGCCTGAACAATGGGTGTGCAGGGTGAAGAAAGTGATCTGCAAGTTGGGGGGGGGATTTTCCTGCCAATCTTCCTTTCTTTGGGCATGATTTATGCAAGAACAAAGCAAATCCATTTGGTCTAACTGCATATCTACACGCCAACGGAAAGTTGGTTGGCTGAGCTACTGCATTGGCAGGCAGCAGATGCATGGCTGTCCTGCACATCCCTGCAGGCATCCCTGCAGTGGGACAGACAAATGGAAGAGGGAGGGGAGATTGCCCCTTCCTCCCTTCCACTCCAAAAATTGCCCTGCACCAGACAGGAGCAGTTGGACGGAGGAGGAAGGGGCAATCTCCCCTTCCCTCCTCCATCCCACTGCAGGGCTACCACTGCGCTCTCTCCCACCAAAGGTGCAGGGCAGCCAAGAGCAGCATGGCCAGGAGGATGAAGAGCCCTTGCAAGGCCAGAAGCAGTAGATACAGCTGGGCAGAGGCGATGGGGGAGCAGGCAATGGTTGCTACCTGCTCCAAAGCTACAAAGTGAGCTGCAGAAGAGAGGGGCCCTTGGCTGCAAGGTTGCCTGGTGCCGCGGCAGGGCTTGGACTGGCAAGAGTGTGCAAGAAACACCTCCAGGCACCCAGAGAGATAGAATGAGAGGCAGCTCCAAATCACCTCAGCTGATCCATGGGTCATGATTAAGGGGCCCAGCTGCCATTAGCTTACTGGGGAACAGAAGGGCTGCCTCATGTGCTGGCCATGCCCACCCCTTCACTAGGGCTTATTTTTGGGATAGGGCGTATATTAGGCCCACCTCAAAAAATCAAGCTAGGACCTGAATAGGTTGAATTTTCAGGAAAACACGGTACTAATTGCCGTGAAAATTTTAACTTCCATCCCATCCAGCACACTATATGAAACCAACCAACTAATGTATAGCACAGCTGTCATTATAACTGCAGAACTGGGTTATAAAATGCCAAAAAACACACCAACCCCCCACTGGAACACCAAAGTGGAAAATTTGACTTGAAAATAAAATCAAGAAACTACGAGCAGATCTCAGCAATTTGAAGCACTTGAAAGAAGGAAAACTAAAGAACAAAAAGCCGAAAAATAGTTTACACAAAAAATACAACCTGGAAGAAAAAACAATAATGGAAACCAGGGGTGAAATCCAGCAGGTTCTGACAGTTTCTGGAGAACCGGTGGTGGAAATTTTGAGCAATTTGGAGAACTGGCAAATACCACTTCTGGCTGGCCCCAGAGTGGGGTGGGAATGGAGATTTTGCAATATCCTTCCCCAGGAGTAGGGAGGGAATGGGGATTTTGCAGTATCCTTCCCCTGCCAAACCCACCAAGCCATGTCCACTAAGCCACACCACACCCACCAAGCCATGCTCACAGAACCGATAGTAAAAAAATTTGGATTTCACCACTGATGGAAACCATGGAAGAACTAAAACAATGTATAACAGCAACAGCAAAGAAAATCAAAAGATACAAAGGATGAATAAAACAATATCGTGAAAATGTCCATTTGAGAAGAAACAACACATCTTCTACTGGTCACTTGATGAAAATCAAGTGACCAGAAAAATTGAGTTCAAAGAAAATTGAGTTCAAAGAAAAAAACTTTGAACTTTTCAAAACAAAATGGAAAATATTGTAATAACAACTGACATGGTTGCAAAACAAGCAAAGAAAGTGAAGAACTGGAATGCACCCGGCCTGGATGAACTGCATGGATACTGGCTAAAGCACCTGACCAACCTCCATCACTGAATGGCCACTCAATTTGATGAAATGCTTCAAAATGCAAAAAGCAAAGAATGGTTAAAAGCTGGCTGAACATATTTGATAATGAAAGATCCAGAAAAGGGCACAGAACCAAGCAACTATTGCTCAATTACTTGTCAGCCAACAACGTTCAAACATTTTACAAGAATACTGGCAAATTCAGTATTCAATCATCTGATGAAAAAGAGCTTGTATCTGGTAGAACAAAAAAGAAATTATAAAAAATCAAGAGGAACAAAAAATCAGCTGCTGATTGATAAAATGGTACTAAAAAATGCAAGATGAAGAAAAACAATTTTTTTAATAAAATAATCTTTATTTACATTTTCCATTAAAATCACACATAAAATAATAACACACCATATTAAAAAAAACCATACAAAACACACAGACATTACAAATGACACACATGTACTAGGTACTAATAGTACCTCACTCGATATTCAATGTAATATTATATTCCAGGGGAGTCAAAGCAATTCATTTCTCTATTCATTTCCCTTAGGTCGAACTGACCTCATTTAATTTGTATAAAATAGATTTCTCTCTACTAACCTTTTCACTTTAATTTAATTTATAATTTTCTTTTTTCTAGCCAAATATATACTTTTTCCCAGGATAAACATGTTTGTGTTTGGTCTTTATCTTTTAATTTTTTAGTCAGCTTATCTGCTTCTGCACAGTCCAAAATCTTTTTAATGAATTCAACCGGGATTCCATCCAGACCTGGCATTTTATTATTTTTTTGTCTTTTGCGGGCTTCCACTAATTCGAACATTGTTATAGATCGATTCAATGTTTCTCTGTGCTCTTCTTCAATTTGAGTGATTTTGGCTTTATGCAGATATGATTTAATTTGTTCCTCCGGGACGTTCTCCTTTCGATAAAGTGTTTTAAAGAGTTCTATAACTATATTTTTCTTCTCTAAGTGTGTATAATGAAGAGTTCCGAAATCATCTTGGAGTTGATGTATGATCCTTCTTTCTGTCTGCTTTTTTAATTTATATGCTAACCAGCGTCCCATCTTATTTGCGTGTTCAAAGTTAATTTGTTTTGCCATTCTTATTTTGTGTGCCATTTCAGTTTTTGTGGTTAAATGGACTGATAATGGGGTTTTAAGGGTTAATTTTAAATCTTCTAAATTTTTAGACTTTATTTTATATTGTGGCTTTGTTTTATTATTGTGAGCCGCCCTGAGTCCATTGTGAGATAGGGCGGCATATAAGCCAAACAAACAAACAAACAAACAAACAAACAAATTTAGTTTATGTTTGGCCAGGTTAAGTTTTTGTTGCACTATCTTGTTATTTGGCTGCTGCTGTAATTTAGTTTCTTCTGCTTTAATCTCGTCCAATAATTGATTTCTAATTCTTTGTTTCTGTTTTTTCCTTTTGGCTACATATGCGATGGTTAGGCCCCTAATATAAGCTTTCATCGTATCCCATAAGTTTTGTATCATTGTTTGGTCATTGGTATTAATTTGTAAGAATGACTTCATTTCCTTTTCTATCATCTGTTGGTAGTCTTTTTCCTTTATTATAGTTGTATCCATCTTACATCTTTTCTGTTTTCGGAAGCCTTTCCAAACTATTTCGATAGGATTGTGATCGGCCCATGTGCTAGGAGTAATTTCAATTTCATATGTGTCTGTACTTAATTGAGGTGTCATCCAGGCCATATCTAGCCTGGACCACGATTAGTGTGGGCCTGAAAAAATATGTATATTGTTTGGTGTTAGTATGTGAGTCCCTCCATGTATCGTATAAATTCATTTCCTCTACTAGGTCTTTGAATGTTTGTGGCAGTGTTTTTCTCTTAAACTTGTTCTTCCTGGTCGTATGGTAGTCTTCTCGTGGATTTACTATAGCGTTAAAGTCGCCGACCATACATATATTTTCATAGTCTAATTCTTTTAATTTATTATGTAATTCTTTATAAAAATCTATTTGATTTCCGTTTGGGGCATAAATAGCTACTAACAGTATTGTTTTTATTTCCAGTTTCAATTCAATCAAGACTCGACCTTCCTTGTCTTTATAAATTAGCTTTGTTCTTAAGCATATATTACCATTCCCCTTTTTTTACAGTCTCCTAAAGCTGTATATAATACTCCAAGTTTTTTATTTTCGAGTAGCTTTCTCTGTTGTCTCCTTATGTGAACTTCTTGTAATACAATTATATCTGTCCTTGATTTTTGCAATTTTGTAAATATTTGGTGTCTTTTACTTGGTGAATTTAGACCATTTATATTTATGGATATAATATCTTTTTTTTTTAATGTGTGGTTTCTTTCCCTGCCAAATAAATTTAGTTACTGTTTGGTTTAATTCCATGAAGAATTTTTTGGGTAAGTTCGCTGGGGTAGTTTGAAATAAAAAATTAAATTTTGGTAGAATATAAGATTTAATTGTTATTACTCGGCCTAACAATGAAAGCTGTATTTTGCCCCATTTATCTAAGTCTTTTCTTGTTTGCGTTAATAATTTATTGTAGTTGTCTTCTTGTATACTCGAGCATCTACCCGATAGCCAAATTCCTAAATATTTAGTTTTATTAACTATTTTCAACCCAGTTACTTCCTGTAATTCCTTTTTATCCTCCTCTGATATATTCTTTGTTAATAGATTTGTTTTCTTTTTATTAATCAGTAGTCCTGCTACTGTCCTGAATTCTTCAATCATCTCTAATAAATATGTGCCAGATTTTATCGGTTCCTCCAAGATGAAAGCCATGTCATCAGCAAAGGCCTGTATTTTATATACCTGTTGACCAATTCTAAGGCCTTTTATTTTTTCTTCATTTCTTATTTTGCGTAAAAGGATTTCTAATGATAAAATAAAAAGTAAGGGAGAGAGAGGGCATCCTTGTCTTGTGCCCTTGTTAATATAAAATTCTTCTGTTAGGTCCCCATTCATCAGCAATCTGGCCGTTTGTTTAGAGTAAATAGCTTTTATAGCATTGGTAAATCTCTGTCCAAAGCCCATGTGGTCTAATTGTGTTAGTATAAATTCCCAATTTACCCTATCAAAAGCCTTCTGGGCGTCTATGAAAACTAATGCTACTTGTTTACCCGGGTGACCTTCATAATATTCCAATATATTTAACATGACCCTCAAATTATCTTTTACTTGACGAGCTGGTAGGAACCCCTTCTGGCCACTATGTATAAAATCATTCAGAAATTCTTTTAATCTACTTGCCAAAATTGTTGTAAAAAATTTATAGTCAGAGTTCAGGAGAGATATTGGTCTGTAATTTTTTATATCTGGAGGGGCGGGGGCTTCTTTTGGAATTAAACTAATGTTTGCCTCCTTCCATGAATGAGGAATTTCTGCCTTTCCCAGGACTTCATTAAAAAGGTCTTTCATGTGTTCTCCCATTACATCAAATATTGTTTTGTATAGTTCCGCTGGTAATCCATCTGTGCCCAGTGTTTTCAAATTCCCTTGTTTCTTCACTGCTCTTTCAATTTCCGTTAGAGTAATTTCCTCTTCTAATATTTCTCTTGTCAGATTGGATATTTTAGGTAAGTCTGAATTCACTTTATAATTTTTTATCGTACCTACTAAAATCTCTTCTTTTTTGTATAATTCTTTATAAAAATCCACTGCAATTTTTTCCTTTCCTTTTTTGTCTCTTATTCAATTTCCCTCTTTATCTTCTAATTGCTCAATTTGTCTATTCTGTTTTTCTTTTTTGAGTCTATATGTGAGCCATCTTCCTAATTTATTGGCTGACTCGAAGTGTTTTTGCCTTGCTATTTTTACCTTATCTTTTAGTTTATCCAGCTCTAAGAGATTAAGTCGGTGTTTTAAAAATATTATCTGTTCCTTTGCCTCAGTAGATAGTGGATTATCTTGTAATTGTTCCTCGGCTTTAATTAGTTTGTTTATTGTTTCACCCCTTTCCTGTTCTTCTTTTTTATATTTAATGGCCGTCTGTTTTATAATAAGACCTCTTATAAAAGCCTTGGCCACATCCCAAATTATTTGTAATGGCATTCCTGGTGTCTTATTGTCTTGAAAGAAAAATGATATTTCTGTCTTCAATTTTTGTACAAACTCCTTTTCATGTAAAATTTCTGTTCTCATCATCCATCTCCTTCTATTTTTCCCCTCTTCTTTCAATATTATCAAAACTGGGTTGTGGTCCGCCCAATCATTTGGTAAAATTCTAATTTCTGCCACTTGAGGATTAATTTCTTGTGACATCCATACCATATCCAATCTAGACCACGATCCATGTCTGGGGGAATAGTATGTAAATTGTTCTCTTGTCTGGTTGTATTCTCGCCAAGTGTCTTTCAATCCCAATTCCTCTCTCATTTCTTCACAAATAACTGGTAAAATCCTCTTGTCTTGGCCTTTATTCCCTCTCTTTGTATTTTCCCCTGTTTTATAATCTTGTGTTCTATTAACAATCGCATTAAAGTCACCCATAATACATACTTGCTTGTATTCCCGTTCTCTTATTTCTTTTCGTATTCTTTGGAAAAATGAGGATTGTTTGGTATTAGGCGCATAGATTCCAATCAGGAGTATCTTTTTTTGTAATAATTCTACTTCTAATATCAGTATTCTTCCCTCTTTGTCTGCAAATAATTGTTTTGGCGAGAGATATTCTTTGACAAATATAGCTACTCCTCTTTTTCTCTCATCTGAGGCTGCTACAAATAATTTCCCTACCTTGGGGCATTTTAATAGATTGGTTTGTGATAATTTAATATGTGTCTCTTGCAAACATGTTATATCCGTTTTGGCTTTAATTATTTTCGATAAAATACGTCTCCTTTTCGTTGAGGCATTAAGACCGTTAACATTTACCGTAAGTAATCTTACTCCTTGGTTCATTTCTATCTATTCGCCCCTTTGGTTTTGGCTGCTAATTGAGTCTCTACCCCATATTCTTCCACTCCTCCTTCTTCCCCCCTCCTCCCATTTCTTTTCCCTTTTCCATGCTCTACTTGAGCTCCTCTCTCTTTTCTCCACTCTTCTTTCTGGTCCCTCTGACTCTCTTTGACTACTTCCCTTTCTCTCTCGCTTTTGCCATGTCCAAAATAATATTCACAGAAGTCTTGTGCATCATCTATACTCTCAATTTTAATTTTCCACTCTTGCCACATCACTAAGAGTCCTTCTGGTAATAACCATCGGTATGGTGCATTATGCTTTCTCAATTGCGAGGTTATGAATTGGTAATTATGTCGCTGCTCTCTCACTCTTCTGGGGATCTGTTTAAGGATTATAATCTGTCTTTCTCTGTATGTTACATTCTGGTCCCTGGCCTTGTGGAGCGTTTCGTCTCTTAATGCTTTTTTGGTCAGCCTTACATGTACTTCTCTGGGTAGGTTATGACGCCTCGCGTAATTGGTGTATACTCGATATGCTTCATCTATGTCTCCACATACCTCTTCTTTTTTCCTCCCCACTACTTCAGCAATTATTTCTCCTACAATTTCCTCCAATTGTTCCTCTTTGTCCTCAACCACAGTTTGGAGATGTAAAAAGAAGGTGGATTTCTCCATCTCCAGAAAGACTATCTCCTCCTCGAGTTTCCCCACCGCTTGGTCACATTTCTTTTCATATTTATCAAACTGGGTTTCAACTCTGTCTGCCGTTTTTTCCACCTCTGTCAATCGTTCCTCGTGTTCTAACATGGTTGTTTTCATTTCTCCCAGAGTCTCTTTCACTTGTGTGATTTCTCCCCTTAACCCACTCATCTCAGATTTTAAGTCTTCAAAGTTTTTGGCAATTGATTCCTGATTCTTTTCCATAATTCCTTGGATGTTTTGGAACATCATCTGCCTATCTTGTATTGTGATTGGTTTCTCTGTTGCTGGTAATTTTTCAGGCAACTTTTTTGCCCTTGGGGGAGTGGTTATCGGGGAAGATACCATTGTGGAAGGTATGTATTTTTTCACCACTTTTGTAGCTGTGACTGTAGTGGACATATTGGCTAAGCAAAAGAGTTTTCCCCATCTTATCATACACAAGTGTTATTTCTTCTGTATAATTTAACACCCCCCCCTTTAATTAAGCTCTCACTATTATTCAATCTTACTCCTATACTATTATTCTTCTCATCTAATTTGCCTCATCTTTCTATAATTAAATAATGTGTGTGTGTGTATATATATATATATATGTATATATATATACACACAATATTTTATATTAAATAATAAATCAATATAGCTATAATAAAATAGAAAAGAAAGAAAGAATAATAATAAACAATCAGTTAATCATCAATTAATCAAAAGCTGTTGTAAACAGTTAATAAATATTAGAGATATATAAATTATCAGTTCACTTCTTCAGGAGGGTATTAATCAACTATATCAACTTAAATAACACAATTCATCAGTTAATCAAATTAGTTCGAAAAGAGCTCACTGTTAAAGTTCCTGGGAGGGGGAGGGTCAGGAGAAGTTTTAAGGAAAAACAATTTTGAATATAGCGTGGATCGATTACAAGAAGACATTTGACTCATTACCCCACAGCTGGATTAATGTCTGTGTGGAAAACTTTGGAATCAGCAAAGATATTTGTACATTTTTGAAAGCAAACATGCAAAAATGAAAAACAGTTCTAACAACAAATGGGGAGAACATTGGTGAAGTCAACATCAGAAGAGGAAAATCCAAGGGGACTCATTTTCGCCACTACTGTTCAACATCACATTAATTCCACTGACAATAATCCTATGAAACACAAATCTGGGATACCAAATCTCAAGTCAGCATGATAAGATACACTATCTACTGTACATGGATGACTTAAAACTGTATGCAAAAAGCTCTATTGAACTTAAATCAATACTCAACACAGTTCAATTGTTCAGCAGCAACATCAGAATGAACTTTGGACTTGAAAAATGTGCTATATTATCCATGCAGTGGAAAAAAATAGAAGGAATAGAACTGGGAAATGGAAGCATTGTGAAAGCATTAGCAAAGGATGATGGTTACAAATACCTAGGCATATTGGAAGCAGATAACATCTTGAATGGAAAAGTCAAAAAGTCAATGCAAAAGGAATACATCAGGAGGGTCCACAAAATATTAAAATCAAAACTGAATGCTGGAGACATAATTAAAGTCATTAACACATAGAAAGTTCCAGTGATACGCTACCCAGCTGGAATCATCAACTGGACTATGGCTGAACTGGAAAATGTGCACCAGAAAATGTGTAAATTTTTGAATATGTACCAACCTTTACATCTACAAATTGACATCGGCAGGTTGTACCTGCCAAGAAGAATAGGGGGCAGAGGACTATTGCAAATCCATCAAACTGTAGAAGAAAAACGAAGTTGTAATGGCTATGTGAACCAAAGTACAGAAAAATTGCTGCAGGCTATGAAAACAGAGAACATTATAAAAATAACAGAAACAAAGGCAGAATATAAGGAAAAACAGCTGGATAACAAATTAAATAGATGGAAAACCAAAACTTTGCATGGACATCACTTGAAAAATATTGAAGGAAAATGTGATGACAACTTTATATGGCCATGGCTTAAGATGGTGACCATCAAGAAAGAAACAGATTTAATACTCTCTGCTCAAGAACAAGCACTACAAGCTAACGCCATGAAAGCAAAGATACAAAAATCCACCGACAATCCAAACTGCTGACTTTGCAACAACAAAGTCAAAACTGTTTCACATTTAATATGTGAATGCAGCAAAATTGCACAAACTGATTACACAGCTAGACATGACTGAGTTACTAAATTAATCCATTGGTCATTATGTAAAAAATATGACCTACCTGTTTCCAAAAAGTCATGGGAACATAAAGTAGAAAAAGTTACAGAAAATGAGAAGCTGAAGATCTTGTGGGACTTTTGAATACTGATGGAGCATCACTTGGAACACTACACGCCAGATATCACAGTTGTTGAAAACTAAAACGTACAATTTATTGACATCGTGGTACCAGAAAATGCTAGAGTCGAAGAAAAAGAACTGGAACAAATCATGAAATATCACGACCTGGCCATTGAAACTACACAGCTATGGATGAAAGATGTAACAGTGATACCCATTGTCATTGGGGCCCTTGGTACCATGTCCAAGAATTTTATAAGATACATCAACAAATTGCAGCTTCCTGCAATAACACCAGCAGAACTGCAAAAAACTGAGCTACTTGGAACATCGTACATCTTAAGAAGGTATTTGGTTGATGTCTAGGACGCTGGCAGCAACCCATATCAACCATTAGCACTAGTCAATGGTATTTGTGATGCATTTTTGAATGTTCACTTGACTAAGTTTCATGTTTAATGAATAAAGTAAATTATCATCATCATCATCATCATCATCATCATCATCATCATCATCCACCTACACAAAACACGCTATTCCCATCTGTTGCATGTTGAACTGTTTACAATGCTTTATTTGGCCATTTAAGGAATTCTCATATAGTAGGAAATAGCATGTAGTAACAGTGACAGTTTACCATGTTGTTGTAAATATTGGTATATTTATCTTATAGGAAGTACATTAAGTAGCCAATTTTCTTGCATTTGTTTCTGTTCTGTACTTTCCCAGGCTTTATTGATTTTATTGTGGAACCTACTTTCACTGTGCTGAGTGATATGACTGAGAAGATTGTAACACCTCTCACTGAGGAAGCCTCTAACTCTGGTATGACGGGATTTAGGCGATCCAGGTCAGTAATAATATATATTTATAGTAGAATCTTCCTCTTTAAGGTGTGTGTTTTGATGGTGTTTGTGTTTGCATGTTTGTGTAATTTTTTTTATTTTTCTGGGGTAAAGAAAGAGTGTTCAAGTCATATGTGATATAATGATCAAGAAATTATCCAAGTTGACCAGGCTAATAAGACCATTACAAGAATAATATTTGGAAGTAGAGAAATATCCTGGGATGATTATGATAAATCCTTTGGGATTATTTTCTGGACCAAGTATATGTTATCTGCTCCTGATATGGAACCTTATTCCAAATAATATAATTGTAATTATAATACAGATACAATATTTAGAATAGTATCTAATTTATGTGACAGTAAATCTAGAAATATTTTCCCACTTTTCATTATGAAAACAATTTGATTTATTCACTACAAGCATCACTTTAAGGGTATATGCCAGTGATGGCTAACCTTTTTGTCGTCGCATGCCAAAAGTGGGAGGGGAGTGGGAGGTTGTGCGTGTGTGTGCCCACACTCATAATTCAATGTGCCCTGCCTCCTGCACATGCACACATGACCCCTTCACATTCCCCCCGCTTTTGGCATGCAATGGCATGGTGGGCCTGGTAGGCCTGTTTTTCACCCTCCCCAGCCTCCAGAGGCTTCCTAGGAGCCTGGGGAGGGTGAAAACGGCCTTCCCCACCCGTGGAGGCCCTCCGGAGGCCGAAAACAGCCTGTTTCCTGACTTCCAATGGGCCCAGAAGGCCCCAAAATCAGCTGGACAGCATGTGCATGCGTGTTGGAGTTGACCTAGGGCAATGCTCATGTGCCCACAGATATGGCTCTGCGTGCCACCTGTGGCACGCATGCCATAGGTTAGCCATCACAGGTATATGCCTTCTGCAACCCAGACACTTTTTTTTCTTTGCCTAACTGGCTCTTCAATAATGAATTAAAATCTGAGTAAATCAGAATATGCAGTGTTTGGATTGCCTTATCATCAACTCCATGCTTCTATGATCCCACCTTGTCAGCAGTTCAGCTGATTTCCAGTTCAGCTGTTATTCAACTAAAAATGGGATAGAGTTAGGAGCGGACTGTTTTTCCATTGGTGGGAACTTCTGTCCTTTCCCCTGTGCTATTTTCCCTCTTCATAGAGGTTCCATTGTAGCTGCAGCATGTTCCAATCATGCTGAGCAGCTATTATTTCACCATGTCGTTATTTTAATTTGTAAACAGAAGAGTGGATGTGAGAAGGGTTTAAAAGTATTTCTCAAGGTTTGGGGAGTGAAAAGTGTAGTAAAATAGGAGGGGGCCCACTTTAAAAAATTGGCAAGGAATATTCACATGTATCAAAACAAAAAAAGTGAAAGGGAGAAGAAAATGGTAATGTCACTTAATATTTCTTAGCAATTAAAATGCCATTAATATTGTATATGCAATCCCAGTCTGAATAGCCTTAGCCCCTCAGAAGTCAAAAGATCAAGTGTCAAGAGCACTGGGTCAGAAGGAATTGCCTCACTCAACTGTTCCATCCTCACTGTGGACTTCAAATGTTTTAAAGCCACCTGGACAGAAGTAGTGCAACAAAACCGAGAAAAGTGGAAAGCCCAAGCAATCAAAGGTAACAAAAACAGTACTGGAAAAAAATCTGCAGCAAAATGATGCATAACATAGAAAGGCTTGTGAACATGCATGCAGAAGAAAAGTTCCTAAAGATACTTGGAGGTTTCTGGTGAGACATTTGTATGAACCACAATTAAAAAGATTTCAGTGGGAGCACTACTTGATCACATCTTTCCATATCTAATTCTTGCAGTGATATAGGAGAAGACATGAAGTGAAAGACTAAGGGAAGAGTGTCTACTTCCTGGTAGATACTCAAGCTAACCCTTTCAATTCTAGACGAAAAGAGTACTGTGAATAAATTTTTCTCTGTATTATGGAAATCAGTTTCCTTGTATATTAATACAAGGAAACTAGGACATCATGTAGCATATCATGTATTGGTTTACTTTTTGAGTATTTTGATTTCTGTGAATCAAATCCTCTCTATAAATTAATTTGATTTATTGTCTGTGGTTTAGTTTAATTCTGGTTACAGGAACGTGATGTCATGTACACAGTGTACGTACTTGTGTACATAGGCACATTATTGGTATCAGGAAATTTGTAAGCATACTGTTAAGGTTTGTAGCCTCTTACATGCACAAAATGTTACTTTGTCTAAGTTTTATTTTTGGTCTCCAAACTCCACCCTCCATCACCATACTCTTTATTTTCTGACATCCCTATCAACTTTTAAAGAGTTGACTCCAGTGGTGGGATTCAAATAATTTAGCAATCATTTCTCTGCCCTAATGGACAGCTGGGTAAGTGTGGCTGTATGGTTATGTGACTGGGTGGGCGTGGCCAACTTGACATCACTCACATTGAGGGGCACTTCTCCTCGCCCTGCCTCTCATGACAGTGGGGACGCTGCAAGAGTCGTAAGTGTGAAAAATGGTCATAAGTCACTTTTTTCAGTGCCATTGTAACTTTGAATGGTCACTAAAACAACTGTTGTAAGTCAAGGATTACCTATATAAAAATACAAAAAGCTTCTTTGCTTGCAAAAAGCTTCCCTAAATACCAGTCATTAGATTAAAAATACCTGCAACCCTGAGTTACAAATCAGGCAGGGTGCCAGAGGACCTTGAGGAATTAAAATAGTTAAAATACAATGATAACTATCAGCAGTTAACTCTTGCTCATAAAGTGAAACCTTTAGCAGAGAGGTCATTTAAGCTCTCCAGAAAGTGGGTGGGCATATTTGGGCTACAAAATGCTGAACTAAAGAGACAAATTAACAAATTATATAGGGAACCAACCCAGGTTTAAGTCTCTGTCCTCCCAAGTTTGTCAAGCATGGCTGGTCTCACTCATCTCACAAGTTATCCTAAGGAAATCATCCAGATTTAAGGAAAGATCTCATGCCCCCCAGAAAGGCAACAAAAAAATCAGTGCAAAACTTGCATCCTGCCTCTTGGAAGTATGCCCCAAAAGGACAGTGCCAGGGACCACTAAAGCAGTGAAGGAAGACCCACTCCCCAGATAGAAAAAGAAACCATGAGGCAGGAAAAAATTCAAACACAATACAAAGAATTAAATCACAACAGTTTAAACCCTTTTAAAACTAAAACACAAGCCTTGTCTGCCTCATTGCCAGAGTTTACACCTCAGGCAAGCTCAAGCGTAAACACTTGTGATAAACCTAACTACAAAAAATGCAGTTAGCGCTATAATGTAGCAAAAGAGCAAACACAGTAGCTGTTGCTTGTTAGACCAATTACCAGAACAAATAGACACAGGAATTAGACAGATTTCTCAACCCTGCTTCTTTTCAGGAACAGACATTAACCTTCTTCCTTCCAAACAAAGCTGAATTGGGAAAATTATCCCATCAATAAATACAGGATTAAATATCACCAAGGACAGAATTAACCTTCGCCAGTTTTAGATCAAAACTCAGAAAGGGTATGTAAACTCACGTTTGAATGTCAATCTTTCTAGCTAGTCAAGAAGCCTTGTTCATCTTGGTTCCTTTTCATTAAAAGCTTCTTTCCAGCAGCTCTGCTTCATTATTCAATAATTTCTTCAAAGTGCTTATCATTGCACCCTGGCTGGAAGAACTCCAACAGGGGACTATTTCCTCCCAACAGCAGTGTAAAAAACTTAAAACAATCCTTCCCCTTTAAGAAAGTCAAACCCCAGCAAAGTATCAGCAAAGAAAAAGGAAAAAAAAAAACCTCTGGAGAAGCTCAGGCAACAGTAAGTCTGGGTGTACTGCCAAGAACCTTTAGCTGTTACAATATAATAAAGGTTAACCAAGAAGCAGTTTCTGTAAACAGGGCAATAAAGATTAGGCTAGAAACAACACCAGACTGTTTCCTTCCTGCTTTCTTTACAGGATTAGCCCTGTAAAGTGGAAAAAAACAAAAGGAGATTTCTTCCAAAAACTGGTTCTCTGAACTGCTTAGAAAGTTAACAACCGGTTCCAGAGAATAGGTGAGAACCAGTTAAATCCCACCACTGGTTGACTCTAATAATGAATAGAAAGGGAAAAGTGAAAAAAAGCATATTAGCTACTTTTGGAATACAAATCAGTAGTGAGATCCTATTCAGGCCTCTTCATTACTACCATTGTACTGTCAAAATAATAGCCTTAAGTATGTGTTAACTGAAGGTTTTGAATCACCAAACTTATAATTAATTATTTGAAACATGATGGGTTCTCTCACTTATAACTATGTGAATTAATCTAATAGCTGCTGAAAACTGTCAATTGCAACATAACATTATGAATCAGCAATAAATGGCAAACATCAAAACATTATAATCTTTTGATATTTGATTAAGAATCAGGATAATGATAATTGCCTAGAACCCGAAATACTTTAATGTAAGGTGCTCTATCCATGTAGAATGCAATTCTTTTCTCTTTGAATGTGACATCATGGGAAAGTTCTGCATAGTTTTGGGTTATTTTTGTTTTTGTACTCAGTGTCTTTTAATATGTGGGCAAAATTTATTGTAAGCTCCTTCTGCTTACAATATCACTATTCAAATTAGGAATCAGTATAAACATATTCCCCCAAAGAACAGAAGACAGGAAGGTAATAAACCTAATGTATGATGTAAGTTCACATTTAATTTTGATCACTTTCTCTCGTTTTGTTTATATTAACACCAGCTTTCTCTAGTAGACAGGTTTTTTAAGGACTACAAATCTATGAGAAGTTCTAAGTTATTTGCAAAACTTTTGCCTACTGTCTTCAAGGGGTTTTCACCAGTTCATTTTTTTAACTAAAAACATATTATGAATTTCGTATAGTCCACACCCCAAAATAATTGAAGAACTGTATTTATTTTTTTCTGCTAGCTCTGCTTTTGTCCATTGAACAGTGCTTTTGATATGGTTATTTGGAGCAGTATAGCTATGTCCATAGGAGGAAAGTCTTGGTGTCATCAACCTCATCCAGAAGTTTTCTGGATCTATATAATTTGGCCTGTCTTCTTATCTTGGACAGCTTTTTTTAGGGTTATTGTTGCTACTTCATATCTTACAGAGTGCCTCACCTGCTATCCTCTTTCTAAGCCAATCATTGTATGAGATAGAGCACCTACAGCATAATCAACATAGATTACTGCTTTTTTGGTGAATTAGGAGGGGGGAAAAAGGTGGGGGGATGAAATTGTTTCTATACCGCCATTTCCTTGAGATGTATGATTGAGGGAGGTGATTAAGGGATTCAGCCCTTCATACCCTTCTTTTGAGAAAATACACCAATTTTCCACAGATGTAAGTGCAAAATGTAAAATCAAGTTTATTATAAAGGAAAAAGTGATCATTTTTAAAAAAAATATTTTTTCTCTTTAAATATTAACGGGCAACTCTTCCTTGTTCAAAGAGAGGAAGGCAGGGCTGCTTCAAAGCTGCTTCCCAATGAACTAAAACCTAAATCTAAAAGAAGACACAGAATTCCAGTCAGAGCACAAATTCCTTCTGTATTATTCAGCTCAAAATGTTACTGAGTTCCAAGCTTATCAAGAAATAGCAACTACCTCAAAACTATAAAAATTGAATTCAGGCATGGAATAAAAATATGTAATGATTATGGGAATTGATATACTACTGCCTAACTCTGTATCACAGAATGACTTCCTTTATCGTTTAAAAGAACAAAATGGTTTCTTTTCTCCTGAATATGTGGGATAAAATTGAGGGAATGTTTTTTTAATATATTTATTTATTTGTCAAGCATATATAAGATAACAGGTAAAAGTATAAACATAATTTGAATACATGAAAAGAGTAAGAGTAAAAAGGACAGAGATGGTAGGCATGCTGGTGCCCTTATGCACACCCCTTACAGACCTCTTAGGAATGGAATGAGGTCAACAGTAGACACTTTAAGGTTAAAGTTTTGGGGGTTTAGGGAAGAAACCACAGACTCAGGTAGAGTCAGTGCATTCCAGGCATTGACCACTCTGTTACTGAAGTCATATTTTCTGCAATCGAGTTTGGAGCAGTTTACCTTGATTTTGTATCTATTATTTGCTCATGTATTGTTATGATTGAAGTTGAAATAGTCATTGACAGGTAGAACATTGTGGCAGATAATTTTATGTACTATGCTTAGGTCAGACTAAAGCTGACATAGTTCTAAGTTGTCTAAGCCCAAAATTTCAAGTCTGGTGGCATAATGTATTTTATTGCAGGTAGAGGAATGGAGGACCCTTCTCGTGAAATATCTCTGAACTCTCTCAATTGTATTAATGTTCGATATGCAGTGCGGGTTCCAGACAGATGAGCTGTATTTGAGAATTGGTCTAGCAAATGTTTTGTATGCTCTAGTTAGTAGTATAATATTACCAGAGAAGAAGCTATGCAAGATTAGGTTAACAATTCTTAATGCCTTTTTGGCGATGTTGTTGCAATGGACTCTGGCACTTAGGTATTTAGAAATAAATACTCCAAGGTCCTTGATAGAGTGAGGGTCATCTACAAGGTCATGTCCATCTAATTTATATTTTATGTTTTGATTTTTTTTTGCCAATGTGCAGGACAGAGCATTTGTTGGTTGAGTTTTGAAGTTGCCACGTGTTAGACCAATCTGACACATAGTCAAGGTCTTTTTGAAGGGTAATTGCATTGTCGGTGGTGTTGAATAGTTTAACATCATCAGCGAAGAGAAATCAGTTGCTTTTAATATGTGCGCAAAGGTCATTTATGTAAAGTATGAAGAGTGTTGGACCTAAGACACTGCCTTGGGGAACACCACTGTTAACAGGTACAGGATTTGATAGAGTGCTTCCTATTTTGACCACTTGTTGTCTGTTTGACAGGAAGGCAGCTATCCATTTATGTAGGAGTCTAGAAATGCCATAGGATTTTAGTTTTAGAAGTAATTTGTCGTGTACCACTGAATTAAAAGCTTTACAGAAGTCTATGTAAATTGCGTCTATTGCTTTTTTTTTTTTTTTTTTTTGATTTATATGCTGCCCCTCTCCGGAGACTCAGGGTGGCTTACAATGTGCTAAGCAATAGCCTTCATACTTTTGTATATTTATACAAAGTCAGCTTATTGCCCCCACAAACTGGGTCCTCAATTTACCTACCTTAGAAAGGATGGAAGGTTGAGTCAACCTCGAGCCTGGTGAGATTCGAACCTGCAATAATTGCAGGCAGCTGGTATTAATAACAGGGTGCTTTAAACCACTGTACTACCAAGGCTCTTTTTACCAAGGCTTTCCCTAATTGAGTTGTGTAGTCCATATGTTTTTGCAATGTAGTAGTTGTAGATTACAGGATAATTTTTTTCTGAAACCAAATTTTTTGTTGGAGAGTAGATTGTTCGTCTCTAGGTGAAGGGTAATAGATTGGTTAATGATTGATTCCATGACTTTGCAGGTGATGCAACATAAAGAGATTGGTCTGTCAATTTCAACTAGACTAGGGTCTCCCTTTTTAAAGATAGGGAGGACTATGGCTTGTGACCATTGGTAGGGCAAGGAGCTGGTACTGAAAGATTTTTCAAAAATTATGCTTAAAGGTTCTGCAATTGCAGTGGAAAGCTTTTTTAAGAAGTATGCACATAGTCCATCAGGTCTAATAGATAGAGATGGTTTTACATTGCATAGTGGCTTTTCAATGTTGTCTTCTGTAAAATCGATATGTATAAGATCACTGTAAATCGTTGTAATTGTCTATAGTATGACTGGGAAATATTGGGTATGTGTTGTTGCTGTTTACAAAGACTGAGCCAAAGAATGTGTTAAAGAGATTGGCTTTAATAGTTTCATCAATACAGTCTTTGTCATTTGGTCCTTTTAGGGGTGGGATGGATCTCGAGTCTTTATATTTGTTGTTTACAAAATTATGGAAGGCACAGGTGGATTTTGTGTGTAGAAGGTTTTCCTCTTGCTTGATGTGATAATTGATGTATTCAGTCTTTATTTGTTTATTTTTTTACACACATCTTTTTTATTGAAAAAAGTTTTTCAAATACAATTTCCCCCCCCCTTTTTCCCCCTCCCCCCCCCTTATTTGTATTTCATAAATCAAGTTAATCTTAAAATACAATTCCCCCCTTTCCCTCCCTATCCCTCCCCAACCACCCCTTCCCCCCCCACCCCTCGGATTTCCACTATATAAAACCCTAGTAATCCCAAACAATATATATTACTCATCCCCTTCATATTCTACCCCCTGCATTCTGTTCAGCATTACCATATTCGTCTAATCTCCCTCAGCTGAAAGCTATATGATATTTTCTGGTTTGGTATTTATTTTGTACATAATCAATCCACTTTTTCCATTCCTGTGTATAACTCTCTTGCGTATAATTTTGTAAAAAAGCTGAAATCTTCGCCATTTCTGCAAATCCGGCCATCTTCTGGGTCCATTGATCAATAGTAAGCAGGACATCTTTCTTCCAATATTGGGCAACCAACAATCTAGCTGCTGTCACCATATACAATATCAGTTTTATTTCCCCCATTGTAAAATCCTTAACTATACCCAGTAAAAACAATTGTGGAGAAAATTGTAGTTTTTTCTTCAGAACATTTTGCATAACCCACCAAATTTTTATCCAATAAGCCTTCACTTTCTTACAAGTCCACCATATATGATAATATGTAGCATCTGAACAATCACATCTCCAACATTTTGGTTGAACATTAGGATACATACATGACAATTTCTTAGGATCTAAATGCCACCTATAAAACATTTTATAAAAATTCTCCCACAAATTCTGTGATTGTGTAAATTTAACATTCTGGACCCATATTTTTCCCCAGGTATCCATTATAACTGGTTCTGTAAAGTTTTGTGCCCATTTAATCATACAATCCTTAACCAGCTCTTTTTCTGAGTCCCTTTCTAGCAAAACATTATAAACTCTCTTAATATGCATTGGTCCTTTCTCTTTTATCTGCCTGACCAATTCTACTTCATACATCATTAAACCAGTTTTTTGATCTTCTTTCCATCTCATTTGTAGTTGATTATACTGTAACCAAGTTAAAGTAATCCCTTCTTCCAACAGTGTTTCTAATGTCTTCAGCTGCCATCTGCCCCCTTCCATGAAAAGTACATCTTTGTATAAAAACCCCCCGAGTGACTTAATATTTGTATTCCACATGGTATCAGCAAGATCCAACCAAAGCAGTATTTTATAATCCCATTTGAATCGGTGATTCTTCCAAATTCTCATCAAGGCATTTCTAAATATATGACTATTAAATACTTTATCCACTTTATGCTCATAAAATAAATATGCATGCCAGCCCAATTCCAGATCGTGGCTTTCTATATTCAATACTCCAGTCTTTGTTTTTCCAAACCAATCACTTGTTTGTATCAATGCTGCAGTTTCATAGTACAATCGGAGGTTTGGAAGTTTAAGGCCACCCCTCTCACGAGTATCTTGCATAATTTTCAATTTAACTCTCATTTTTTTCTTATTCCAAACAAACTTGTTCACTCCTTTTTGCCATTCTAACAATTGTTTATCAGTTTTGAGCACCGGTATCATTTGGAACAAAAAGATAAATCTGGGTAGAACGTTCATCTTAACTGCTGCTATTCTCCCAAGTAAAGACAGTTGTAGTTTTTTCCAAGTTTGCATGTCTTTTTGTATCTTTTGCCACAACACCTCGTAGTTGTTTTGAAACAGTTTTATATTTAGATCTGCAACTTGTATTCCTAGGTATTTAACCTTTGATACTATTTCAAAGCCTGCCATCCTTTCAAGTTCCTTTTTTTGAACCATTGTCAAATTCTTTATTACCAGAAAAACTTTGTTAGTTTTTCTCTGATTCAGGCTAAATCCTGATACCATACCATATTCTTCTATAATAACTTTCAACTGGATTATTGATTTCATCGGCCATGTTAGGGTAACAACCAGATCATCTGCAAATGCCCTAGTCCTGTAATCTTCTTGCCTTATGACTATTCCATTCAAGGAGTTCGAGTCCCGTATTGTGTTCAACAAGACTTCTAAAGTTAAAATAAATAGCAATGGAGATAGTGGGCACCCTTGTCTTGTGCCTTTTTGTATGTTAAAATTCGTAGTTAAACTTCCATTAATAATAAGTTGTGCAGATTGCTCTTGGTATATTGCTGCAATCGCCTGTATAAACCGATTCCCAAAGTCCATTTTTTCCAAAGTCTTTATTATAAAATTCCAATTCACTCGATCAAAGGCCTTCTCCGCATCCAAAAAAACCAGCACTGCAGGGATCTGTTTATTCTTGTCTAAATAGTCCAATAAATCTATGATTTGCCTCACATTCTCCTTCATGTATCTGCCTTCAATAAATCCTGCTTGGTCATGATGAATCACCTCTTGAATAGCTGGCATTAATCTGTTGGCTAATACTTTTGCAAAGATTTTATAATCCGTATTTAAAAGAGATATTGGTCTAAAATTTTCTGGTTTTTTAGGACCTGATTCTTCTTTCAGTATCAATGATACAAAAGCTGCTCTCCATGAAGAAGGTATTTTGCCACCTTGCTGTATACTACAAAATAAATCTTTAAGATGCTCAATCATTTCTGCTTGTAAGGTTTTGTAATAGACTGCAGTTAGGCCATCTGTCCCTGGAGCTTTTGCTGTTTTCAGTTGTTTTATACCAAAACTAATCTCCTCAACTGTTATTAATTGATCCATTCTTTCCTTTTGAGCAAGTGAAATTTTAGTAACCCTTTTTTCTTCAAGATATTTGTCTATAAGTTTATTCTGTATATTATCTTTGGCATATAACTTAGTATAATAATCCAAGAAAACTTTTTTGATTAATTCTTGTTGAAAAACTTCCTTCCCACCATGCTCAATACTATCAATCGTTCATGTAGTTAGTTGTTTCCTCAATGTATAAGCCAACCATCTGCCCGGCTTCTTGGCATTAGCAAAAGTATTGTGTTTTGCAAATTGTAAATTAGTTGCTGTTTGTTCCGCTATAAGCATTTGAAATTGATCTTTCAAAAGTTTTATAATTCCTTGTAATTTTCCATCTGTTGGATTTTTTTATCAATAACTGTTCCTTTTTCTTTATCTCTCTTTCCAATTCTGTTCTTTTTTTCTGTCTATTTTGTTTATGCTTAAAGTTCATTTGTATCAGTACCCCTCTTATATATGCTTTACCTGCATCCCAAACTATTTCAATATCTAACTAATTAATTTCAAACAAACTAACCTTTGTTTAGATTCAGTTTAAAAAATTCCTTTATGTGCTTCTTAAGTTCATTTACATTCTTTTCATATCTGAATAAATTTTCATTTAGTCTCCAAGATCTTCTTTCTTTCTTTCCCATCTCAATTTCTATCCATACCGGACTATGATCAGTTAATGTCCTAGAAAATATCTTTGTTTTCCTTACTTTAGGAAGTAAATCAACCGTTAACAAAATAAAATCTATCCTGGAAAAGGATTTATGCCTATCCGAATAGTAGGTAAAATCCGATTCTTTTGGGTTGTGCACTCTCCATATATCTTTCATTTCCAAATCCTCTTTCATATCAAAAAAAGTGTGTGGTAACTTAGCACCTAATTTAGCTAAACTCTTTTTGTCCTTTTTGGGTTCTATTACTCCATTCCAGTCTCCCATAATTAAAATAGATGTAAAGTCCCATTCTAAAATTTTAGAATG
>WNWU01013517.1:1525299-1545689 GCA_012654045.1 Ptyas mucosa
ATTCATAAGCTAATTGAAATTTCTTAGTCTGGTATTTGCTTTGTATATAATCTAGCCATCTTTTCCACTCCTTTATATATCTTTCATTTGAATAGTCTTTAAGATATGCAGAGATTTTTGCCATCTCTGCCAAATGCACTACTTTTAATGTCCATTCTTGAATTGTAGGTACATCTTGCTTCTTCCAGTATTGTGCCACCAGTAGTCTTGCAGCTGTTATTAAATTCAAAATCATCTTTATTTCTATTCCAGTACAATCTGTTATAATTCCCAACAAAAAAAACTGTGGCGTAAATTTAATCTTTTTCTTTAATATATTTTGAATTATCCATCAGATTCTTACCCAGAACGCCTTAATTTTTTTACAGGTCCACCATATATGATAATACGTGGCGTCCTGACTCTCACATCTCCAACATTTGGGCTGGAGATTTGGATACATACAAGCTAATTTTTTTGGATCTAAATGCCATCTATAAAACATTTTGTAAAAATTTTCTCTTAAATTTTGAGCTTGTGTAAATTTTACATTTCTTACCCATATATTTTCCCACGTATCCAACGTTATTATTTCCCCTATATTTTGTGCTCACTTTATCATACAATCCTTAACTAATTCTGTCTCAGAGTCTATTTCCAATAATACATTATATAACCTTTTTATATGCATTTGGCTCTGGTCTCTTATCTGCTTGATCAAATTCTCTTCATATTGCAAAATACCCTTTTTTTGGTCCTCTTTCCATCTGGCCTGTAGCTGGCCATATTGAAACCAAGTTTTAATTATTCCTTCTTCTTTTAATTGTTGAACAGTTTTTAAACGATAAACATTTCCTTCCTTATCCAAAAGTTGCTCATACGTAATCCCATCTTGCTTTTGTTCTATATTCATATTTTCAATGGCGTGTCTGAGTATTGTCCAAATTGGAATTTTATCATTTAGCTTATAACAATATTTCTTCCAGACATGTAACAAAGAACTTCTCAATATATGACTTTTAAAAGTAGTGTCTACCTTTTTATCATAAAATAAATATGCATGCCAGCCAAAAACCAGGCCATATCCTTCAACATTTAATATCCTTTCTTCTGTTGAGTTAATCCAATCACTAACTAATGATAGTACAGCTGCCTCATAATAAAGCCCTAAATTGGGCAATTTAAGTCCTCCTCTTTCTCGAGTATCCTGCATTATTTTTTGCTTAACTCGAGGTTTTTTCCCTGCCCATACAAAAGTATTTATACCTTTTTGCCACTCTTTCAGATTTTTATCAGCTTTGAGTATTGGAATTGTTTGAAAGAGGAACAAAAACCTTGGTAAAAGATTCATTTTTATGGCAGCTATCCTTCCTAACAGTGACAATTGCAACTTCCGCCAACTCTGAATTTCTAATTGCATCTTTTGCCACAATAATTCATAATTGTGATGATATAATTTTGAATTAGTTGTCAGGATATTTATACCTAAATACCTGACCTTTTTAACTACTTCAAATCCTGTTTCAATCCCCATCTCTTGTTTTTGTTTAACAGTCATATTTTTGGCTATTATCTTTGTTTTGGCTGCATTTATTTTGAAACCAGATATTAATCCATAGTCTTTAATTGTATCCATTAATACTTTGACAGATTGTAATGGTTGGGTGAAGGTAACAACCAGATCATCTGCGAATGCCCGTAGCTTATATTCACGTTGTCTAATCTGAATTCCCTTTATTCCCTCTAAATCTTGTATATTATTCAGCAATATTTCCAATGATAAAATAAACAATAAAGGAGACAAAGGGCATCCTTGCCAAGTACCTTTTTCTATTAAAAAATTATCAGTTAAGCCTCCATTAACTATTATTTGTGCTGTTTGTTTCTGATATATTGCCTTTATTGATTGTATAAAATTATCTCCAAAATTCATTCTTTCCATTAATTTTAGTAAAAACTGCCAATTCAGTCGATCAAATGCTTTTTCAGCATCTAAAAATATTATCCCCGCAGGGACCTGGTTGTTCCTTTCCAAATATTCCAATACGTTAACAATATGTCTTACATTACTTTTCATCTGTCTGCCACTTATAAAACCTGTTTGGTCATGATGTATCATTTGTTGCATTACTCTCATTAATCTATTTGCCAATACCTTAGTAAATATCTTATAATCAGTATTTAACAGTGATATAGGCCTATAATTTTTTGGATCTGTATGATCCTGGCCCTCCTTTGGTATTGAAGATATAAAAGCTGTCTTCCAAGAGGGAGGGACCTCCCCTCCCTGTTGTACTTTATTAAATAATTCTTTCATTGGTTCAACCATCTCTTCATGCACTTTTATAATAAACCGCCATCAGGTGGTTGTCCGTCCCTGGAGCCTTACCCAACTTTAATTCTTTAATTGCAGACATGATTTCAGCTGATGTAATTAATTGAGTTAAAGTATCCCTTTGTTCTTGCGAAACTATCTTAATATTCTGTTTCTGAAGATATCTGTCCATATCCGTATCCTGAATTTTATCTGCCTTATATAGTCCTGAATAATATTCTATAAAAGATTTCTTAATCAATTCTTGCTGAAAGACCTCTTTACCATTATATTTTATTTTCTCAATTATTCTTTGACTTTTTCTCTTTCTAAGTATATAAGCCAACCATCTTCCAGGTTTGTTAGCATTACAAAATGTATTATACTTTGCATACTGTAAATTGGTCGCAGTTTGGTCTGCTATCAACATTTTGAATTGTTCTTTCAGCAAGTTAATAACCTCTTTAACTTTATTATCCCTTGGGTTTTTAAACAAAAGTTGTTCTTTTTCCTTTATTTCCTCTTCTAAGACACTTCTTTTTTCCCCTTGCTTTTTCCTAAATTTATTATTCAAATATATCAGAACACCCCGCATATAAGCTTTACTTGCATCCCACACCATTTCCATTGGGTACCCTTTTGCATATTCATAACAAAATACTCTTTCAAAAATTTCTTACACTCCTTAATATTTTCCCCATATCTAAATAAATTTTCATTTAATCTCCAGGACCTTCTTGGTCCATTACTGTAATCTATTTCAACCCATACAGGACTATGATCCGTCAATGTTCTTGGAAAATTCTTAGTTTTCTTCACCCTAGAGAAAAGATCATTGGATATTAAAATAAAATCTATCCTCGAAAAAGACTGATGTCTATCTGAGAAGAAGGTAAAGTCTTTATCTGTTGGATTTCTATCATGCCAAATATCTTTCAACTCCCATTCCTCCACCAATTCAAAAAAGGATCTTGGCAATTTGGCTCTTGTAGCAACACTTTGTTTCGGTCCAAACTTATCTTTTTTAGCATCTATAACTCCATTCCAATCTCCAAGCAGAATACATGTTTTATAATTCCAGTTAGTCATTTTTGAGTGTAAAAATCTGTAAAAGTTCTGTTGCTGATTGGGTGCATAAACTCCAACTATTAAAGTTTTTTCACCTTTTATCAAAACTTCAACTGCCAGAAATCTACCTTGTTCATCTGATTCAATTAATTTAGCAATTAAGTCCTTCTTCAGGTAGATAACTATGCCATTTTTTTATCCGGTGCTGCTGCAACATAATGCACACCCAATCTTGTATTTGTTAAATCTTTTTGATCTTGTATTCTGATATGAGTCTCTTGTAAGCATATTATATCATTCTTAAATTGTTTAAAATATGTAAATATCTTCCTCCTTTTCTGTGGGGAATTCAAACCATTCACATTCCAAGTTAGGAACCTAGTTCCCATGCTTAAATTTCTGAAGCCTCTGGAGCATTTGCTGGTTTTCCAACGCTAACCGACTTTTCGGTCTGGCTCCCCCCACTGCTTCTGTTTTGGCAGATTCTCGACTTGCAAACTGTAGTTGTTGAATTTTCAATTCCTCCTTATGTTTGGCTGTAGCCGCTCTGGTCATTCTTTGCTCCTTGGGTAATTCCTCACTCACATCTATCAGGACTTGAAGAAAATCTTCTTGACTTACTGAAATTCCCCCCTGGGCAATAGATAACAATTCTTCCTGTGGTCTCTCTTCAACTGTTTGTTTGTCTTTAATTTCAGGAGATTTTGGCCTTCCAGCCTTTAAAACATTCACATAGAAATCCTTTGCTTTAGCAATCGTATTAAGCCTGTATCTTTCTCCAGAAAAATTCACCACCAATCCAGCTGGAATATCCCATCTGTATTGTAACTGACGATTTTTCAACTCCTCCACCAGGAAAGAATATTCTCTTCTCGCTCTTAACATTTTGGGGGGAATTTCCTTCATTGTCATCACTTGTTGTCCTTCCACTTCTAACTTTTTTTTGTAGGTTGCTTCCAAAACATTATTACGTACATTTCTTGTAGTAAAATATATTACTATATCTCTGGGTAATTTTTTCTGCCTGGCCACCCAGGAGTTAACTCTGAAAATTTTATCAATTTGCCAAATCAATTCGCCCTTTGGCATCCCCATCAACTGTGCCAGTGGTTCTCCCATCCTTTCCCTCAGGTTTTCTTGTTTGTCTTCTTTCACCCCTCTGATTCTCACTGCATACTCCATTTCTCTATATTGTAGAAAAGTCACATCCATTTCTGATCTCTCAATTCTCTGCTGGGCCATATCAAGCTTGCTGCTCAAAATTTCAGTAGTTTCCTTAACCTCTTCTATCTTACAATCAAGATTTTCAGCTTGAGCAGCTAGCCCCTTAAATGCAAAAAGTATGTCTTCTCTGATATCAACATTTTGTGCTGCCAATTCTTCTGTAACTACTTGAATTTTAGTATCTATCACTGCAGTGAGATCATCTGCTACAGTTTGAATTCTATTGTCAAGTACAGCTGTAAGTTTATCCTCTGTGGCACTCAAAGCTCCTTGAATAACCTGCTGTATCATTTCAATTGTTAAAGTCAGTGTCTGTGGCTCCTGCACTTTGGATACATGTGCAGGAGAACTTCCCGCACTAGATGTAGCTTTTGCTGGAACTGTTTTAACTGAGGGGGGTTTTGTAGCCATTTTGCTGGGAGTTTGTTTCCTTCCTCCTGCTCCTGCTCCTGCTCCTGCTCCTGCTCCTGCTCCTGCTCCTGCTCCTTTCTTTCTTTCCTTCTTCCCTTACTTGTCTTTAAGATTTTTATTTTAATTAAAATTAGCAGCCAAAATAGTCCAAATCTTTTCTTTAAATTCCAACAAACAAATCTTGAAAAAGAAATCCTCCTTCTAACATTTCTTTAGCATAAAAGCCACAGAACAGTCATTTGAGGCTCTGCCGGTGCTCAGATAACTTTCACTTTTCACACCCACTCAAGCCTCAATCGCCATTTTGTTTCCTTTTAAGTTGTAACTTCTGAAAGAGGCAATCCACAATAAAAAAAAAGTTAAGTTAAATACTTGCAAATTGGAGTCCTCCTGGCTAATCCCGTCTGCATGCGTTGTTCAAAAGTAAAGAAATTTTTTTCCCCTTTTAGCAGATGCAGTCACGGCTTGTAGCTCTGCAAAGGCAGAGTCATTCCTGGTCCGGAGCAACTGGCTGGCTTTTGGGGAACTCAAACCTTCCACCCCCACAGAAATCCTTCTGGGGGGCTTTGGTGAGTTCTACCCCCACCAGCTGGCTCTTCACTCTCCCCTTTGCCCGGGGAGAGGTTTTTCAAACCTCCTGACGGCGTTGGACTGCCGTTTGGGGGTTTAGACGGAAACCGCGGAGCAGACGCTCTTGTTAGGGTGCCATCCCAGCTCGTGGAGCCACCGGAAGTCCGATCTAATTTTAAATCTTAAGTTTCAGTTTTTATATGTGTAAGGACCAGCCTTTCCCCCTTCAAGAAAGTATAGACTCTTAAAAACTTTGTCTTTCAAAAGGAACCTTTTATTGAAAAGGGATGAAAACAAGTCATCCCTTTTCAAAGCAGGCTTTGAGGTCCCTCAGGGCATACAATCCAGGATAAAGAAAATTAGGAACCCCTCCCCACCATCTGATGTGGATTCCCACCAATCCACAAGTGTGAAGATGTTATTGTACTGGCCTCTCTGAGAAACTGATAAGGAGAGCTTCTCAGGACAATCCTCCGGTGTTGCAATCCACATGGCCCTCCTTCCCCTCTCATTCTCCGAGAGGTGAGAATTCTCCAAGCATTTTAGGCACCAGGCAGTGGTTATAAATCAGGTTAAAAGTTATACAAAAAGACCCAGCAAGAAACAGGATACATAGGAAAGAGAACTAAATGTGACAAATCCATATCCCACCCCCCTTCTTCCACCGAAGAATGGCAGATACACAATCTGACATATTGCCCTCCTCAAAAAAATGGAAAACCCACGTGGAAGGACATAAACATATAATACATTAAGAATTAGGATGGTTTGTGAGGGTATTTCAGGTGGAATTTCCTTAACAGTGTGGGGGCTTTTATATGTTTTTTGGCTACCCATTCGTTTTGGGAGGAGGGTAGGTGTTTCCATGCTACAAAATATTGTGTGGAGTCATGGTGAGTGCATGAGTCAAGGATATCTTTAATTTCAAGTTTGTTCTCCTTCCACCATAATGGAGGTCGGAGGTGTGGGTATAGAGGGTCTGATCTTTGAAGTGCTTTCTAGTTTGAGTATGCTCCAGTGAAACACTGGAGGAACCTGTTGCAGAGTTTTAGGAAGGAGGAGTTCTACCATAATAGGGTTAATAATTCTGGTGATGGGAAATGGGTCAATGATTTTTGGTCCCAGTTTCTCAGAAGGTTGTAATGAGGAACTTTGTGGATAAATACACACAGTCTCCAACCTTGAAAGGTTTAGGTTCACTGCATTTTTTATCCGCTTGAGCTTTAAAAGCTGGTCTAGCATCTTGTAGAGCTAGTCTGACCACTGGCCATGTGGTTTGTAAGTTGTTTATCCACTCCTTAAGAGAGGAGTGTCGGGTTCTTTAGTGGGCAGTTCTGCCATAGGGTTGAATTCTTGTCTTGTGGCCACCTGGAATGGGTTGAAACCAGTGCTACTGTGTACAGAGTTATTGTAAGCTACCGTATTTTTCAGAGTATAAGACGCACTTTTCCCTGCCTAAAAAAGAGTGAAAATTTGGTTGTGTCTTATACACCAAATGTAGCCCTGCCCACCCACCGGCCCCCACCTTTTGGCCTCTGCCTCCCAGCAATTTGCCTCCTTGTAGCAAACAGCTTATTTCAGCTTCGGCACACCCTGATTAGCACAAGCAGCTGATTGTCAGTTGGATTGGCATCCCGACCATCCCTGTTTCAGGCTGCAGGGATTGCCATTGCCCACTGTTGCCTCTGCGCCCCCATTTTTGGCTTCCACTGTTTGCTGTTTGCTGCAAGGAGGCAAATTGCTTGGCAGCAGAAGCAGATTTTTTTTTCTTGTTTTTCTCCCCAAATGTATGTGTGTTTTATAGTCTGGAGCATCTCATACTCTGAAAAATATGGTACTTCAGCAAATGGCAGAAGGTCAGTCAAGTTGTCCTGTTGGTAGTTAATAAAACATCTTAAATATTGTTCTAACATGCCATTGGTTCTCTCCATCCCCCACCCTCCCATTCATCTGGGGGTGATGCGAAGAGGACAAACCCTGGGCAGAGTCTAACAGTTTAAAAAAGCCTGCCAGAATTTGGAAATGAACTGAACACCCCGTCTGAGATAATCTCTTGGGGAGCTCCATGGAGGTGGTAAATGTGCACTAGAAACATTTTTGCTAATGCCTTAGCTGTTGGGATCTTCTGCCAGGGTATAAAATGGACCTGTTTTGATAAAAGTCCATTACAACCCAAATAACTGTGTTTCCCATGCTTTCAGGTAGCTCCATTATAAAATCCACAGAAATCTCTCTCCATGGTGCTGAAGGATCTGCTAGAGTTTGTAAAAGTCCTGGAGATTTTCCTTGTCATCGTTTTGTAGCTGTGCAGGTGGGGCAGCTAGCAACGTAGCTCTCAATGTCTTTTTAAAGGGATGGCCACCAGAATTGTCTTTTGATGAGGTGTAGGGTTTTTACAAATCCAAAATGTCCAGCTATCTTGAGTCATGGCATTGTTTCAAGAGGTCCAGTCTTCGGCTTCCTGGTACGTAAAGTTTGTTCTCGACCCAGCCTAAACTGTCTTTAATTAAGCAAATACTTTTGTGAGCTTGGAACCAGTCATCCTTAATTAGCGCCTCCTTAGATTTGGCAGCTGATTCATTGGTTCTTTTTTGGCTTCTGCTCAGGTGATTACTTTGACGGCTAGTTGGGGTGCTTGGAGCATAGGTTTAACAATTTCAGTCTTTTTGCTATTCTATTGGGGTTTTCTGGGTAGCTAGGAAGTTTCCCCCCCCCCCGGGAGATACTTGAGAGTAAAATTAAAACATTTAAAATATTGTGCCCAATGTACTTGTTTAGGGGAGAGTTTTGTGGGTTTTTTTAAAGCCTCTAGATTTTTATAATCAGTCCAGACTTTGAAGGGGATTTTATTCCCTTCTAGGAAATGTCTCTATGTGAGGAGGGCCCATCATATGGCATATGCCTCCTTCTCCCATATAGCCCATCTTTGCTCAGTTTCTGTCAATTTCTTGGAAGTGTATGCACATGGTTGCAATTGTTCATGTTTATTCTTTTGGAGTAGGACTGCTCCTACTGCCACATCGCTGGCATCTGCTTGGATGACAAATGTTTGCTCTGGGTCTGGGTGTTTTAGGACTGGTTCGGCTGAGAACAGCTTTTTGTTTTTCAAATGCCGCTTGGCATTCCATAGTCTAATTAAGGGGTTGCCTTGGTTTAAGTCCCCCTCCTTTGTTTTTACCAAGTTAGAAATGGGGAGGGCAATTTTTGCAAAAGCTGGAATGAACTGACAGTAGAAGTTTGCGAAACCCAGGAAGCTTTGTAGCTGTCTGTGGTTTTGGGGCAGCTCCCAATCAATGACTGCTTTATCTTTTGTGGATCCAGTTCTACTCCCTCATGGAATATTCTATAGCTCAGGTAGTCAATTTTTTGTTGGGGGAACTCACATTTAGAGAGTTTTGCATAGAGTTTGGCGGCTTGCAGTTTCATGAGGACTAGTTTTATGTTCTCTGCTTTTGTTTCAGTGTAAATTAAAATGTCATCAAGGTAAATTAGGACTCCTTTGTATAAATGTTTATGGAGCACTTCATTAATTAGTTGCATAAACACACAGGGGCTCCCTGTAATCCAAAAGGGGGTACTTTAAATTGGTAGCACCCCAGCAGGGTGTTAAAAGCAGTCTTCGACTCATTCCCTTTCCTAATTCTGATGTGATAGTATGCCAAATCTAGCTTTGAAAAGACTTTTCCTTTAGAGAGGTGTGCCACCATGTCCTTCATAAGGGGGAGTAGGGACATATTTTCCACCCTGACCAGTGGTTCCGGTAGTCCATGCACAGATTCCAGTAGTTCATGCACAGGTGTAAGATGCCATCTTCCTTTTTGCCAAATAACACTGCGGCTGCTATTTTTGGTCAGGTGGGTTTGATGAAACCCCTTTTTAGGCTTTTGTCAATAAATGCTCTAAGTTCGTCTAGTTCTTTGGGGGACATGCAGTACATTTTTAGTTTTGGAAGCTTAGCTCCTGGTGGGATCTCAATGGCACAATCCATGGTGTGATGGGGTGGAAGTTCATCAGATACCTTCTCACTAAATACCTCGGCCAAATCCTGGTATTCTTTGCGGATGCTACTGGGTTTTCCCAAAAATAAGACCCTGTTTTATATTTTTTTGAACCCTTAAATAAGTTCTTGGCCTTATTGCCATGTGCTCAAAAGCCTGATTGGGCTTATTATCAAGGGATGTCTTATTTTGGGGGAAATAGGGTAGTGGGCTCAGCAGGGTGGCCAGTCGTTGCTGTTTTCCTGTTTGCCTTTCCTTCCTCTTTTTCCTTTGGGATGTTTGCAAAGGTTACATGTCCCTGGAATTTTATGGTTCCTCTCTTCCAGTTTATTTTAGGGTTCCACTTCTGTAACCAAGTGAGCCCTAGGACTAGTGGCCATTCCATTCCTGGGGCTAGCATGAACGTGAGGGTCTCACTAAGATCCCCCAGCTTCATTTGCAATGGTTCTGTGGCAAAAATGGCTGGCTTTCCCCCAGTATAGTCCCATCTAGATGGCAGAAAATGATGGGGTTTTTCATTTTCCTTAGATAAATTCCCAATCTCCCTACCAGGGTTGGTTAGGCATTGGTTGCACCCTGAGTCTAGCAATGCTGCCACTTCCTCCCCTTCCCTTTGGCTGGGGATAAAAGGTCTTAGCGGTAGGCTGAGGGGTTCGATTGGGTCACTTACCAGCAGGCTGTCTTCCAGATCACTTTCAGACTGGCTCATGTCCTCTCAGGGTGCCAGAGTTCCTTCCTCTGATTTTGGAGGGGAATGGAACTCCACAGCCTCTCAGCTTCTCAGTGCAGTTTCTTTTCCTCAGGGGGTGGTTTTTGTAGGCTTCCCCCCGATGGGCAATCAGGCTTTCTGGTGGGGGTTTTCAAATGGCACTCTGCTGTGTGGTGCCCCTCCTTCCTACACTTAAAGCAACCTAATGGCCTTGATGTTTGGGGTTTGGATGGCTCTCACTTCCCCTGGGGTGGGGATCTTCTCCAAGCCCTGCCGGTGTGGTACTTGGTTCAGGTCATGTCAATCTCTGCCTCCTCTGCTACCAGGTACCATTCATGCAGATAGTAAAATTCTTCATAGAATTTTACCCCCAAGGGGGGGGGGCTTCCTCTCACTGTGGGCCCCTGGGTTGACCAGGGATGATCGCCTGGACTGGAATGGCAGGAGGTTGAATATCTGGTGCAGCTACTGCTCTGCTGGTTTGGTCTGCTGCTTGGTCAGCTGTGATTGGGTCAGGCGTGATGGCTCGAGCTTCCTCAGCTGCTGGTCTGCCCACTCTCCTTCGTTGGCAACCAGGTTCACCTTGAACGTTAAGATTTTCCAGGGTTTCCATCACAAGATGGTTGATGTACCACTTCAATCGATCATCTGCCAGTGGTTCCTCGATCCCTGGGATTATGGCTACCTTGAGTGAGGGTATTCCCTCTGCTCTTCCATCCCAGCTATGTCTCTTTCCTATGCTGATCAACCATTGGGGCTTCGTGGAGCTTCTGAGGACAGCTTTCATATCCCCGATGGGATATATGGAGCCAGTGTCTGGCTGGGTAGTTGTCGAGGTTTCTCCCCACCACTCAACTTCCCTTTGCTTGCTGCTTTGTTCCAATATTGTTGCAGGGTCCCCTTGGTAGAGTAGAAATTAAGAGAAAAAAAATTTCATCTCTGGGTTGATCACTATTGCAGAGCCTGCTTTATGTAAGGACCAACCTCTCCCCACTTCAAGAAAGTATACTCTTGAACACTTTGTATTTTAAAAGGAACCTTTTATTGAAAAGGGATGAAAGCAAGTCAAGATTCAAAGCAGGCTCTAATGTCCCTCAGGGCATACAAGCCAGGATAAAGAAAATTAGGAACCCCTCCCCATCATCCGATGTGGATTCCCACCAATCCGCAAGTGTGAAGATGTTATTGTACTGGCCTCTCTGAGAAACTGATAAGGAGAGTTCTCAGGGCCATCCTCCGGCATTGCAATCCACTTGGCCCTCCCTCCCCTCTCATTCCCCAAGAGGTGAGAATTCTCCAGGCATTTTAGGAGCCAGGCAACAGTTATAAGTCAGGTTAAAGGCTATACAAAAAGACCTGGCAAGAAATAGGATACTTAGGATACATAGGAAAGAGAACTAAATGTGATAAATCCAAATCCAAATCCCACCCCCCTTCTTCCACCGAAGAATGGCAGATACATGGATCTGACATAATGGCATAACTTGAATAATTTAGAGAACTGAGACAGGATAATTTCTCACTTTGATACTAGTAACACTGTTATCACTCACAGAACGTTGTTCTTTCTTTCATACAGAGGCAGCAGAATTTCTTTGCATGCTTACTTATTTCATTGGTTATTTTCTTAGTCAGCATAGGTTTAGGATTTTATTTTATTTTATTTGGAGCCATAACCATATCGGCTACCCTAATCAGTAAGGGATCACTTAATATTGTATAACCAATAGATGCTGGCCGTTTGACAATATTACATAAAAAACTCAATATGAGAATATTAGTTTCTAGCAGAGCATTTCTGTGACTTTTAATGGAAGTCATTGTTATCACCTTAAAAATACTGAAAGAAGTAATTTTGCAGCTGCCACAGTATTTATTAAAATCAACCATCCTTTTAGGTATATTGTCCCCACTATCTCTTTCTCTCTTTGTCAATTGTCCATGTGTGTACATGTCTATGTTTATATTCTGTGTATTATTGTATTGCTATCAATATATATGAATAGCAGAAAAAAACATGTTATGAAAATTTTGGGTTGACAGACAGGATTGAAAATTGCAAGCAAATAGATTGCTTTCTGTTGCCTCAATTTGTGAATTAAACCTCAGAATGAGTGATGCTACATGTGTGCACATGTATGTATGTGTGTGTGTAGGTGTAGGTGTCCACCAGTAACACCATGTGTGTACACCAGTGTGTATGTAGGTTTGTTCACACCAGTAACAAAAATATTATATATACTTAATTTACTCTGCATTCTGCTTTTATTTTAGTTGGTTGAGAGACATTTTATATCACTTAACATTCTCCTTCATTTGATTTTTAATTTCCAGGGAAATTAAAGGATGATAGTAAGAGATCAGAAAAAAAGGACCAGGGAAATGAGACAAAGGAGGGTAAGCAACAAATATTTGCTTCTATTTCTTCCTCAATGTATGTGCACCAAGCAGGTAATCTTATTGACTTATGAACTGGTTTGGATCAGCAATAAAATGCACAGAGGCATTTCTATAGCAAAGCCAAAGAACACTTTTTCATTAGAGCTACATAAATTATATGAAAATAAAACTACCTTTTTTGTACATTAATTCTTCCATAAGCTACAAAAAGGACATGAACAATTTCAACATTTGCCAGTGAACTTCTATGGAATGTTCAAGTTAGTTTTTATTCATTTTATGATTATTTATTAAGTATTGTAATTCTTTCATGTACAACAACTGTTTCCCATGTATATTAATATATATTTACATATACATTATGTAATGGTGTGGTTTAGTGGCTCAGTGGTTAAGATGCTGGGCTTGTTGGCTGGAAAGCTATCAGTCCAGATTTGAGACACAAGCACCATGCAACAGGATGAACTCTTGACCTTGCCCCAGCTTCTGCCGACCTAGCAGTTTGCAAACAGGCAAATTTGAATAGATAAATAGGTACCACTTTTGGTGGGAAAGTGACTGTAAGGATTGCTTCTCCTTCTAACTTAAGAAAGTAAAAACTCTTGAAATGTGGTAGTTCAAAAGGATCCTTATATTAAGCAGAAGTTATAGCAATCAAGTTAAAGCAAGATCTGAATACCCTTAGGCAAGACAAGTAGGATTAAAGCAGTAGAGACCCCTCCCTTTAAGTCAGAATGCAAATTTAAGCCAATACACAAGTGTGAAGATGTTTTCTTTACTAGTTTCCCTGAGAACCCGAGCAACCATGCATTCACACCATTATCCTTTAAAGTGAAACAACCCACATGGCTATCATAAACATTCCTCCATGTTAAGAGGATCTCAGGGCTCTTTGACACCAGGATATAGGTTGTAAAATATCTGTTGACACAGGCAATGCTAGTAAATTGAATCCAAGCTTCCCTTTCTCCCAGTTGATTGGCAGTATCACTCTTAGGGATCTGACATGCTACCCTCCTTAGAAAATGAAAGGGTCCACCTGTTAAAAAAACCGAAATATAAACAAAATTTCATGATAGTATATTAACAAGGTTTGTTAGGATATTGGGAGTGAAATTTTCTCAGTAAGGTTGGGGCTGTAACATGGTGTTTAGCGATCCATTCGTTGTGTGCTGATGGTAAATGTTTCCAAGTGACTAAGTATTGGATTTTCCCTCTGTGGGTCCTAGAGTTAAGGATTTCCTTGATTTCAAAGTGTTGTTCACCTTCAATCATGATTGGAACAGGTGGTGTAGATGCAGGTGGTCTGAGGGATGAGATTACTTCTTGCTTGAGTAAACTAATATGGAATACTGGGTGGACTTGCTTGAGTGTCTTTGGAAGGAGTAGTTCAACTGCTACTGGATTGATGACTCTAGTGATGGGGAAAGGTCCAATGAACTTTGGCCCTAGTTTCTTCGATGGTTGTAATGATTTCAGGAATTTTGTAGATAAGTATACTGTCTCCAACATGAAAAGGTTTGGGTTCCATCCTTTTCTTGTCCACTTGAATTTTAAAAGCCTCTCTAGCTTCCTTTAAGGCTAATCTAACCACTGGTCATGTGTTTTGCAAATTATCCATCCATTCCTTAAGTGAGGAGATGGTGGGTTCTTCTGTGGGTAGTTCAGGCATGGGACTGAAATCCTCACCTGTCACTACTCTAAAAGGGGTAAAACCAGTGCTTGAATGTACAGCATTATTAAATGCAACTTCAGCAAAAGGCAAAAGTTCAGTCCAGTTATCCTGTTGAAAATTAATAAAACATCTTAGATATTGTTCTAGCACCAAGTTCAAAATTTCAGAATTTTCATTAGTAGACGATTGGTGTGAGGAGCTCAACCCCTGGCCAGTACGAAGTAAGTCCAAAAATGACCTCCAAAATTTGGAAGTGAATTGAACCCCTCTGTCAGAGATGATCCTTTGTGGAACTCCATGAAGTGGATAAATGTGTATTAGGAATAATTTGGCTAAACGTTTAGCAGTTGGGATCTTTTGGCAAGGTATAAAATGTGCCTGTTTTGAAAACAGGTCTGTCATGACCCAAATAATAGTATTTCCCTCACTGCTTGGCAATTCTACAATGAAATCCATAGCAATATCTCTCCATGGTGCTGAAGGCTCAGCTATGTTCTGCAATAGGCCTGGGGTTTTCCCCTGACATCTTTTTGCTGCTGCACAAATGGGGCAGCTAGCTACATAGCTTTCTATGTCCTTTTTTAGTGATGGCCACCAAAGTTGTCTTTTAATTAGGTGTAAAGTTTTCACAAACCCAAAATGTCCAGCTAATTTGGAGTCGGGGCACCTTACCATTAAGCATAACCCCTTGCTAGGTTTTTCTCAATAAATGTTCTCAGCTCTTCCAACTCCCTCGGTGACATGCTGTACATCTTGGGTTTAGAGAGTTTAGCCCAGAGGTTCCCAATCTTTTTCGGTTCGCGGCTCCCCTAGCAATCCGACTTGCAACTGCGCATGCGCACTAGACGTTTCAGAAATGGCGCATCAGCGTTAGACCCAGCGGGCGGAATATTTCGCGGCGCCCTTATGAGGATAGCGCGGCTCCCCAGGGAGCCGCGGCGCACACTTTGGGAACCACTGGTTTAGCCCCTGGTAAGATTTCTATCACACAGTCGGTGGGGAGGGAGCTCGTCTGAGGCTTTTTCGCTAAAAACTTCAGCCAAATCGTTGTATTCTATGGGTATGCCCTCAGTTGGCATGGCGCAACCAGGCATGGCTGTTTCTCGGTTCTCTGCCCCCTCAGTTCCTTTATGTGGATTCTCCACATAAGCAAAAGTCACATGCATCTGAAATTTTATGATGCTTGTTTCCAATTGATTTTGGGGTTCCATTTTTTCAGCCATGCAAGGCCCATAACTAACGGCCATCCCATGCCAGGTGCCACTATAAATGTAAGCATTTCCTCATGGATTCCAATGCCTATATGTAACGAAGAATCTGGTTCCCCTCCTGCTATTTACCCATCTAGTTGGCAGAAAGTGATGGGGGTTTTCAGCTTTCTTACGTTAATCCCAACTTCCCTACTAGGGTTGGGCTGATCAAACAACGGGTGCACCCTGAGTCCACTAGAGTGGAGATATTTATTTCCCTGTACTGGTTTGGGATAAATAGTTTTAAGGGGAGGGTAAGTGGTTTAATTGGTTTGCTTACCAGTGGTTCATCTTCTGGATCACTTCCGAATGAGTGTGATTCCTCCTGCTGAGATGCCAGGGTTTCCTCCCCAAAAAGGGGGTGTGTGGAAATTCTACAGTCTCCCTGCTCCTTAGGGCAGTCTCCTTCCCACACCAGCCCAGTTTTGAAGGCTTCTCCCCCGGTGGGTAGTTCCGGGGTGGGGGTGGGGGTGTTTGTGAACAACACTTTGCAGCTCAGTGCCCCTCTTTTCCACACTTGAAACAGGCTGAGGATTTTGGAGAGAATGCGGTTTGTGGTTTGAGGGGCTCTTGCTTCCATTGGGGTGGGGATTTCTTCCATGCTCACCCCACTCAGTACTGGTTTCTGGCCATATCGATCTCAGCTTCTTCGGTGGTGACGTATCACTCATGTAGGTGGTTCGGTGCACCTCGGGCAATGCAGACATTGTATAGATCATCACTCAGCCCATCCTTGAAACAACTTACCAAAATATCTTCCGGCCAGTTCACACAACACACGAGGTCCCAGAATTTTTCAGTATACTCTGCTACTGGCCATCACCCCTGCCTCACCACCTTAATGCGGTCACATGCTTTGCAATCTGCTAGTGGGTCCTCAAACTGTTGTCGCAGGGCCATCATAAAATGGTCAAAATTCTGCAGTTCTGGTGCATTGGCATTATGCAGGGTCACCATCCATCTGGCAGTGGCACCCTATAGGGCTAGGGTCACAACTTGCACTCAGGATCCTTGGGTTTGGAAATCACACCCATACTCTTGCATGTAGGTGAGCACGTGTGCTACAAAGAATCCTAATTGCTGCAGATTCCCATCAAATTTCACCCCAAGGGAGGGAGTTTCTCTTTCCAGTTGTGGGACTCGGGGTTGGTTGGGAATGGGCATCAGTGTGCATGCTGCCTGGGTATGGAGGGTTTGCTGGGTGTTCTCCCACTGTTGTTGCACCATCTGCTTGATAGGCATGCTCCAGAAGGGTTTTGCCTCCTGTGGCATCATCCGCAACTGCCACTTTCAGCACTCTTTGGTTGTTGTTCTGGCTCTTCTCTGATGTTGAGATTTTCCAAAGTTTCCATCACCAATTAGGTTATATGCCTCTTCAGATAATCCTCCCTCAGTGGTGCTTCAGTGAGTCCCCCCTGGTCAGCAAAGGCTTCTAGTTCCAGGTTCCACCCCAGTTTTCAGTTGCCACGGCTGAGGGTGACTCCTCTGGTTCTCTCATCCCAGCTATCTTTCTTCCTGATGCCAATTGACCAGCAGGGCTTTTCAGGATTCTCTAGGGTTACCTCATCCTCTCTGATGGGGTGTACAAAACAGGCATCTGACTGGGTGGCAGTTGATGTCTCCCCTCAATATTCAGCTTCTCCCAGTTCTCTGCTTCATTCAGACACGGTTTGCAAGGTCCCCTCAGTTGAGCGAAGATTGCTTCTCTGGGTTGACTGTTTTGCAGATCTTGCTTGATTGGCAGTATCACTCTTAGGGAACTGACAGTGACAGTGCTCCATGATGTTATGCTGGCAGAAACATTTTTGAACAGTGCTGGGTCAATGGCCTTGAAACAGAGATGAGCATTGCTTCCTATAGTTGGCAATTATTAGCAGAGTAAAATCTGCAGGGCCTCCTTTATCTTTTTTTACATTATGTAAATAATAATTTACCTTCCTTTTTGGGTCCTCATTATACTAAACAAACATATCACTTTTTTTGCTACTGTGGAATTGACAGCCAATAATAGATGACTAGAGATTAAGCTAAGAGTAATAATATTTGTATATTTTAAATAATTTGAAATATATTCCTTTGATATATGTAGATGTTCATTAGAAATAATTTCTCAGATAATACAAGTGTTCTCATGTGCATATCTGAAGACTATGAGCCACATCTCTTTTGGTTAGTTAGCTAGATGTCATGAAGTCCGACATGACTGCAAAGAGAAATGCTCATCCTCATAACATTTTTTTATAACTATGTATAGTTCTTTAAAAGGATTCTAGTAACCTCTTTGTTTTTGTCTACCTATTTTGTTTGTTGGGTTTCCCCTGTTTCCCTTCTCTCAACTTTGCCCAGATATATAACAATTTATATCACATTCTTAAAATATATGTTGCTGTTCCAATAGTTTCTATGTCAAGGGAGTCATCTACCTTCATAAAGTACACAACTCTTTTGACTGGTGTTTTTTACAGTTTTGGTAACTCTGAATCCATAATTCCAAGGCATTTATTTTCTGTCTCTTTATAATATCTGCATTTTACAGCTGTATATTCCTTGTGGAAAAAAGTAAATATTACTTTAAATATTCTGAGGCTTTTCAATACTGAAATATCCTTATACCTTCTCCAACACAAAATTCATTTTGACCCCAAGAAAGCAATGCTAATAACAATTCAACTAATTACGCAACATTATAGGTATTTTAAAACATATGATCTACAATCAGTGGTGAAATCCAGCCAGATCAATCCAACTCACGTGGGCCAGTAGGGCAAGCAGTGGGAGGCTCTGCACACTCACTGGGATGTCATTACGACCCATTTTTTTACCTTCTGTGCACGTACAGAAGAAGCATGTATGCTCACATTTCCGAACCGGTAGCGAAGGTAAGTGCATTTCACCGCTGCCTGCAACCCTGTTGTTGGTTCATAATTCTAGGTTCCAGAAAGGGAGTAAGGGTAAGATATGGTTCCTTTCATCAATGAAATAAACAAATTGTTTTGATGTCTTTAGAAAAATTATTATTCATCATTGGGTGCTGTAGTTGGGAAGACAAAAGTTAAAATGAAATAAATAATTAACATGTATTCATCGTATTTTCCTACTTTTTACAGCAACGCTGTTAATCATCTATATTAATTAAATATAAATTTGAAGCTTGTTCTGAATCAGAAATGCAATTCCCGCCCCACCCAGTCACTCACCATTCATTTTGTTTTGGTTCTGTTTACTGGTCATTACTCAATATTATTTGCTCCTGATTGCCTTTTGTAGTGTTTAGTTCACAGGAAATCTAATCAATAACAGGACATCAAGTTCATACTGTAAGAAGCCAGATTGAATAGCTAAACACACGCCCATAGGGTGAATATTACTCATTCAATTTGTTTAGATAGCATTGATGAATAATGGCCATATGTGCAGAAGGCACAAGAAGCAAGCATGTGAACTTGCTGGGGAAGGGATTTTAGGCAGATTAACTTACTTCACATTTCCTAGAGTAATATGAGCAAGGTAGAGCATTGTTGTCCATTACATTACAATTACCCTCAAAATTTTCTTGAAAATATTTATAAAAATGTTTATTTGAAAGAGAGGTATATATGAAAAAAGATATTGATGGAGGACAGTTGTGCTAATATATATAATTTTAAACAGTGTTTCTCAACTATTCTTGAGATGTGTGGACTCTTTAAAATTTCCCAGAATTCTTCAGGCAGCTATTCCTCAATCAAGTCAATGTTTTAAAGGCTCTGAAATTGAGAAACATTGATTTTAGAAGATTACAATTTAAATTAACATTTCAATGATTTTTCAAAAGAAAAGAAAATAGAGCTCAATAATTTTATAATAGACAGGTAGACAAATCACCCAGATTTGTTTTCTCTTACTTCAGACATTTTTCAAAAGATTAATTTCAAGTTATTTCTGTCCAGATAATGAAAAAATTGCAAATTCTTCTAAATTCTTATAGCAAACTAAAAGTCCCATTCTCCTTATCTATATTTGCCAAGGTTAGTAAATACAGCTATTTCAAACAGCCAGCCTGCTATATACTTGTGAAAGAGCAATTTCTTGTGCTTTTAAAAGAAGGGAACTGTAAATAGCACCTCAAATTTATTGACTTCAAATATATTGAATAAATTCACAATCTAAAAATTATAGGCAAGGAGCAACTGTTTTCCCTTTTTCCTGTATTGGATTATTTTTAAGACCTCAGGTTCTTACCTAATTATAAAAACTACTTGGAAAATTCTCCTATACAATCCTCTATCCCAACAAGATGCTCAATAATCCCTAATGAGAAAGTGTGTGAGGCCCAGACATGGCCCAGATAAAGACTGATTTGTTCACCTCTGTTTTTAATTCAGTCTTCCTATATGGAACTTACAATGTCTTACTTCAAGAAAACACAGAGTAGCTACAGGAAAGAATTGGAACAAGCTCCTCTCCCTCCTGAAATTAGTTATCTCAAATTTTAATGGGATTTCTCTATTCCAGTTTGATTGCATCAAACTAATATGATTCTGGAAAATACAGCCAGGAAGAAAATTAATGTGCTCATGCTTGTGAGGTGGTAGAGGCCCTATTTCCAGTTATGCACATAAAGGCATAAATGTTATTGGCTCATAGTTGGACTAAAAGCACAGTTGTCCATAAGACAATGAGTCAGAAGCATTAATTTAGTATTGAATAGTTAGCAAACTATGTCCTTCAAATACATCTATATTATGAGTTAGTTAAAAACAAGCTATATATATATATATATATATATATATATATATATATATATATATAT
>WNWU01013517.1:1545699-1575872 GCA_012654045.1 Ptyas mucosa
TATATATATATATATATATATATATATATATATATATATATATATATTTATCATAGAAAAAGCTTCCATCTAGTGGCCAAAATAATTATCATAGTAACAAGCGTAATCTACTTATTAGGAGACTTGTTGCTTTTGGATTCTCATTGGTTCCAAATTTGTACAAAAATCAACATGATTTGCTTGCCCGAATTCTTTTCTAAGGGCATTTTAAAGGTATTGTTTATAACACTACTGGATGTTATCAAAGAATTCCATATTAATAGAAGTATATTGTGTTTTGGAATCGAATTCCAAGGTTAGGAAAGATTCTGGCTTCTAAGCTGTCTAATAGAAAGAATATCAGCAACATCAATAATTGGACAGTTTCCATTTGGTTTTCAGAATTAAATGAATTAAGGTCAAGAGCAAAATACTTCTAAAAGATTATTGTACATTATTGTTATTTCTAATAATACATCCATTCTAGTGCACTGATGATGCAGAACAAGGACTTCTGGTGCAAAAAGAAAAAAAGTTCTATTTTCATCTGTTCAAACTTTTTTCTACTCTCTTTAGCTCTGCCAATGGAAAATCTTTTTATTGAGCTTTAGAATGAAATTGAACTTCCATGTTGATCTCTGAAGGTTTTAGAGAAAATTTATAGAAGAATATGGTTGCTTTCACACTAATGCTGAACTGGGTATAATGAGGATGTTGTATACACTGAACAAGTCATACACTGAATAACACAGAATAATAAAACAATGTGTATTATTTATTACTCCATGAAGGAGGGGTCTGGACTTTGTGATGTCAAAAAAAAAATCAAAGTCAAAACAGTAACTACAATCAGACAACTGAAGCCACTATCTTTATTTTGTTTTAATTGACACCTTATGAATACCACTGCCCAGCAGGCCTACAATTGATACACAGCCTCAATTCAAAAGCCCACTGAGACACCATAATGAATCCTTTTTTAGTTACTGTTTTTCTTTAAGCTAGCAGTTCAGCGTCCTCTTCCAAATAAGAGGACAGACAGCTGATGTTTTCTCAGAGAAATATTCGTATTTTTCGGAGTATAAGACGCATCGGATTATAAAACGCAACTTAGTTTTGGGGAGGAAAATAAGAAAAAAGCTGGTTGGCGGGTGGATCAGCCTCCCAGAATACCCCCAATCAGCTGTTCCCAGAGGTGAATTTTAGCAACAGGTTCCTTAGTTGTGAGCTCTGTACCTTGCTTTTTTTCGCTTTTTTTAAAAAAAATTTTTTTTATTAAACGTTAAAACATACAAAACAGAAAAAAAACCACAATAACATATAGACATAAACAACAAAAATACAACCATTCCCTCCACCTACACCACTCGTACTACATATACATATACATATTTGTTGTCAGTCATCTACAGATCATATCTTTTTTTTTTCAAATTACATGGTCAATTGTCATGTATTTCACCTTAAAATTGTGAATATTGATATTATGATACTCTTTTTGTTCTATATCTCTCTACTTTATGTAACCCTATTTGTCGTGTTTTAGTTTATTGTTATTTTACTTTCCAGCCATTGGTACCATTTGTGCCATACTTGGTAGAATTCACTTTCTTCTCTGTCCTGCAGTTCTAAGGTTAGCTTGTCCATTTCGGCACATTCGTTTATTTTGGAAATGATGTTTTCTCTGCTCGGGATCAGGTCCGTCTTCCAATTTTGGGCATATATGATTCGCGCTGCTGTGAGAATATGGGTACTGAGGTATTTTATTTCTTTATTATATTGTGTTGTCATCATTCCGAATAAGAACAACTCTGGTCTATTTGGTATTTGCAAGTTTGTTATTTCTTCTATTATGGTTTTGATTTCTTGCCAATAAAGTTGTGCTTTGCTACATTTCCACCACATATGAAAATACGATCCTTTTTGTTTTTTGCATTTCCAGCACAATGCAGATGTGTTTGGGTAAATTTTAGCTAGTTGGGCCGGTGGTAAGTGCCATCTGTAGAACATTTTTATTAGATTTTCTTTATAGGACGTGGCTTTCGTCATTCTAATGTTTTGTTTCCATAGTTTCTCCCAATCTGTAAGTTGAATATTGTGTCCTATATCTCTGGCCCATATTATCATGTTGTGTTTAACTGTTTCTTCTAGGAGCGCGTCTCTCAGTAGAAAATTATATAGTTTAGTTATTAATTTTTGGTCCGTCCCTAAAAGAATTTTGTCCAAATCGTTCGAGTCAATGGCTATTCCATATTGTAGTTTATCTTTGTTATATCTTGATTGGATTTGAGTATAGTGCCACCAATCCATATTTTTGTTAGTCTCCTGGAGTTGTTGTCTTGGAAGAAGTTCACCCTCATCGTTTAACAAATCTTGATATTTCATCATTTTGCCTATTTCTAAAGTATTCGGGAATATTAATGCTTCCATCGGGGACCACCATCTCGGTATTGATGTATAGTATCTCTTTCTTATTCCCAGCCAGATTTTATACAGTGAAGCCCTGATAATATGTCTTTGAAAATACATGTGTTTTTTGTCGGGTCCGTCCCAAAGAAAAGCATGCCATCCTCTTATAAGGTCAAATCCTTCTAGGTATAATGTTCTCCTATTTTCCAATTTTATCCAATCTTTGATCCAAATTATACCGGACGCTTTGTAATATAACTCCCAGTTTGGTACTGCTAGGCCTCCCTTGTCTCTTGTATCCTGTAGTGCTTTAATTTTGATTCTGGGTCTTTTCCCTTGCCATATATATGTTGCTACTATTTTGTTAAGTTTTTTTAAAAAATCCTTCCCTGGATATACTGGTATGACCTGATATAGAAATAATATTCTCAGTAAAATGTTCATCTTTATTGTGTTAATTCTACCTATCAGTGAAAGTTGAATTTTGTTCCATATTTCCAGATCTCTTTTAATTTGTTTTAATAATTTTGTGTAATTATCTTCTTTAATTGTTGTGGATTTCGCTGTCAGCCAGATACCTAAACATTTTATCTTCTTTACAATTTGAAGTCCAATTTTTTCCTCTAATTCTGCCTTCTGCATCTGGTTCATATTTTTGGTCAATACTTTGGTCTTTTGTTTATTTATTTTGAGGCCCGCGACTTCCCTGTATTCTTCTATCTTTAATATTAGCTTTGGTCCTGATTGTCTCGGATTTTCCAGATTAAATATCACATCGTCTGCGAAGGCCAACAATTTGTATTCTTCTCCTTTAATTTTTAATCCTTTAATATTCTCATCTTTCCTTATCTCATTTAAAAGGGTCTCCAGGACTATTATAAATAATAATGGTGACATAGGACATCCTTGTCTTACCCCTTTCTGTATGTCGAAAATTTGTGTCAAGTCGCCATTTATCGCTATTTTTGCTGTCTGATGAGTATAGATTTTTTGTATTAATCTGTTGAATTTCTGTCCACAGTTCATTTTCTCCAATTGTTTTATCAAAAAGTTCCAGTTTACGTTATCAAACGCTTTCTGGGCATCGAGCGAAATTATTGCTGTTTCGGTTTCTATCCTTTGGTCATAGTATTCCAGTATACTGATAATTGATCTAAGATTATTTCTAATTTGTCTGGTGGGTATAAAGCCGTTCTGATCGGGATGTATATATTTATGTATTATTGTTTTCATTCTCTGCGCCAGTATTGCCATTAATAATTTATAGTCAGCGTTGAGTAGTGATATCGGTCTATAATTACTAATTTGTGTCGGATCTGTATCTTCTTTGTGTATTAATGTTATGATCGATTCAGTCCAGGATTTTGGGATTTCTGCTTCAGATAGTGCTTCATTAAAAACTTGTAAAAGTATTGGATCGATAGTTTGCTGGCAGTACTTATAGAATTCGGCTGGGATTCCATCCGGACCTGGCGTTTTGTTATTTTTTTTGTTTTTTGCGGGCTTCCACTAATTCAAACATCGTTATGGGTCGATTCAATCTTTCTCTGTGCTCTTCTTCAATTGGAATAATTTTGGATTTCTGCAAATAAGCTTCGATTTGTACCTCCGAGACATTCTCCTTTCGGTAAAGTTTTTTATAAAATTCTATCACTATATTTTTCTTCTCTAGATGTGTGTAATGGGGAATTCCAGAATCATCTTGAAGTTGATGAATAATCCTTTTTTCTGTCTGTTTTTTTAATTTATACGCTAGCCAGCGTCCCGTCTTATTTGCATGTTCAAAGTTGATCTGTTTCGCCATTCTTATTTTGTGGGCTATTTCCGTTTTTGTAGTTAAATTTAATTTATGTTTGGCCAGATTGAGTTTTTGTTGTACTGTCTTGTTATTGGGTTGCTTCTGCAATTTGGTTTCTTCTACTTTTATCTCATCCAGGAGCTCATTTCTAATTTGTTGTTTCTGTTTTTTCCTTTTGGCTATGTATGCAATTGTTAGACCCCTAATATATGCTTTCATTGTGTCCCATAAATTTTGTGTCGTTGTTTGATCGTTGGTATTGATACGCAAAAATGATTTCATTTCTTTTTCTATCATCTGTTGATAGTCTTTTTCCTTTATTGTAGTTATATCCATCTTCCATCTTTTCTGTTTCCGCAGACCTTTCCATACTAGTTCGATAGGATTATGGTCGGCCCATATGCTGGGAGTGATTTCTATCTCTTTTGTGTCTGTACTGAGTTGCGGTGTCATCCAGGCCATGTCTAGCCTGGACCACAACTGGTGTGGGCCTGAGAAATATGTATATTGTTCCGTGTTAGTATGTGTATCTCTCCATGTATCGTGTAGGCTCAATTCTTCTACCAGGTCTTTGAATGTTTGTGGTAAAGTTCTTCTCTTGGGCTTATTCTGCCTAGTAGTATGGTAGTCATCATTTAAATTTACTATAGCATTAAAGTCGCCAACAATACATATATTTTCATAGTCTAATTCCTTTAGTTTATTATGTAATTCTTTGTAAAAGTCAATTTGATTCCCGTTTGGGGCATAGATCGCAACTATCAAAATTGTTTTAATTTCCAATTTGAGTTCAATCATCAAGATTCGACCTTCTTTATCATTGTAGATTGGTTTTGTTCTTAATTGATCTCTGGCATATATTACCACTCCCCTCTTTTTGCAATCTCCTAAGGCTGTGTATAGTACTCCAAGTTTTTTATTTTCAAGGAGTTTTCTCTGTTGTCTCCTTATATGAACTTCCTGTAATACAATTATATCTGACCTTAATTTCTGTAATTTTGTAAATATTTGGTGTCTCTTCGTCGGTGAATTCAGACCGTTTATGTTTATGGAAGTGAGTTTTATCACTTCTTCCATTTCTTTAGTTATTTATTTATCCGTTATTTTCAGTTTGTTTGTGTTTCTTGTAACTCTTTGTGTAATTTCCGTTGTTTCCTCCCTTTCCAACCCGCTCTTCTTTTGTTCTTTATGTTCCTTGCTTTTCAGTTGTCTCTCTTGATCGCTTAAATTTATTTGTTCTTTACTCCCCGTTTTTTCGTCTTGCTTTTCAAATACGAAATGTTGTTCCATAAATTCTTGGGCTTTCTCTATGGAGTCTATGCGAAATTTTTGTCCTTCCCAGGAGATTAATACGCCTTCCGGTATCAGCCATCTAAATTTTATTTTTAATTTATTTAATTGTTTCGTTAAGAAGTTATAATCTTTCCTTCTCTCTCTGGCCCTTCTTGGTACTTGTTTTAGTGTAAGTACCTCCCTTCCTTTATACTGAACTGTCTCTTCCCTCATTCTTCTGTATATTTCTTCTTTTAGTGTTGTTTTCGTGAATCTTATGTGAACCTCTTTGGGGAGTTTATTTCTTCTGGCATAGTTGGTGTAGGCTCTGTAGATTTCGTCAGTTCCATTTCTGATTTTGTCTTTGTCTATGCCTGTTGTTTTAGCCAGCAGTTCAATCATGGTTTCTCCTAGATCCTCATCTTTTTGTTCTTCAATATTTTGGAATCTTAAGAAAAAGGAGGCCTTCTCCATCTCAAGATATATTAGTGCATCTTCTGTATCCCAGGTCTTTGTAACTTGTTGGTTCTCTACCCTCTCCAACCTCCTAACTGTGGCTTCTGCTTTTTCTTCCACCCTATGTATTCGTTGTTCATTTTCTGTGATATTTTGTTGGATTTTAACTATTTTCTCGTTTATAACTTTAATATCGTCTTTGATCTCTCCTACATCTAATCGCATCTGTTCTTGGTTTCTTCTCGATTCCTCATGGTTTTGGGCCATCTTCTCTTCCATTCTTTTCTGCCCTTCCTGTATCATTGCTAATGCAGCCTGTATGTTTTGCATCCCAATCATAGTATTTGTCTTCTCCTTATCACTCATTTCTCCTGTTTTTTGATATACTGGTGAAGCCACTAATTGTGTTTGTGTTGCAGGTATCCTCTTGGTTGTTTTTATGGTGGTGGATGTACTAGATGTTGCCATGTGTAATCTATGTATTATTTCTGCCCACAATTTCATACAGTTTAATTTGCTTAGTGTATATTAATAGGCTATATATCCAGTTACTATATTAAATATTCTTATTTAGATACTTTCATTAATAAATCAGTAATACAAAAATAACCAGGAAAAAGGTAGTGGGGGTGGGGGGTGGAGAGAGAGAAAACAACGAAATATAAGCAGATTTTAACAATTCATCTTATTACCTTCTTCTTCAATTAATTAGAAAATACAATATTATCCACTAACAATTTATATTAATTCTCAAATCTGTCAATCTATATCAATTATTAATATGACTGTAGAAGAATAATCAATCAATTAAATAAATTCTATCAGGTCTTTCTATTGTATTGTTAATCAACTAAATTAATCAGTTTTCTTTTCATATATTACTTTAAAATATATTTTCTTTAATCAAACCACTACAGAAATAATTATATTTACTATATATCTTCCCTTTAATGTCTCTCACTCACTCTCTTCAGTCCAATAGGTCCGTTTTAAATAGTTCAGTATTTAATAGTTAATAATCCAATCGTATAAAGTCAGTACAATTAAAGTTTTGTGTATTTCTAATGATCTATAAAGTTTGCCTCCGGAGCAATAGTAGTGTTTGTATCTCTTGACACTTCACTCCAAACCACGCTCTCCTTCAGTCACTTCTGCTTTCACTCTCCAGTCCACTCAATCAAATCAAAGTCAATGATATCCAACAAGTTCGCCCCCAAAAACTTTCCCTTTTCAACAAATAATCCTTTCGGGAAAAAAAACCAGCTCTCTCCGTTCTCACAGGGTAGTTTAAAGTTCCTGCCGGTTTCTCTCCTCCAATCTCTCTTACGCCGCGCTCACTTTTTCGGCCAACCGTCCATTCGAAAGCAACCCGCTCTCTCCGTTCTCACAAGGTAGTTAGAAGTTCCAGCCGGTTCCTCTCCTCCAATCTCTCATACGCCCCGCTCACTTTTCCGACAAGTAGTCCGTTCGAAAACAGCCAGCTCTCTCCGTTCTCACAATGCAAACAGAAACCTCAGCCGATTCCTCTCCTCCGATTTCTCGTGCTCTACGCTCCTCAGTCCGCTTCCACTCTCCCTTCTCCTTCAGTCTCTTTTACTCATTCAGTTCCTTACTTTCTTTATTTCGCTCGCACTTCACAGTCCAGTCCCGGACCCTAAAAGTCCAGGGATCCAAACTTCATCCTCTATACTCCAATCACCAAGCATGCGATCGCTGGTTTGTCAGACTCCCTCCGTGCACACCAGCTGTCTATAATTTATGCGCTGTCACTGTAACATTCAAAATGGCTCCACTCCGCTCGATCTTCTCGTCGCCGCTTTGCCCCTCTTTCTCCGGAATTTCTATCACCAGCGTCCACTCTTTTCTGTCCACCAATCTTCGGGTTTCTCTCACTTTCAGTCCTCTGTAGATGACTTATTTTCTTTTTTCCGATCCTCGCTTCCCACTCACGCAGTCATCAGCACTTCAAGCCAGCCTGAAGAGGTTGGTTTTTCCACGCACCGGATTAAGGTATTTGTCTTGTACCTTCGGAGGATTTGCGCACCCCTCCGAGGTCCTAAGACGTTCCCCTTTAAACTGATGATCCCTCCGAGATCATCAGCGCCTATTTCGGCTCCAGGTACAGGATTGTTAGGCACCCAGGAACGGAGCCCCGTTCCTTTCGTCCCTAACGCGCTGAAGTCGCCGCCGGAAGTCTTTTTTTCGCTTTTTTTTTCTGCCTCTGAAACTTCTGAAACTGTTTCAGAAAAAACTTTTTTTCCTGCCTCTGAAAGCCTCCAAAACAGAGCTTCAGAAAAAAAAAGCCTCTGAAGCTCGTTTTGGGGGCTTCTTTTCTGAAGCTTCATTTCTAATGCTTTTTTCAGCGTCTGAAACTTCCGTTTGAGAAGCTGGGTGGGGCTACATTCAGAGTATAAGACGCACCCAGATTTTCACTCTCTTTTTTGTGGGAAAAAGGTGCGACTTATACTCTGAAAAATATGGTACTTATTATGATGGAATATGCTTAGGAAGAAGCTTGTATTGTATACGGTTCAATTTTTTTCTACTCAATTAAATTAACATTAGGACCAGAATTGAAAAATAAATTGAAATGGGACTTTTTTTCATTGTGTTTTCTGCTTACTTATTTTGAGATTAGTTTCAGCTATAGATAGATAGATGATTGATTAACTAATAGATAGGTAGGTAGGTAGGTAGATAGATAGGTAGATAGATAGATAGATAGAGATTGTGTGTGTGTGTGTGTGTTTCTGAGGTTTTCACAGGTATTTGTATGTAGGTCTTTGGTTATTCGGGTTTTGTCCCACGTAAAATTGGAAGTACCTTGGCGACATTTCAATGAAGTCTCATTTGTCATCTTCAGGCTGGTGTCTTCGGCCTTGTGCTTCTAGGAGCAATGTGTGATCGTGGTTGTTTCTTCTTTTTAACTGCCAGTGGAGGTGTGAACTGATTGGGTGGGAGCATGGCTGTGTTCTGTTTGGGTGGAGGTGTGTTCTGATTGGGAGGGGTCTTGGCTGTGCTCTGATTGGCTAGGAGTCTGTTTTGATTGGGTGGGGGCTTGGCTGTGCTCAGGTTGGTCTGTATTGCAGGGGGATTTGAACTCGTGACCTGTGTTGCTGTTGTTTGGCTCCACATCGTGGTCGTGCCACATCTTCATGGAGTGTGTCAGTTTGCTTCATGTATGGATTGGAAGGGTTTAAAGTGGTTAATGATGCAGCTGTGGTCTGGCTTCTGGTTTGTGGTGGTGCCTCATCATCGGTGTGGGTTAGATATATAAGAGGTGATATCTCCTGCCTACCAGCCATTTGGAAACCTGTCCTTATTGACAAACGAATCCCAAACACAAAGAATGACACCAGACCCACACTCGTGAAAACCACACAGGACATCACCTCGACACATCCACGCAAAAAGCAAGCCCTAACCCACACGATGATGAGGCATGACCACAAACCAGAAGCCAGACCACAGCTGCATCATTAACCACTTTAAACCCTTCCAATCCATACATGAAGCAAACTGACACACTCCATGAAGATGTGGCATGACCATGAATGCGGAGCCAAACAACAGCAACACAGGTCACGAGTTCAAATCCCCCTGCAATACAGACCAACCTGAGCACAGACAAGCCCCCACCCTATCAAAACACACCCCCAGCCAATCAGAGCACAGCCAGCCCCCCACCCAATCAGAGCACAGCCAAGACCCCTCCCAATCAGAACATACCTCCATCCAATCAGAACACAGCCATGTTGCCATCCAATCAGTTCACACCCCCACTGGCAGTTAAAAAGAAGAAATAACTACGATCACACATTACTCCTAGAAGCACAAGGCCGAAGACACCAGCCTGAAGATGACGAATGAGACTTCATCGAAACGTTGCCAAGGTACTTCCAATTTTACACGGGACAAACCCGAATAACCAAAGACACAGACACAGACACAGACACAGACACACACACGCACACACACGCACACATGTTTTTCTTTCTTTTTCATAGGTTTTATGTGTATTTCTCATTAGCCAGGTTCTACCTACGTAAGCCAAGATTTTATGCAGCCCTAGTTCGGTGAAATCTCATTCACAAGAGTCTCCCAACAGGCAGCAAAGAGTGCTGGCTGCTAGAAGAAAAAAAGCCCAGAAACTTGTGAATGTGATTTCACAGAACTACGGCTGCATAAAATCTTGGCTTACGTAGGTAGAACCTGGCTAATGAGAAATACACATAAAACCTACGAAAAAGAAAGAAAAACAAATATTGTACCTTTACAGGGAGGATACATGAGATGTGGATGTGGCTAACTGATGAAGCCTTATAAGCCAGAAATAGATCTATCTTAGTCTCCCAATGGGCAGCAAAGAGTACTGGCTGCTAGAAGAAAAAAAGCCCAGAAACTTGTGAATGAGATTTCATAGAACTAGGGCTGCATAAAATCTTGGCTTATGTAGGTAGAACCTGGCTAATTTTATATATATATATATATATATATATATATATATATATATATATATATATATATTCTTTTTCGTAGGCTTCATATGCTTTTCTATCTAGCCAGGTTTCTACCTACGTAAACTATGATGTTCTTCCGCCCTGGTTCTGTGAAATCTCAATTCACAAAATTCACAGAACCTTGTTCTATGAAATCTCAATTCACAGATTCACAATTCACAGATTCACAATTCACAGATTTCACAGAACCAGGGCGGCAGAACATCATAGTTTATGTAGGTAGAAACCTGGCTAGGAGCAATTGCTCCTGGAAGCACGAAGCTGAGAACACCAGCCTGAAGATGACGAATGACACTTCGTCGAAACGTTGCCAAGACACTTCCAATTTTACGCGGGAGAAAACCTGAATAACCAAACCTACATACAAACACCCGCAAAAACCTCAGAAAACACACACACACACACACACACACTCCTGACCCTGAGGGGGAAAAGATCTGCTGAGACAATAATTTTAGGCAATTGAAAGTTTACAAATTAAGTGCAAATGCTAATGTGCACTGTGTCTTATAGCCAATTATGCCACCTGTTGTAAAAAAGTTTCGAAACACCAGCAATCCTCTTGCAGGTAAAGAAAGAGTATTTTATGTGCATTATACATAATGTGCATTCTGGTGAAGCGTTCCTGAGCGTCTTGCAGTTATTATACAATCTTTAAATTGGTCTAACAAATCTATTCTTCCAATAAATCTATAGGCTTTAGGTATCATTATAAAACTTGGTGGAAAACATTGTTTATTTATTTATTATTTATTTATTAGTTCAATTTATATGCCGCCTTTCTCCGGAGACTCGGGGCAGCTACACTGTATCAGGAGCTTATACATAAATCCACAAAGTTAGAACTTTGCAATAATTTGACTTTGCTGCTGAAGATGTGGGGGGACGCTAGATTCCTGTAGTGGATGCAAAGGTGTTTCCTTTGTATCATTTTGGCCCTAAAATAAAGGCTCTTTGCTGGTGTGAACTAAGTTAGCATGAGAGACATGAGACTGTCTTAGAAAAATGGTTTCATTATCTCTTATCTCTACATCACCTAGAAATGATGCAAGTAATTAAAAATGTATCTTCTATGTTAAACAACATCCGCAGAGGCAGATAGAATTTTGTCAAGAGAATACGATGGTCATAGCAAACACTCTTTTCCAACAACTGAAGAGACGACTCTACACATGGACATCAACAGACAGTCAACACAGAAATCAGATTGACTATGTTCTCTGCAGTCAAAGATGGAGACGCTCTATACAGTCAATTAAAAACAAGACCAGCAACTCACTGTGGCTCAGAACATGAGCTTCTCATTGCAAAATTTAGCTTAAATTGAAGAAAGTAGGGAAAAGCACTATGCTACTCAGGTATGAACTAAATCATATCCCTGATGAATATACAATAGAGGTGACAAATAGATTTAAAGAATTAGATCTGATAGACAGAGTGCCTGAAGAACTATGGTTCGCAACATTGTACCAGAGGTAGCAACTAAAGCCAACCCAAAGAAAAAGAAATGCAAGAAAGCAAAATGGCTGTCTGAGGAAGCTTTGCAAATAGCTGAGGAAAGAAGGGAAGCGAAAGGCAAGGGAGAAAGAGAAAGATGCACCCAATTGAGTGCAGAATTCCAGAGAATAGCTAGAAGAAATAAGAATGCCTTCTTAAATGAACAGTGCAAAGAAATAGAAGAAAACAATAAAATAGGAAGGACCAGAGATCTCTTCAAGAAAATTGGAGATATGAAGGGAAAGTTTCATGCAAAGATGGGCATGATAAAGGACCAAAATGGCAGGGACCTAACAGAGGCAGAAGAGATTAAGAAGAGGTGGCAAAATTACACAGAAGAATTATACAAGAATGAGCTTAACATCCCTGATAACCACAGTGGGGTGGTCACTGACCTCGAGCCAGACATCCTAGAATGTGAAGTCAAATGGGCCTTAGGAAATCTGAGCAACAACAAAGCTAGTGGAGGCAGACTTCTGGTTTGATGTCGCGGCAAGACAGTTGGGGAAATAGCAGGCTCTGATGAGCCCCATGAAAACCCTGGCTGCTGAACCGCCACTGATGGGTCTTCGGACTGGAACCATCCTGCAGAGATGGGGATGGAAGAGAGGCACCTCGGATGACCAAGAGGAACAGGCAAGTTCCTTGGAGGTTGGAGGGAACTCTCTGCAAGTTGGCGGTGGGGGACAGCAGCCATGGTGGCTGCCACGAAGCTGGGACAAACCGGGCAAGTGATGTGCAGGGAGAAAGCGGAAAAGAGCGATGCCTTTTGAAGCCGGGTGAGTGACAACCAACCCAGGCTTGAAACAATGTTTGGAGTAATGGTTTTTATTTGTAAGACCCCCTAGCCTTAAAACAACAGCTGAGGAACTATGGGGCATAGAAGATTTTAAGACTTTTAAAAGAAAAGAAAAAGACCCAACTGAAAATTGATATTTGAATAGACTAAATTGGAAAAATAAACATTGAGACTTGGTTCAAAATTGAACAACTTTAAATTTGAATTGGATTTTTTAAGAAAAGAAGATAAAGAAGAATTATTACTTTTAAAATACAGAAGGAGTGAATTAAACTGGAATGCTACATAACTGAAACAAAATGGCAATTTACATGACTAAAGGAAATTGTGGATTGTAGAGGGACACCTTCTGGTTTAAAAAGAAACATTGTAACTTGCTTCTTGTTTTGGAACATTATGAAGGCTACAGATAATAACCATGGGATTTTGGTGGTGGAGCTGTTTTTTCTTTGTCTGCAGGCGATTTGACTTTGGTGAGAAAAAAAAGGGGGGGGGAAGTATGATGGAACTCTTATAATTGGACTAATTGGTGCAGGAACAAAAGAAGTCAAATGGCGCAGGAATAAAAGAAGAAAATTGATGTGATTTGCTTGAAATAGAAGTACGAGAAAGAACTAAATTGATATATGGAGAATTAAGTTATGAACAGTGAAATTGAAATGAAATATATGCTAACAGACAAGGAAATGAGGAATGACATATACACGGCTGGAAGAAAGAAGATTAAAAATAATGTAATGGATAGATGGACAGTAATAATAAAAAGGAGATTTCTATAGATGAATAAAAATGAATATGAATATGAGAAGAATTTGATATAATATATAAAAAATTAAAATAAAGAAGAAAATTAGAATATAAGAGAAATAGAATATATTAATAGAATTTTATTGATTTGCATAGGATGTGTTTGGAGTAAGAACTAAGACTCAATGTTAAATTGTTATAAAGATGATAATGACAATGTGATTGATTATTAATAAGCAATGTATAGATGGATGGTAAAATTTAAAAAATGATTATGCTGGGATAAACAGCAAACTAAGGTGATTATGCTGGGATAGACAGCAAAACATAGATGATTATACTGGGTATAACAGTAAAAATAAAGACAATTATGCTGGGTTTGACAGCAAAACAAGTGGATTATACTGGGTATAACAGTAAAGATAAAAATAATTATGCTGGGATTGACAGTAAAAAAGATGATTATTCTGGGTGTAACAGTAAAATTTAAGAAGATTATGCTGTGATTAACAGCCGAAAGAGGAGAATTAAGATGAAGTGGAGATAGTGAAGAGGAACTAAAGAGCCTGTTAATATGGGTGAAGAAGAAGAGTGCAAATGTTGGCTTGAAACTCAACATTAAGAAAACTAAGATCATGGAATCCGGCCCTCTTAATTCCTGGCAAATAGATGGGGAAGAAATGGAGATAGTGACAGATTTTATTTTCCTGGACTCCAAGATCACTACAGATGGGGATTGCAAACAAGAAATTAAAAGATGCTTGCTCCTGAGGAGGAAAGCTATAGCAAATCTAGACAGCATACTAAAAAGCAGCGATATCACCCTGCCCACAAGTGTGTATAGTTAAGGCTATGGTTTTCCCAGTTGCAATGTATGGCTGTGAAAGTTGGACCATAAGAAAGGCTGAGTGCCAAAGAATTGAGGCCTTTGAACTATCGTGCTGGAGAAGACTCCTGCGAGTCCCTTGGACTGCACGGCGATCAAACTAGTCAGTTCTAGAGGAGATCAACCCTGACTGCTCTTTAGAAGGCCAGATCCTGAAGATGAAACTCAAATATTTTGGCCACCTAATGAGAAGGAAGGACTTACTGGAGAAGAGCCTAATGCTGGGAAAGATTGAGAGCAAAAGAAGAAGGGGACGACAGAGAACAAGATGGCTGGATGGAGTCACTGAAGCAGTAGGTGTGAGCTTAAATGGACTCCAGAGGATGGTAGAGGACAGGAAAGCCTGGAGAAATGTTGTCCATGAGGTCGTGATGCGCAACTAACAACAACAATAAACTTCAGCTGTTGCGCTATTAACCTTCTTACACCTATTACACACCAAGGGGATTTCTATTTGAAAGAATAATATCTTCTTACCTCCAGTGGTGGTAGAAAAAGACAACTACTCCCAGACTGGCATTAAGAGGATTCTTAATGGGGAAAACAGAACTTATCCATTTAAGCTGGAGTCACAATATTATTTAAAGCACTAACATTCTATTGCATTTCTTGCAACCTCTTTTTGGAGACTATGCTCTGGTGAACTTCATGAGGCTCACTTTAGAATGAATAAATATTAGTGCTTGCTATTGTTCTTTCAAAATTAAACTACAGAACACCTTGGGGCACAGATGTAGCTCCTGTCTGCAAATGCTTGAAAACAGTTACCAAATGGTCACACCAAAAAACAAAAGTACTTCAAGGAGTTGCAAACACCCCTAAGTATTCCAAATTTGCAATTGAATCCAAAGTGCTCACAACTCTAATAAACATAGGATTATTAAAATCACATAGGATATCTAAAAATAACTATGTTTCTTTAATTAGTGAAATCCACTATAGGTCCCTCTTTGTCAAGTCCAGTTCCCAGAGATGGCACAGTAAGATCCACTTGAGCCCAGTTCTTTATCTGCTTACACCTAACTGACAGAATCTTGCCAGACTAAAGCTATAATCTTCTAATAACACATATATTCTGGAAGATTCCAGTATGTAGCTACCTTGAATCTTTTCTTCTACCTACCATCTAGTTCAGGACTGCATAGTTGCTTGTTTGGGGCTCTCCTCTCTGGAAAGTTCAGCCTCCTTCTTGAAAAGCTGCAGAACAATCACTGACATTCCCCTTCCCTTCTTCAGCTACACACTCCTTCACATCTTTATGAGCCAAGATTGGAAATACATGTCTAAACAGTAAACTGAATGTGGGATATTTTGGATAATACTTGGTCTTCTGTCTAAATGTCTAAATAGTAAATTATGTAACATAATATATGGCAGTTCTTAAACACTTCGTTTGGATTTGCCTAGCTCTTTATCAAGTATGAATTGCCTTGCTGGAAATTATAATATCCATTATCAGTAAGCTATATGTTGCAACTATATTTTTAAGGTAATGATGATTTAATAGCTGACCAGCTGCTGTAAGCCTGTGAACCAAGATGATGCAATGAGAATGAGTCAGCAGGGTTATCGCTTTAAGAGGCTGTCTATATAAGGGTGGCCATGTGAGGGCATCTCTCTCTCTCTCTCCTTATGTTCTATCTCCATCTGTTGTTTGGCTTCACGTTCATGGTCGTTCCACATCTTCATGGTGGGTGTCAGTTTGTTTCATGTATGGCTTGGAGGGGTTTAAAGTGGCCAATGATGCAGCTGTGGTCTGGCTTCTAGTCTGTGGTCGTGCCTCATCATCAGTGTGGGTTTGTGTTTGCTTTTGTGGATGTGTAGTGGTGGATGTGTAGTGGTGACATCCTGTGTGGTTTTCGTGAGTGTGAGTCTGGTGTCATTCTTTGTGTTAGGGACTCGTTTGTCAATAAGGGTGGGTTTCCAAATGGCTGATAGGCGGGAGGTATCATCTCATTTATTCATGCTGTGTGGGCATTTTTCTATCTCGATGGCTTCTCTGATTATTCTGTTGTTAAAGTGTTCAGTTTTGGCGATAGTTCTGGTCTTTTTAAAGTTAATTTCATGTCCTGTGGCTTTAAGGTGTTGGACCAGGAAAGAAGTTTGTTCCTCTTTTCTGACTGAGTTCTTGTGTTCTTCAATGCGCGCACTTATTCTTCTGTTGGTTTGTCTGATGTATGTGGTGGGGCAAGCAGTGCATGGGATTTCATATACTCCTGGTTTTCTAACTCAATTTTGTCTTTGGGATTTCTTAGGATGGTGGATATTTTTCAGTTTGTGCAGAATGCTGTCTTGATGTTGTGTTTGTGGAAGATCTTGCTAATTCTGTCTCTGGTGCCTTTTATGTATGGGAGGAGGGCTTTGCCGTTTTCTTGTTCTCTGTCTTGGATTTTAGTGGGGGTTTCTTTTTGAATTAGGTTGGTAATCTTAATTCTTTGGAATCCATTGGATGTTAGTACGTTAGTGAGAGTGTGTAGTTCGCTTTTTAGGTGTTGTTCATCAGCTAAGCATTTTGTTCTGGAGATGAGTGTCTTGGCTACGGAGCACACCTCCTCCCAATCAGAACACAGCCATGCTCCCACCCAATCAGTTCCCACACCCACTGGCAATTAAAAGGAAGAAACAGCTGCAATTACACATTGCTCCTGGAAGCACGAAGCTGAGAACACCAGCCTGAAGATGATGAATGAGACTTCATCGAAACGTTGCCAAGACACTTCCAATTTTATGCGGGAGAAAACCTGAATAACCAAAGACCTACTTATATGTGTGTGTGTGTGTGTGTGTGTGTTTGTTTGTTTTCATAGATTCACACTTCAACAACAGAATAATCATGGAAGCCATCGAAATAGAGAAACTCCCCCATAATATGAATAAACACGACCTCCCGCCTACCAGATATCTGGAAACTAGCCCTAGTCAACAGAAGAGTCCCAGCCACAAAGATTAACACTGGACCCAAGATAACACATGACACCGCTATCAATCATCCTCTCTAGATTCAAACCCAAACCCATCCCATAGACAAAATACAACCACCATCCAGAAGCCAGACCATGGTGGCATCACCAGCTGCTGCACCCCCCTCCGCTCCCCACACAAAGCAAACTGACACACGCCATGATCACATGGCAAGATCTCAAACTCGGAGCCAAACCAAAGCTCAGGATGTGGCATCACAGCTATCTGCTGAGGACATTACATCAAAAAACTCAGGATATCACAACACTAGAACTCAGGATGTTAACACACAGCCCAGGTCGTTAAAACACAAAAGACTAATGGGCACACATCAAGGTCCTCACTCACACAGGATGTTACGAAACAGCTGACTAATCACTTGAGCCAGGGAGGAGAACTTGTGGCTCAGAAGATTAATTCAACTGCCTAACATACAGGAAGCCCAAGTTCGAATCCGAGTAAGGATATGGCTAACTGATGAAAGCTAAAAAGCTTGAAATAGATCTATACTAGTTTCCCTTTGTTTCTTTATCAGCAAAATATAAATTTGGTATAAAATGGTTTGTCATGAATGCGACTGCTTGAGGGCTCCTGGATTGGAGCTGAAAGGCGAAAGGGAGCAGAATGCCCCCTCCCACATGTTGGGGTAGACCAGGTGTCTCGATAGAAAAACATATGTATGTATGTATGTATGTATGTATGTATGTATATCTGTATGCCTGTATGTCTGTATGTCTGTATGTGTATGTGCATGTGCATGTGCATGTGCATGTGCATATGTATTTGTATTTGTATTTGTATATGTATAATGTATATGTATATATGGTATATAGATGCTAAACTCCAAACATATGCTTTAGGAACCTCCAAATGTTTCAGCTAAAACTGAAATATTTGGAGCTAAAAACTAGCTGTTTAATCATTTCAATTTGTTGCTATTACTGTATTGTTTGGAGTATAAGACCCACCGGAGTATAAGATGCACCTACGCTTTTTGTTTTGTTTTTTTAATAAAAATATTTTTATTTTTTAGACAAACACACATACAAACATACAATGTATTTTCTTTGAACAGAGTATTTGGCCGATTCACAAATTTAAACAGTATTTAGTCATTTCAATTAAATTTACAATTTTTATATTTCCTTTTTGCCATATTTATTCCTCATCTATTTTTTAAAAAAACCAATATTATCCTTCATCCTCATCTCTAATCTTAATCAAATTCAATTTTTCCCTTCTATTCTATATTATATCCCTTCCCATTGTCATCTATTTTTATATCCATCCTCACATTGGTTAATTATGTAATATTACAATTGTTTAATACAAATTCAACATTTTAATATAAATCAATTAGTTATATAACTATCTTTTTTGTATATTAATCAATATGAGCATGAATATTCCAATTATTTCTATGCAACCCAATTTCTTACAACTCAATTAATTATATTTACTAATAATAATAAACCAAATAATTTCCCCATATATTCCTCCAAACCACAACTTAACCGTTTCTGCTTTCAACTCAATATACAATGAATAGTATCTCAATTATTACAATTCCCTAATTAAATAGAGCTTTCTCCTTATGTTACTCATTTTCACATCTTAAACTCTCCCAATAACCCAAATAGTTTTGCCCATATAATCCTCCAAATCACAACTTAATCATTTCTACTTTCATCACAATATATAATTAAAAATATTTTGACTTCTGGCAGTGACGTGGGGTCTAGGCAGCATGGGGGAAGATCGCTCCATTCCCAGTGCCAATTTTCTGGAGTTTTGGTGACCCTTAGGGGTGAGGATCGGTCCTGGTGGGAATGGCAAGAAGGAAGGGAATCTTCGGAAGGAGGTGTGGAGAGGTGCGGTCTCCCACCACACCAAGAAGGCCCCTCAATCCAGACACAGAAGAAGCCAGCTGATATGGCTGACCCAGAGGCTTGACGTCCCGGTTTAGAGCAATAGGAAGTGGAGAGTGAGTACGGTGTGAGACTCAGTGGTGAGAGCAGAAAATAGAAGTTTCCAGTTTTTGGACTATTGGAGAGGAGGAGTCCAGAGGAGCAGCGGAGAGGAAAGAAAGACTCTGAGTGTGAACGGGTGGCAAATAGTGAGGAGAGCAAAACAGAAAGAGGGCAAATTTCAGACCAGCAGAACACCTGCTGCTGGAAAAGGAGATGATCGGAAGGAAAGTGAATGTTCCAGAAAATTGGGAAAGAGAAGCGAACCTGAGTACGAGGTTCTGACTTTACCCCTACATTTGCTGCTCTAACAAAAGAAGAAGTGTGGATTGGCAAAAAGTAAAGGGCACATGACAGTGACAGTGCAGTTTGGAGATCACCATCTTGAAGGCAAGGACCAGCTGATGGCCACTTTTGAGTGAAGGACTAAAATTTTAAAGGAAAGTTTATATTTGAACTTTTAAAATCTACAAGAACTGAAAGTACTATGTACATTTATACATAACTTATATGCTGATATATTTACTTAAATAGTAACAAATAGAATTCAAATTTTTACATTTATAATTAATTAATAGCAAATTATTACTAATTATTGGTAAATTTATTGGGTTTTTTTACCTTTTCTCTTCTTCTTTTATTTTCTCCTGCTCTTTTTCTTTACCTTTTCCCTTTGACCTGTTCATTTATTATTTAAAACAAATATTTAAAGTTAATATTAGAGCTTCTTAATTGATTAAATTAATATTTGTATATCTGATTATTTGTTGGTTTAGATTAAATAATTATAGCAATTAGATTATTAATTAAGGTATTAATGAATTTCTCATTTGAACAGAACTCTATTAATTAAGTTAGGAATTATATTATATAGATAAGCTTTTTGGGATATAATACATTGTGAACTGTTGTAGACTAGTTTATAATCTAGTAGTAAGGGATAAGTGATTCGGGAAAAGATAGATAGGATTTTAGGGGAACAGTACAGAATACTAAAGGAAATGACCAGCACCACCACAACCATTGTGAAGGCAGGAAAGGAAACTACTTTGACATTGACTGGACCATCAGCTTCTCCTGCAGCACAGAGAACAATAGAAGGAAGGTTCCCATCAGAAAAACAACCCCCCACTTCAAATATGCAAACTATGCAGGCTACCCTCTCAGCAATTCAAGAGACTATGGCAAAAATGCAGGAATGTATGACAAAGAATCATGAAGAAGCGAGGAGGGATATGGATGAGATCAAGAGGGAAGTCAAAAGCAATATTCAAAAATTAGATGAAAAGATGGGTTCAATACAAGAAATCATACAAAAAAATGATCAACAAATAACAGCCATAGAGAAAAGAACAGAACAGACAGAAGGAAAATTGGACTCATTGGACCAGAAAATGATAGTACTAAATAATAGTGACCCACCTGGAGATGGAAAGAGCTTCATTCTATCTGCGATTTCAGAATGTTGTCAAGGATAGAGAGGAGGACTTGACATTTGTGATGGTGGAAGTGATTGCGGAGGCTCTCCAGCAAGATAAGGACAAAATAATAAATGAGCTGGATGAGGTCTATAGGGTCCATATGAATTATGCCAGACAATATAAACTACCAAGGGAGGTCCATATAAGATTTGTGCGAAGAAAAGTAAGAGACATTGTTTATAAAATAACGAAAAATGAACCCATGTTTTATAGAGGCAAGGAAATAGTTACATTAAAGCAGGTCCCTAAGAGAATAAGAGAACTGAGAAAGAAATACTGGTTCCTAGCCACATTATTAAACAAGCGGCACATACCATTTAGATGGATAACACCGGAGGGAATGTTGGTATCGTGGCAAGGGAAAAAAATTAAAGTGGACTCACAGAACCTTCACGACCAAGTGATGGGTATAGAAGGAGTAAATAGTAACAGGGAGGAGCCGGAACAGAGAATTAAAGGGGCCCAAAGACAGGAAGAGCAGGAGAAAGTACTAGAGGAGGGAGATAAAGAGGAAGAAGGGGAACTCCAAGAGGAAGAAGGAATGAGAAAAAGAGCAAAGAGAAGGGACAGGAAGTAATAGGAAATATCATGTAGTAGAACCACAAAGTAATGGAACAAAATTTAAAAATTATATCATTAAATGTAAATGGTCTTAACTCTCCGGCTAAATGACATCAAATTTTTTAAAAAGTGGCAAAACAAAAAATGGATATTGTGTGCCTCCAAGAGGTGCACATAAGGAAACAGGATGAAAACTACTTACAATGTAAAAAATTAGGGGAATCATTTGTAGCATTAGCGGAAGAAAAGAAAAGAGGAATAGTGGTGTACATTAGAGAAAGAATAGAGGGTAATTTGAGATATGTAGATTTAGCAGGAAGAATATTGATGATAGAGGTAAAATTAGAACATAAAAATATTTTATTGGTGGTCATCTAAGTGCCGAATAGTGGACAGCTAGAATTTTACAAAACAGTACATGAAAAGATAATAGAAGAAAAAATAGAGAATATATGTTTAATTGGCGATTTCAACGCAATTGTAGAAGTAAGAAAGTATTATAGCAGTGATCAGAATAACAACAAAAAAAGTACTTCCTAGAACTTTTATGGACTTAGAAGAACTAAATTTAATAGACAGTTGGAGATTCTATAACCCCGAGGTAAAAAAATTTATACATTATTCCAATCCTCACAAGTCCTGGTCCAGAATAGACATGGCATGGATAACGAATTCAAGAGGTAGAAACAGTAGAAATAATGCCAAACAATTGGGCTGACCATAACCGTGTAATGTTGATATGGAAAGGACATAAAAGGAAAAAGAGGAGATGGACGTTGAGCCCACAGATACTGAAGGAAAAGAAATATATAGAGCAAATGAAAAAGGAATTAGAGTTGTTCTTTAGAGACAGTACAAAATACCATACTTCCCTTCAGAATCTGCGGGACACAATGAAAGCTTATGTGAGAGGATTAACAATAGCCTGCACTGCAAAACGAAAAAAGGAAAGGGAAAAAGAATATAATAATGTGCAGGAAGAGAACAAAAATTGGGAAGAAAAATTACAAAATAAACCTGGGGATGAGCAAATTAGAGGTAAACAGATAGCAGCTAAACATAAATTGAATAATTTGGAACAGGAAAATTATGCAAAGGCCTTGAAATTTATAAAGCAGAATTATTTTGAACACGTGAATAAGCCAGGGAGATGGCTTGCTTATAGATTAAGAATAGAAAGGGAGAAAAGAACAATTCAGCAATTACAGGATAAAAGGGGTAAAATGCAATATAGTTTAGAAAAGAAAAAGGAGATTGCATGTACATTTTTTCAAGAACTCTATGAGCAAGATAAAGTGACAGATGAGGAAATAAATTAGTATCTAAATGGGTAAGGAATGTCAGCCTTAACAGAGGAAGAAAGGGAGATATTAAATAGGGATATTATTATAGAAGAGTTAAGAGAGGCAATTAAGAAACAAAAAAACAACAAAACCCCAGGGACGGATGGATTAACAAATGAATTTTATAAAGGACTAGGAGATGTATTGGATTGGATATTATTAGAAACTTGTAATTAATAGAGGCAAAGCTACCAGATTCGTGGAGAGAGACATACATTTCATTGATACCGAAGGAAGGAGCAGATATAGCACAGATAAAAAATTATAGACCAATCTCTTTATTAAACACTGATTACAAAATTTTTATGAATATAATGGCAAATAGGATGAAAAAAACATTAAATTGTAGAATGCACCTGGACCAAAATGGGTTTTTACCAATGAGACAAATAAAAAATAATATAAGAACTGTAATTAATTTATTAGAATATTATGAGGTGCATCCAGAAAGGCAGGCAGCCCTGGTCTTTCTGGATGCCCAAAAGGCTTTTGACCAGGTCAATCAGCAATTTATGCTTCAGCAAATAAAAAATATGAAATTTGGGGAGAGATTTGAAAAGATAATAGCCTCCATATATACAAAACAAAAAGGAAGTATAATAGTAAATGGAGATCTTACAAATTTCTTTGAAATAAAAAAAGGAGTATGACAGGGTTGTCCACTTTCACCCTTGCTTTTCATTCTGACATTGGAAAATTTATTGATAAGAATTAGATCAAACAAAAAGATAAAAGGATTGAATGTAAAATGAGAGGAACACACAAGGCTCAAGCATTTGCGGATGACTTTGTATTCTTCATAGAAGAGCCATTAAAAACAGGACCAATATTGATGAGAGAAATAGAGGAATTTGGGAAGGTAGTTGGCTTAAAAATTAATAAAGATAAGACCAAAATGTTAACGAAAAATGTAACAGGAAAACAAACAGAGGAATTAATTAAAGAATTAGGATTACAAATAGTAAAAAAGGTTAAGTATTTAGGTATATATTTGACAGCTAGATGCTCAACTATAAAGGAAAATAATTATGTATTTAGTTCAACAAATAAAAGAGGATTTAGAAAAATGGCGGAAACTGAAAATATCATTATTAGGGAGGATAGCAGTTATAAAGATGAACGTCCTGCCAAGGCTGCTTTACTTATTTCAGACAATTCCAGTAAAATTGGATATATTTTTTTTTTGTAAATTTGAATAAGATAACTACAAAATTTGTGTGGGAAGGAAAAAAGGCAAGAATTAAATTAAGTACTTTACAGGATGATAGAGGCAGAGGTAGATTTGGACTACCAGCAAGGGAGACATATTATAGAGCAACAGGTTTGACATGGATCAGGAAATGGGTGAATCTGAAAAACCAAAGACTGCTAATCTTGGAGGGACATGATTTGTTGATGGGATGGCTTGCCTTCTTGTGGAGCCCCAGGAACAAAACGCATAGGCATTTTTGCAATCACATATTAAGAGATTCATTAATTTATACTTGGCAGAAAATTAAAAGTAAACACTATATGAAAGTTCCTGGATGGCTAGCCACAATAGAGGTGATGATACACCCCAATACCTTAACAATTCGAAAAATGGCAAGCTATTATGAAATTTTGGATCCCCAAGGAACACTAAAAACACAAGAGGAACTCAGAGATCAAGGAATACAGATAGATTGGTGGCCCTATCTTCAGATAAAAACAAGATATAAAAAGGATCAAGGAGGAATTGAATTAAAACCGAATCAGTTGGATAAACTTTTAGAAGCCATGGAGGAAAAAATGATTTCAAAAATATACAAATATCTATTAGAATTTGATTTAGCAGAGGAATTAGTAAAGGGGCAAATGATAGCATGGGCAAGAAATATTGAGCATAATATAGAATTGGAGGACTGGGAAAAAGCATGGGAAAATAATTATATTATAACAAAGTCAGTGGTTTATAAAGAGAATCAATACAAAATGTGGTATAGATGGTATCTGGCCCCTTCGAGATTAACAAAAATGTATTTAAATTTAAGTCCAATTTGTTGGAAGTGCAAGCAGGCTCAGGATACTTTCTTCCATGTCCGGTGGCTTTGCCCAAAAATTAGGAAATATTGGGAAAAAATAAGAATTTGGCTACTAGAAATAACATTGGAAAAAATAGAACTCAAACCAGAGATTTTTCTACTAGGGATGATTAAAGAAAACTATAGGAAAGAAATAAAGTATTTAATATTACACATAGTCACTGCAGCCAGATTGGCGCTCGTCTAATATTGGAAAACTGATCAACTGCCAACAGATCAATTGATAATCCAAAAAATCTATAACTGTGCGGAAATGGACAAACTAACATTTGAAATGAAGGATAAGGTAGACTTGAAATGTTATATGGTGTGGAATAGGTGGTATGATTGGATAATTCATAGAAATGAGAGTAAATGTAAAATTCTATACGATAATAACAATTAACAAATATATACTGTTAATAAGATAATGGACATGTGACCAAAGTCACTCTTTCTTTTTATGTATAGTTGCATTAATATATAAGTATCTTGTATATACATGGTATAATATTTTATTTTTTATATTTTTAATAAAGTTTTGTTTTTAAAATTAAAAAAAATTCAATCGTTACAATTTTCCTAATTAAATTTTAAAATGTTCTAGCTGTTATCCAAGCTACAACTTAATCCTTTTTACTTTCACCCCTATATACCATTAAAGGTTCTTCAATTGTTACAGTTTATACTAATTCATATTTCTAAAAAAAAAATAAAAAATAAAAACTTATCATTGTCTAAATTTCAAAAATACAAAGACAAATATTCCAATTCATTTCATTTTTCTTACTACTATTCATATTTCAATTCTTAATATGTATAACATCTTTCTCTTTTGTTTTTTTCTCCCTTCCTATTTTTATTTTTGCCATTTTCTTTCTCCTTTTTTTCTTTTGTGTTTTAAAATCTTGAACTCTCCTCTTTTGCCCTAAATTTCTCATTGTTTGCACCTATCTTTTTTGGTGAGGAAAAGGAGAAAAAGAAATCTCCCTCTCCCTCTGCCTCTGCCTAATTTTGCGCTGTTGCAGCAAACAGCAAACAGCCTGCTTTACTTTCATTTTTGTTTTCAGCATAGCTTGATTAACACAAGGAAAAGAAAAATCTGCTCCAGCAATTTACCTCTTTGCAGCAAAACAGCTGAGAGCAAATCAGCTAAGAGTCGGGAGGCCAATCCAATCAACTTGTGCTAATTAGCCTGTGCTGAAGCTGAAAGGAGCTGTTTTTTCTTGCTGTTTGCTTGCAAGGAGGTAACTGCTGCGAGGCACAGGCCAAAGGGTGGGGGCCAGTGAGTGGGCGAGGCTACATTTGGTGTATAAGACGCACCTAAATTTTCACCCCCTTTTAGGGGAGAAAAGGGTGCATCTTATACTCTGAAAAATATGGTAATTATTTTTATTTAATTTCGATGCACTGACTTATACATCTTACAGAAGAAAGCACAATACCAGAAAAAAGCAAAATACTTTCACAATAAGGCAAAACCTGTTCAAAAAGAAAGCAAATTCCAGTACCTGTACACTTACTGACTGTAACCACCACTTAATGTAATCAAAGCTGGGGATACAGCCCAACACAACCAAAATGCATCAAGTTATTTTTTATTTTTATTTTTATTGAATTTCTATACCGTGCTTCTCCCGAAGAACTCAGGGCGGTGAACAGATTAAGATTTCATATACATATAATAATTTTTTTATTTTTTATTTTTTTATAAACAGTAATAAATTGAGTCAACTTGGTGTATCTGCTAAGACCTTGGCATAGAATTTAGGTGTTTATGCTAGCCCTGCTTGTTGAAACAGAAAGGTCTTCAGGGCACGTCGGAAAGTGCAAAGATCTGGGATTATTCGTATTCCAGGGGGTATTTTGTTCCAAAGAGTAGGTGCCCCCACAGAGAAGGCTCTCTCCCTTGGAACTACTAGACGACATTGTTTTAATGATGGTACTATGAGTAGGCCTACTCTGTGAGAGCGTATTGGTTGGTGGGAGGTTATCAGTTGCAGTAGGTGGTCTCGTAAGTACTCAGGTCCTAAACCATGGAGCACTTTAAAGGTAAGAACCAACACCTTGAAGTGCACTCGGAAGGCCACCAGAAGCCAATGCAGCTCACGTAGAAGAGGTGTTACATGTGAGCGCCATGTTGCTCCCATAATTACTCATGCGGCCGCATTCTGGACCAGTTGGAGCTTCTGGGTGCACTTCAAGGGAAGCCCCATGTAGAGAGCATTGCAGTAGTTGGGAAATGACGAGGGCTTGAGTGACTGTGTGTAAGGAGTCCCGGTCTAGAAAGGGACGCAACTGGTGAATCAGGCGAACCTGATAGAAAGCTCCTCTGGCCACGGCTGTTATATGATCTTCTAAAGACAGTTGTGCATCCAAGAGGATGTTTAAATTGCGAGCTTTCTCTGCAGGTGTCAATGACTCATCCCCGATAGTTAGTGATGGGACTAACTGGCTGTACCGGGACGTCGGCAGCCATAGCCACTCAGTCTTGGAAGGGTTGAGTCGAAACCTGTTTCTCCCCATCCAGAACTGTACGGTCTCAAGGCACCGGGACATCACTTCAAGGGCATCATTGCGGTGGTTTGTGGTGGAGATGTACAGCTGAGTGTCATCAGCGTACAGATGACATCGCACCACAAAACCTCCCCCAATGGCTTCACATAAATGTAAGTAAGAGGCCTCGAGGTTGATCTCTGTTCACTAACTGTGACCTGTCAGAGAGGTAGGATGAGAACCACCATAATACGGTGCCTCCCACTCCCAGCCCCTCCAACCGGTGCAGCATGATACCATGATCAATGGTATCAAAAGCCGCTGAGAGATCTAATAGGACCAGGATAGAGGAACATCCCTTACCCCGAGTCCTCCAGAGATCATCAACCAACGCGACCAATGCTGTTTCTGTGCTGTATCTAGGCCTGAAGCCGAACTGGAATGAGTCTAGATAGACATAAGTTATAAGAAGTTATGGCAATAACCATGAGGAATGTTATCCTGTTTTGTACAACTTTGTGTCTGATGCAGCTTCCAAGATCAATCCTTTTGTTACAAAAAGATACAGAATTTGTTCCTCAAGTGAATACCTGAAATTTCTCAGCTTCCTTGTCTAATTTTTAAGGAAGCATTGTGCCTCAATCATATATCATCTTTGCTGAAGGAAGTTCTAGATTCAGTGAATAGGAATAGAGAAGCTTCTTTTTCAAATCCAGGTGATAACATTGGGCAAGATGAGGATAGTCTAATGTGGTCTGAGTCAACTTTTTATATACCTATGTAAGTTAATTTCACTTTGAACTATTAGGGGCATAATGAAAAAACAAGCATGGCCCCAATTATTGGCAACCTTAACAATCATTAGATTATTGATTTTATTTTAATAGCAGGAACAAAGTGCCAAATATAACATATTCCAAAAGACAAAAGAACAACAAGAAGTGGCAACACATTTTTAAATTAGGGTTCCCTGACAGCTATTATTGTATCATCTAGACTACGCACTTCCCTTCCTCCTGACTCTGCCTTATATACAGAAACTGTTAGTATTCTGTGAGTATGCTCAATCTTAACTTTCATGTTGGGAAAACTCTTTTCCAAAGTTTTGTAAGTATTTCTGGAAACCATGCTTATAGCTCTCTCTTTGACAGAATTGAGCACTCTGGGAGGAATTTCCTTTAAGCAGTAGCACAGTGTGATATTTAAAGATAATATTATTTGTTTTTCTTTCTTTCTTTTTCTTTTTTACATTTATTGGCTAGTAGGGAGGAACATTGACAACTTTCTTTCTCTCTTTCTCTCTCTCTTTTTTTCCAGATACAGAAGAGTAAAAAACAAAACAAAACACATATGTAATAAAAAAAGGGACTGCACATTTCTGTCATCATTTTAATTCATCTTCACTCTCCTACTCCCTCCACAAAGGCCAATTTCTGAAGGGCCTTATGCAGCTTTCCAAGCCTCAGCTTCTGTCTGCCTCCCACTAGCAACTTTGCCATTAATGATTGGGAGGTGGGCATATCCTACAAGATTTTTTTCCACTTAAGGTTTTCAATAATTCGAATCTTTAAAAATAAACGAATTCCCTCTAGCAAAATAACTACTCTTTTGGGACTTGCAGAACAAGCAGATGGGATGGTCACATGCCAGCTTGCAACAATATTCTGATGTGATGAAACAGAACTGACACATTCATGGAAAAAAGCCTTGAAAACCATTGTTATTTTAATGATCAAAGAAAGGAGAAAAAAAAGAAGAGGCACTGTTGATCATTATGAGCAATGGGTTTTGTTTTGTTTTTTTTACAAAAATCTGGGTATTTTATCAATAAGTAATTATTGAATTCCTATACAACTTTATAGTATTTTTTTAAAAGCCTGTAGATTTCATTTGCTTGATATTTGGTTTCTACTTTGAATGCCATTCATTTAGTTCATCATTTTATTTTTTGGCATTTATTGATGAAAGAATGTTTCTGAAACCAATAGTGAATGTGCTGTCTGCTTGTATTCTAAACAACTCATTCTTTTTTTCTTTTAAAATGTTATATCTGGCCTTTTAATTGATTTGAATAACACTAAAAATGATAATGTATCCTTCAAATTGAGTTTAATTCCTAAATCTATCCTCAGGGAACTGTCAACAAAGTAAAAGTGGCAGATTAAATCTTGAAACTGAAACCCTGTCTTTCTTTACAGGTGGCACATGTGTTATGCACGTAAAAAAGGAGCAGAGTTTCAATTATGCAATCACAATTGACCTTTTCGCCCCCTTGTAGACTCCTGAACATGTCCAAATAATATTCTTAGCAACCTGAATTTTTCTATTTATACTTCTGTTGCTAACTGAACTAAGGAAACTGAATTGGCTAATACTGTGTAGGAAAGAGAATACAATACCAATTTTATATCAGTCAGATTTAACAGGCTTGGCTCACGTGTTTGCCTTCTAATCATAAACAAGGGCAGGTGGGAAGCCTTATCTTGGCATCTAAGGTTTCCAGATGATGCAGCACAACTACTAGTCGCTTTTTATCGCAGAGACAATTGTTCCTTCATATTTATTTTATATATTCCAAATATATATTCCAGAGCTGACATAAACTTTTGCTAGTAGAATAATAGAATTCTCAAAATAAGCATTCATCTTTTTTTTTCTTTTGCATTAGTGTAATCAAGATACTTCCCTCTAATAAATAGCTAGATATAGTCCATCAATTGTGACTGGTCGCTTAGTGACCATCTGAAGTCATCTGAAGTTTGGTAGACCAAAAGGTACTTATGAACCAGTTCTGAAGTTATGATGGCTGCTCCCCTGTGATTACATGCTTCCCTGTGATCACATGACTGTACTTTGGGCACTAAGCAAGTTGTCCATATTTACAACTGTTTGCAGTGTCCCGTGATCATGGGTGTTAAGGATATTGATGTTGTTTTACCAACCAGCAGAGTAACTGCAC
>WNWU01013517.1:1575882-1592582 GCA_012654045.1 Ptyas mucosa
GGACAACTGGTTCTAACATTATATACATCATATAGAATCCTAACATTGGGACCATAATTTATGCTGGTTTTGCCAAAACCTGGAGTTTACTTTTGTCTTTGGCAAAAGCCCCCCATAGCAAGCACTGGGTATACTTAATTACTGTGGCATTCACTTAATGACCATGATGATTCACTTAACAACTATCACAAAAAATGATCGTAAAATTGGGCCGGCCACATCAGTTTATGCAGGCTCCATCATGGTCAAAGACTTACCTGTACTGCATGATGATCCTTTTAAAAGTGACGTGATGGTTCAAAAATACATGGCTAGGATAATGATTTACTGTATGTCTTGATTCCGGTATGTATTTCAGTGGTAATATGGATAGGAGTGCAAACCTATTTGATTTTCAAACTGTTTGACCGAATTGTCATATTATTCTCAAAGTAATACCAGTCATTTTATGGAATTCTTCTGTCTGATCATACTCACCTAATTCTCTTGCTAGACCCTTATACATTTTTTGATAAAGTAATTTGTTATTATAAATATTTTTTTCACTAAAGCTCAGTTAAAAAACATATTACTTTCTTTTTCATTCTGGTTTCAGAAAAAAATATAATAAGGTCATCTGAATACCATATATATTTTAATTTATTATTATTTATTAAATCCTTATGGTGCCCCATTTTCCTGTAAGGTGACTTTGGGAGGCCAGAGGTTATATATCCACTTTGCATTAAAAGCAATTCCAATTGGCCAGAGCAAATCACTTTTTTTCATAGTAAAAGTAATTTTTATTTATAAAGTTAATTTCATATTGTATGTGTGCTGGTATGTGTGCATTCCTCCATGATTAACAGAATTTGTCTGCCCAGAATTCACTGTCTAGTTTTTGCAAGAACCTTTTAGCCTTGCTTCCACTTCTCAGTATGGGAATAATATTGTGATATTGTCCTATATCTTATGGGTATTTTAAAGATAAGGATATAAAATGATACTGTCACACAATAGTTTGTGAAAATGTAATTTTATTGTGCTCTAGCAGGTGGAAAACAGGAGCAGAATATTGAGTTTAAATAGCAGATATAAAATAAAGGAAAACCACAGAGGTTTGGCTTAGGCACTGGCAATCCAGGATAAGGCAGCTTCATCCTGTAATCTCCTGAGGAACAGATTTATAGCCAACAAATTTCAGAACAGAACAATTGGAAGGAATCAGTTTCCAGAAGATTGCATCCTTTGATGAACATGGTGTGCTTCTGAGTGTGTTAGCCCTTTTAAACATTAAAAATGAAAGCCACCTCTTAATCTTAAACAAATACAGTCCTTATCTACCCCATCACTAGTGTATTTCTGGAAAAGGAAAATATTACTTAAAGTTCATTTTGATTGGCAGATGTCAATCCAGCATCTTCTGGAAGAAAAATATATAAATTTGCTACCATTAGGATTTTGAACAAAATTCAAATTAATTGCAAATGTCATTCTACCAGTATGGGGACATTATTTTCTCCTCCATGAAATGAAAAATAATACATGTGTATTTTTAACACAAAACCCAAGGACTCTTCACATTAAGTATGCTAACAATTGGGCACATTTTTAACAGCCAATAGCTATTCTATTGGTTTTGAAATGGCAATCACGAATAGTTCTACCAGGTAATGCACACATATGGACAGCAGGGTCCAAAGGCAAAAGGGTGTTTCAGAGGGCATGCACATGCCACCTCTCTGGAACTTATTAAAGTGTTTTCCTGGCTAGTTGTGTCTGCAGAGGGCATTCATATGATCTCAAGAAAAAATGCAGCCATTTCAAGAGTTGAGGACAGTTATTGTGTGTTATTGTGAGACATATTTTTATCCTTGTGTCTGAAATGTTGCATAACCTAAATGTTTAAATTGTGCAATCCAACTTTAAAATGTCTTACGCAATTTTATGGGGCTTACTCCCAAATAAGTGGCAGTAGAATTTCAGTTTCTCTGGATGTATTTCCCTGTCAACAATGGACAGGATCTATAGTTACAAAGAAACTCCTCATTGCATTTAATACTAAAAAAAAGTTTGATAGTCACAATTCTATCCTGAGGTACATTTTAAATATTCAGGTTACCTAGTTCTGCAGTTTGCAGCTTTTGCACATATAGCTTAGCCTATTTATACAGAAGGCAGTTGTTGGCCTCTGTCTTTTTCTTATTTAATATTTTGTACATTTTAAGTTTTTAAACTACAATTTAGGGTTTGAAATACTCTAATGAGATTCTTTAATGCAATATTAAGTCCCAACTAAATTAATTATTTTGTTTAGAGGGATGATCACTGCTCCCCACTGGAGTCATTAAAGTTTCCTTAGACATTATCTCTTCACAAAATATGTATTGAGTTTGATACATTTATTTTTAGGTTAATTTTTTTAACCTAATATTAATATTCATCTACAAGACAATTAGAAGACAGTTCAGAAAGGTAGGAATTGCCTTAAACATAGCAAGAGGTAAAACTGAAATGTGTTGTGCGTTTGGGCACAATTGTCTCTGAATCAGTGTTGACTTCTTATTTTCTTGACAAGATTTCAGGAGTAGTTTGCCACTGCCTCCTAGGGCTGATAGTGACTACTCCAAGGTTACCCAGCTGTCTTTATGCCTAAGGAGGGACTAGAACTCTTGGTCTACAGATTGCAGACTGGTGCCTTAGCCAGTACACCAGACTAACTCAGAGTTAAAATACCAATGTACAGAAAACACTGGATTTTACTACATAATGAAGAAAAATTACTTAGGGCTAAAATTTGCATTCAATCCCAAAACAACTGGAGCATCACTTGAACACCATCAGAATTGACAAATTTACCACAGTCAATTGCAAAAGGCAGCTTTACTTGGAACAGCTTACATCTTGCAATGATATCTTTAACACCATCAAACATCAACATCTCCCTATCCCAAGTCCTTGAGAAGGACTCAATAGGTGGATAAAATGTCAAATCCAGTCTGAACATCTGGCTGACTGTGTGATGAACCATAATAATAATAGTCATTTATAAAATACCAAACTGAAATTCTAAATACCTGTTTTAGACTTCTCACTCCAACATTCTGAAACACATAGCTTTGCATTCCAACAACATAGCTTGTTCTTCTTTCAAGTTCTGTATTTGTTGGAATGAAAGAATCTAAAAGCATTTCTAATGTGTATTTCTACCTGTATCGTCACTTGAACAATAAATGAGAATGACTGCTTCATGAAAAAATGGAAGCTTTAGAAGCTTTAAAAATTATCCGACAATATAATATTCTAGTTCCTTAACATTTAGTTTTATGAATGCTGTTCCTTAATAGAAGGAATGTATTATATATGCTGCAGCTGTGTTTGTTTGCTATACAGATTTTAAGCTGGCCTTTGCGAGAGTTACCAACATACAGTACCTACTGTACTAAATCAGTGCTTGCCTAGTTACAAATATATAGTATGATTGGACTGACTGTTTAACATGATTCTGATTAACATGTTACGAGTTTACCCTTATTTTAACCAAAATTGTTATGAGTTATATCCAGGAGAAAGGCAGAAACCCTCATTCTGACTACCAGGATTCTTTTTTTCTCTTAGTATTGTTTTTCAGCATATGTCTTATACAGAGAGAAATATGGGTCTATTAGTGGGACATTTGTGAGATTTTGAGAAGTACAAAGCATCTTGATCTATTTTCAGATTAATGTTCAAATTCTATCCTAATGCCTAGATTTCAACCATGAAGATAGATTGCCCTGTCAGCAGATGTGCCCTAATTTAAGAGTTTATGAACCTTGGAGTTTTCAGGTTTTGGTCAGTCTGATCTGTTTCTTTTCAGTTCTGGCTGTAAAGGAGGTATAAAATAAAACAACTACTATTGGATATGCAATTCCCTGTTTTTTGGAAGTCATTTTCAGAATCTTCACTGTGATAACAATAAATTTCTGATTCAAAGTGATCTCACTATGCATTTGGCAGCATTGGACAATTTTTATAAAACCAAGCTTTGATAAAAACTTATCAGATTTTTGTGATTTTTTTTTCTGCTGAAAAAGGACATCAAGCAAATTAAATTATACATACAGATTATACCTTTGTATAATTGGGAAATGTCAGGGAACACCCTATCGACCAGATTGATGGAAAGCACCATTGTCTGCTCCAAGCTGCTTAGCAAGTAAAGTTGCAGCCACTGTATTTGTTTTTCTAATAGTCAAGACTATAAAAACAGTAGTTTTAGCAAATTGTGGCTTGTCTCAAAGATCTGTGTCATTTGCTATAAAAAAGTTTTTTGTGATGGTGTCTGTTTTTAATCCAAAGTACAGTCTGCATGAATAAAGCCTTAAATGGCATAAGGTCTGCTTACCTATCTTGTGTTGCCTGTCCAGAAAGTGTGAGCCAAAATGTTTTGCAATTGAATTCCTTCAATTAAATAATGTCTTCTATTGCTACACCGGAAGTAAAAATTTTCTGTCATGGAGCCTGTCCTCTAGAATGAAATTCTCATAATTTTTATGTGGCTCCCACATGAAGGCATTTTGGAAAATCATTTTTTCTTCCAGATCTTGCATTAGGGTGGTTGGACTCCCCTTCACCATCAGATTTGTTGGGGAATTGGGTGTGGTTAACCACTGATCATCATTTTTAGTTGCTTATTGCTTTTTAAAATGCCTTTTCTAAATTCCTTTTATGTTTTATTTGGTTTCATTGTACACATTCAGGATCAATTTAAAGTTGGGCAATGCTTACATTTAACCAATCTTATAATATTACATTTGAGGAATTAGAATTTCTGATGTATGATATTTGGGGGCGGGGGGAAATGTAGCCTTCAGCAATTATTGTAGAAAAGCCTACCCAGCTAGATATTTGGGTAGGACAGCATTTGCAAAAATTCTGTAAATTTTGCCATTAATTCTAACACTTTATTCTGTGTAACATGTTACATGTTATTTACATTTTGTCTGTCTTTCAGGACAGACAAAAAGAAGTATACAACCCAATATATAATTTAAATAGAGAATCTGCTTCCACACAATATAATGATAGCTATTAGTATAGCTGTTCAGCCAGATTCCTGAACCATCAGATTTGTTGGGGAATTGGGTGTGGTTAACCACTGACAATGGGTATTTACTCATGGCAACTTTCCCCTGCTAATTCAAAACCATATATTGGTAGTCAGAAAGAAAAGAAATTATGCTTTCATTTCTTACTTTAAAATTTCCCAGAAATATGTAGTTAATGATTTTGAAAAACTAATTCTGGACCCATAGTGTAGGTTCTCCTAAAGTCCCTACATTCAGATGCCATTCTTCCATAATGCTATCTAATATAATAGCATGGAAACAATAAGTGAGGCATCATTTCAGTAGAAATTTGCAATATGATTATTATATTATTTTATAAAACTAGGCATACTTTCCCCCTTGTATCTAATGCTTATCTAATGCTTATCCTAAGATTACTATAATAGCACTTAAAATAACCTTTTGTCAAGGAAATAGAGAAATGAATTGAATCTAAGTACTCTATTCTCATAAACTATTTTGCACCTTAGGTTGGCATCAAGAAAAATCCAAATACATAATAGCATTTTGTTTCATATTAGCTACAATATACAATGGATATCTCAGGGCCATTTTCCAGATTTTATATATGTAACAAAAACTGAGTATACAATACACTTGGTTTCTGATATGTGCTTATTATAATTATTCCTAATTATTGTATACATGAAATATTTTACTTGACCTTTTCCAACCTGACATGATATTTTAGATTAACATCTAGATTTCTAGCCAACATGAACTTGGCATATATTGACCAGGAATTTGGGAGTTATGATTCCAAAGCTTCCATAGCATAAGATTGGACAAGGTTGATCTGACATATTTATACACGTAAAGTGATCATGCCTTAAGAAAATGTGGATGCATGTCACCTACAATAATTTTCCAAATAAAAATGTTTGGGAGGGGATAATGAACATCCAAAAAGACAAAGCTCATTTGAATTCATTGCTAAAAGAAGGATGAGAACTCTAAGTTTCCTAAGTTAACATCCTTGGTTTGTTCCTATTTTGGCTCAAAATATAAGTAGCTTGTAAATGTGTAGCAATGTATATTTTCAACATTTGTGAGAGTATTTTTTAGAAAAAAAATATTTATTGTATCTTTTTAAAACTCTGCAGAAGAGGCAGGTCGTCTCTATATAGATAAATTAATTTTGCAGCTTTTTGGTTTTTCTGTAAGTGTATTCTTGTATGTTCATGTTATTACAAAATAAAAGCAAGGAAATCTTCATTTACATTGAATCCCAGGTCTGTTTATTTATATCTAAGAAAGTAGAGCTTAGCATGTCCATCAGTGTAGTAATAGGATTTAAGGCACATCTCACCATGGTGTTAGTAGTGCTCCCAGATTGGCTCTATACCCACATGACCTTATGATACTGGCAGTAGCTGGATCTTCTTATTTTTACCAAAATGAATCCAGTTTTCCATGACCATAGAAGAGCTATTCAGAGGTTGGCAGCTGAACTAATATGGATTTACAGGGAAACCTTATCTCATCTTCTTTCCTGATTCCTGGTCTATCCTTCCTCCTTGCAATGCTCAGGAATGATGCCTAGGCTGTCAGAGTGGCTGGACAAAACAAAACAGAAGAGAATATAGGAGCTTGGGCCGGTGCTTGGATTTCTTTTTATTTTAATATATTTCTATTGGTCAACTGAAGAGTGCAATGGTTAACCTAATTTTATGAAGCTTTTTCTCTGGTAACACTGTACTGCTAACTAGGGCATACAAAACCTTTGCCAGACCAATCCTCAAATACAGCTCATCTGCCTGGAATCCACATTGTATATTGGACATTAATACAATCAAGCAGGTATTTCACGAGAAAAGTACTCCACTCCTCTGCTCACAGTAGAATACCTTATACCACCAGGTTTGAAATTTTGGGCTTGGACAACCTTGAACTATGCCGCCTATAGTACACAAGCATAGTACACAAAATTGTCTGCTACAACGTCTTACCTGTCAACGACTACTTCAGCTTCAACCGCAATAATACACGGGCAAACAATAGATAGAAACTCAAGATAAACTGCTCCAAACTTGATTGAAGAAAATACGACTTCAGCAATAGAGTGGTCAATGCCTGGAGTGCTCTATCTGACTCCACTGTTAGTTCCTCAAACCCCCATAGCTTTAACCTTAAACTGTCTACTGTGGACCTCACATCATTCCGAAGAGGTCTGTAAAGGGGTGTGCATAAGCGCATGGGGCTGGCTTAGGAAGAAATTTTAGACGTTTTTTAAATTGGTTTGTTATTTTTAAAATTGGAGCCAAATTTATATGTATTTTTAATTCTTAATATTTATATTGTATGTTTTTAATTCTGGCTGTTCACCGCCCTGAGTCCTCAGGGAGAAGGGCGGTATATAAATTTTAAATAAATAAATAAATAAATAAATTAATACCGTCCCTGCCCTACTGTCCCCATTTATATGTACTCATTTCATGTGCTCAAGTCCATGTTTATACTTATACCTCTTATCTCATACAGGTTTGATAAACAAAATAAAATAAAAAATAAAATATCTCCTGTCTAGATTTGTTTTTCTTAAAGTACAATGCAAAGTATAATGGGATATCTTGATTTCATTCAGTTCAACTATACTCATTAAGACAGGAGTGGACAACAGATGAAAATAAAAGCTGAAGTCAGGAAAGCAAAGGCTCAGAATGAACAAAGATTTGCAACAAAAGTCAAAGATAATAAAAAAGTTTCTTTTAACATAGAAATCACAAGAAAAATGTCAAGGAAACAGTCGGTCCACCAAAGAGAGAAGATGGCAAAGAAGTAACAGGCAGTAGAGAGAAAGCAGAGCTGCTTAACTCATTCTTTGCATCAGTCTTCACACAAAAAGAAACTATAGCCCAAACTACCAAAAACATAAATGTAAAAGACAGACTAGAAATAAAAATTAAAATAAGCAAGAAAATGGTAAGAGAACACCTGTTGGCCTTGATGAATATAAATCACCTGGACCTGATGGATTATATCTCAGAGTTCCAAAAAAAGGGGTGGGGTGGAAAGACCCAGGAAACTACAGACCAATCAGCCTAACATCAATACCTGGGAAGGTACTGGAAAAAATAATTTTAAAAACAGATCTATGAATGTCTAGGAACAAAGCTATAACTAGTAGCCAGGATTTGTTAAACCAATCTTATTTCATTCTTTGACAAAGTGACTAAATTAGTAGACCAGCAAAATGCTGTGGATATAGTATATTTAGACTTCAGCAAGGCATTTGACAAAGTAGACCACAACCTACTTCTTGGTAAGCTAGAAAAATCTGGGATAGGCAGCATCACCACCAGATGGATTTGTAACTGGCTGACAAACTGTATTCAACAAGTAGCCCTTAATGGTACTACATCTGCATGGAGGGAAGTAAGCAGAGAGGTATTGCAAGGTTCTGTCTTAGGCCCAGTAATCTTCAACATTTTCTTAAATGGCTTAGATGAGGCAATAGAAGGGGAATTCATCAAATTTGCAGATGACACTAAGCTGGCAGGAATAGCCAACACTCCAGAAGACAAGTTCAGGATCCAAAAAGACCTTGACAGACTTGAATATTGGGCTCTATCCAACAAAATAGCAATAGCACTTAGACATATATACCACTTTACAGTACTTTACAACTAGTGGTGGGTTGCTCCCAGTTTGCACTGGTTCACAAGAACTGGTAGTAAAAATTTGTAGTAGTTCGGAGAACCGGTAATAACATTGGCTGGCCATGCCCCTGAACCGGTCCCTGGTCTGGTTGCCACTTGTTACCCCTCTCACCTCATCAGAGGCTTCTCTTTTTTTTACTTTTAAAAGCATTTTTTCTACAACTTCTTTGGCCAAAAAAATGCTTTTAAAAGTAAAAAAGTTTTTTAAAAAGTCTCTGATGATCGTGTGGCTTAGCTGGGATCGTCAGAGGCTTCTAAAAGCATTTTTTCTGCAATCTCTTAAGGTTGTAGAAAAAATGCTTTTAAAAGTAAAAAAAAAAAGTTGGCCATGCCCACTCAGTCACATTACCTCCCCACCAAGCCACGCCCACAGAACTGGTAGTAAAAAAATTTAGAACCCACCCCTATTTACAACCCTCTCTAAGCAGTTTACAGAGCCAGCATATTGCCCTCAACAATCTGGGTCCTCATTTTACCTGCCTTGGAAGGATGGAAGGCTGAGTCAACCTTGAGCCTGGTGAGATTTGAACCGCCAAATTGCAGGCAGCCGGCAGGCAGCAGAAGTAGCCTGCAATAATGCACTCTAACCACTGCGCCACCATGGCTCATAATAAAATAAAATTTAATGTGGAGAAAAGTAAAGTTTTACACCTGGGCAGGAAACCCCAAAGGTACAAGTACAGATTAGGCAAAACCTGGCTCAAAAACAGTAACTGTGAGAGGGATCTTGGAATCTTAGTGGACAATCACTTAAACATAAGTCAGCAGTGTGTGGCAGCAGCTAAAAAGCTAATACAATCCTTGGTTGTATAAACAGAGGCATAGAATTAAAATCATGTGAAGTATTAGTACCACTTCATAAAGCCTTAGTAAGATCACACCTGGAATGTGAGGCTGGCTCCAGGGGATTGTAAATGCTTCATTGAGTGAGGGTGTCTTTCCCGCCGCCTTGAAAGAGGCAGTGGTGAGGCCTCTCCTCAAGAAGCCTTCCCTGGACCCAGCAATTTTGTCTAATTACTGTCCGATCTCCAACCTTTGCTTTGTGGTGAAGGTTGTTGAGAGTGTGGTTGCGCGGCAGCTCCCCCAGTACTGTTCTGTCCACATCTCCCACACACATACACACACCCTCAAACAGTCAGCCGTGGGTTAAAGAATAGCTCAAACAAACAATGTCCGCTATCAGGAACTTGGCAGCAGCATGAGAACTGACTGCCAAGTGCTTTACTACAAGAAGGAGGGGTTGTTCCTCCACCAGATAACATACATAAATACACACCGATTTGGAAACAGTCCAGCTCAAAAGCCTTCAACAGATTTAGGCGTTGCACAAAGTGACTTGCAGAAATTAGCTTTGTCCGTCACAGAGTCTGAATGGCCACCACACTCCCTTTTATAGCCTGTGGGGTGTGGTCCAGTGACTCAACTTAATCCCTGGCACGCCTCCTCATCTGCTGTGAACGTTTATCTCGCCGATGCTGGCGTGGATCCAGCCACGACTTATCACCCTCGTTCTCACTCTGATCGGAAACACCTGGCTCCTGGCCAATCTCCTCTCCTTCGGCAGACACCTGTGGAATTGCCAGAGAGGAGGGGCCTGGAGAGGGAGGCCTGGCCAGCTCCTCTCCTTCATGTTCAGAGCCTTCTTTCTCCGATACGAATGGCTCGGGGGTCGGAGCCACAACAAGTACCTGGATGAAACAGTATATCTGGATCCATTCCAGTCGGGTTTCAGGCCTGGGTACATCTACTGGGCAAAGAGGATATAAAGAGGATATAAAACTGAAGGGTTGTGGAAGTGATGAATAATCCCCTCCCCCTTTCCCCTTTCTCTTTTCCTGGATATCTTATAACCTATGACCTTGATTGACCTGTGGTGGATTACAAATAACATGGACTAAAGGTTAAGTGCTGCCTGTCTCCATCTCTTTGGAATACTGAGGTATTAGAGGTTGGTGATCTAACAGACCCTGTGGATTAAAAACACTCTTGATGAACTCATAATACTATTGGACAGATAAAGTAGAACGTTAAGGACAATACAGCTGTCCCTCTTGGATTACAAATTCCTTCTTATCCTGGGATGATGATGATGATGATGATGATGATGATGGTGATCTCTTCTAATTGCATATAAGACATCATTGTGAATTACAAAAATAATAGTCTAAAGGGAGGATTGAAGTGAGATTGGCTCTGAAAGATGTTTACTTCTCTTTCTATACCTATAGGTTAAATGAGATTTGGGGTGCTGGAGAGTTATATACCAGGAGTGGGTTCTACTTACCTTTATTACTGGTTTGCAATGGGGCCACATGTGCACAAGCTCTTCTGCGCATGCGCAGAAGTTTCTGTGCATGCGCAGAAGCATTTTGATGACGTCGGGTTCAGTGGGTGGAGCCTCTTGCCAGTTTTACTACCAGTTCTATAGAACTAGTGCAAACTGGGGCAACCCTCCACTGTTATATACATGTTAAAAGGTCATTGGAGGTGTTGGATATTAAAAAAAACCTGAGGTAAAATTGTTGACCATGACAAGTACTGCAGACCTAACAAAGATAGGGTTAAGGAGGAAGCCTGCCTCTACACCATCATCGGTCAACACAAGTCCAACTAATCAGAGGTCAATAGAAGAAAGGTTACAAATGGAGAGATCAAATCCATTTAAGGAATTGCAGGCTATGCTCCAATCGATGCAGGAGAACATGAGAAAAAGCCATGATGAAATGAAGAGGAAAATAGGAGAAGCGAGAAACAATACAGGAGAATTAAAAGAAAAGATACAAATGATGGATGAAAAGTTTGAAAGTTTCCAGCAATTGATTACAAAAAAATGAACAGAAAATACAGGAAATAGAAGAGAGGATGGAGAAAGAAGAAAAAAGAGCATCCTCCTCCAGAGGAACTGGAGGAGAGGGAAGTAATAGAAGATAGAGATCAAGGAATGCTTGCTACAGAAGAAAAGAAACTGTAGCAAAAGAAAATGAAAAAGAGAAAAGGGACTAAACAGAGAGCAATGGAGCAAGACCCAAAGAATCGAGAAAAATAAGAGCAACCAGGAGTATAAGACTCAGATATAGATAGAACAATGCAAGAAGAACTTAAGATACTATCATTAAACATCAATGGATTGAACTCACCCATGAAAAGGAAGAAAGCCTTCAATAAATTACAAAGATTGACTCTAGACATAATATCACTACAAGAAGTCCATATAAAAGAAAAACATAAACAACTACTGGAGAATTCTAAATTGGGGAAACTATTTTTGCAATTATCACAACAAAAGAAAAGAGGAGTGGTGTTATATGTTAAAGAAACAATTTAGGCAAATATATAATGATGAAGAAGGAAGGATCCTGATTGTGGAAGTAACATTAATCAAAAGTGGGTACTCCTACTTGCAATCTACACACCAAATAGTGAACAAGAACAATTTTGTAAAAAATTACATAATACTATATGTGATATGGAGTGTGATAATCTTTGTCTCCTAGGAGACTTCAATGCAATAATAGATAAAAAATCGCCTCACGTCATCAGTCACTCCTCACATGACCTGACCTGACCTCCCTGGCACTATCGCTTGCACATGCATAGTCTGCTCTGCAGCTTGCCTGCCTAAGTTGACTTCACCTTCTGTGGTGCCTGTGCCCCAACAGAGCTGCCTACAGGTAAGCACTTGCTAGCCCCCCCCCCCAGTCCCTGGGCTTGCATACCTCGTGAAGCAGCTGGCACTGCAGCTGCATGGCTGTGGGTTTGTTTGCCCCAGAGCTGCTGCCCGCTCACTATCTGCCTCAACTGGGTTGGTGAATGTGCCATTCCCTGGCTCCATGCTTGCTCCAGAGCCTCCACCCACTTGCCATCTGCTTTGGCTGGGTTGGGGAATGTGTCATTCCCTAGCTCCCGCCTTGCCCTGGAGCCTCCACCCACTCTCCCTTAAGCATGACACATTGCCCCATTTCCCCTACTTCAGAGGCCCCAGCCCTTAATCTCCCCACTTCCTCCCCCACGACTGCCTATTTTGTCATCCTGCAGCCATGACCTTACCTTCCTCCTGCAGCTGGCTGCCAGAGAAGTCAAGCCAGGGCTGAGCCATCGCCTCTTGGCTCCCCGCCACCCCACATCTCGCCCCGCCTTGTCGCAAGATGCCTGCCTGGGCAAGTCCCTCCAGCACAGCAGCAGCAGGCAATGGGGTGCGCCTGTGGCCAGTGCATAGAAGAGGGCGGCAGTGGTGGTGGGGCATTTGAGAAGTGGAGTGGAGCCAGAGGTTGGTAATTTTCACTGCAAGAAGCCTGTAAGTTCAATTTTTTCCCCTACCGATTCTGTGGGTGTGACTTGGCGGGGGGGGTGTCGTGTGACTGAGTGAGTATGGTCATGAGTGATGTCAAGTTGGACATGCCCACTCAGTCATATGACCCCCCCACCCACAGAACTGGTAAGGAAAAAAATTAAGTACCACTACTGTGGTGCAACATATAAAAAGAACAAAACAAAACTTTTTTGAGAATGTAAACAAACCAGGGAGATGACTAGCTTACAAATTGAAAAAGGAGAAAGAGAAAAAATGGATAAGTAAATTGCAAGACAAAGATGGAACTCTATGTTACCAAATTGAAGGAAAAAAAGAATATTATCCAGGACTTTTATAGGAAACTATATAATGATGGTATGGAACAACCAAAGGAGAAAATAGTACAATATGTGGAAAAAGCTATCTTACCTAAGGTTCCAGAAGCAATGAAATCTATGCTGAATGAGAGGAAAACAATGACAGAACCAGTAGAGATGATCAAAAAACAACAAAACACCTGGCCCAGATTGGCTACCAGCAGAAATATATAAAGAGCTACAAGATAATCTGGGCCAATCATTATTAGAGGTATACAATGCAGTTTTTATCTGAAGCGAAGATACCACCATCATTACTTTGATACCAAAAGAGGATTCAGATTTAACACAAATTAAGAACTACTACCATATCCCTACTGAATTCCTAACAAACAGGAAGCAGCAGGTGAAGCTAAGCAGAATCACATCAGATACCTGTACAATTAGCACAGGGTTCCCACAAGGATGTATGCTTTCTCCACTTCTCTTCTCTCTCTATACCAATGACTGCATCTCAAACGATCCATCTGTTAAACTACTGAAGTTTGCAATGATGAATCTGCGTGCAGATGGGAGGTTGAACAACTAGCCTCGTGGTGTGACCGGAACAATCTGGAATTGAACACACTCAAATGGTAGTAGACTTTAGGACAAACCCTTCCATTCTACCACCTCTTACAATACTAGACAACACAGTATCAACAGTAAAGACCAAATTTCTAGATTCTGTCATATCTTAAGACCTAACCTAACATCAAAAACATCATCAAAAAAGCATAACAAAGAATGTTCTTTCTGTGCCAACTCAGAAAGCTCAAACTGCCCAAGGAGCTGCTGATACAGTTCTACAGAGGAATTATTGAGTCATCATCTGTACCTCTATAACTGTCTGGTTTGGTTCTGCAAGCCAACAAGACAAACACAGACTTCAGAGGATAATTAGAACTGCAGAAAAAACAATTACTACCAACCTGCCTTCCATAGAAGACCTGTATACTGCATGAGTCAAAAAGAGGGCTGTGAAAATATTTACAGACCCCTTGCATCCTAGACATAAATTGTTTCAACTCCTACCCTCAAAATGATGCTATAGAGCACTGCACACCAAAACGACTAGATAAATAATTTCCTCAACACTGTCAAACTATTCACTAAGGCTGCATTACTATTAGTCTTCTCATCATTCCTATCACCCGTTCCTCCCACTTATGACTGCATGACTATAACTTTGTTGCTTGTATCCTTACAATTTATATTGATATTGATTGTTGATTTGATTGCTTATTTGTTCCCTATGACTATCATTAAGTGTTGTACCTTATGATTCTTGATGAATGTATCTTGTCTTTTTATTTACACTGAGAGCATATGCACCAAAGACAAATTCCTTGTATGTCCAATTACACTTGGCCAATAAAGAATTCTATTCTATTCTATTCTATTCTGAAATGCCAACTATAAAATATTCACCTTAATAGTAACAGAAAGACTGAAGAGATTTTTGAAGGACTTTATATACCCTGACCAAAATGGCAAAAGACAGATAAGAAATAATATGAGAGTAATATTAGATACATTGGAATACTATGAAGCACACAGTGAAAAGCAGTTGGCACTGTTGTTTCTAGATGCCCAAAAGGCATTTGACATGTGAACTGGCAATTTATGTTATGCCAAGTAAGACATATGGAGATAAATTTATAAATATGTTTAAGGCAATATATACTAACCAGAAAGCCAAAATGATTGTGAATGGTGAGGTAACTGAAAATTTTTCAATACGAAAAGGTACAAGGCAACTTCCAGCAGCAACGTCTCGCGGTGTGGGCGAGGGTGACTTTGACAGCTCCCATAAACCCAGCTAATTCCTGAATAGGAGCCGTTTTGGATTTCCCCAGAAGAAACTCTAACACACCCAAATTTAGTAGATTGGACTAAAATAATCAGATATAGCGATATAATAAATGAGAGGGGAACACTAAAAACCAAAAATGAACTGGAACAGGATTTAGGTAGAGAAATGTAATGGTGGACATATCTACAGATAAGTTCAAAGTATATAGAGGAGATAAAAAAGGACCAAGTCTGACTAGAACAAACTGAACTAGACAAAATTCTATTAGGGAATGAATGAAAACTAATCAGCAGATTATACAAATTTCTATTACAGTATAAAATGGAAGAGGAAACAGTGAAAGACATGATGATCAAATGGGGAAAATTTTTTAATCATGTGATAGAATTAGAGAAATAGGAGAAGATGTGGAGAACGAACATGAAATTGACCATTGCGATGGCATACAAGGAAAACCAGATGAAAATGTTTCATAGATGGCACCTCCCACCAGCCAGAATTGCGAAAATGTTCCCCAGTAATTCCCTGAAATGGTGGAAGTGCAAGACTAGTTACGGAACATATTACCATCATATGCCCAATTGCACAGGAATTCGGGATGAAAATTAAAACCTGGATAGAAGAAATAACTCAGAATTCCATAGAGGGAGAACTGGAACAGTTTTTGTTAGGAATCTCGATAGAAAATTATACTAAAGAAATACAGTACCTCATATTGCATATACTGACTGCAGCACATATTGTATATGCACAATATTGTAAGAGAGAAAACTTACCATCTGAAGAGGATTTAATTAAGAAAATTCTGGAATGCGCAGAATTAGATAAATTAACTAAAGAAATTAAGGGGAATGAAGAATCAAAGTACTATAAGGTATGGAGTAGATGGTATGAATGGTTGAAAAATAAGGAAACAAGATAAATGAATGAAGATAGGAGGGGGAAAATGTGTACGATCAATTTATAGGATAGAAGGAATGATAGTAGAAAATGAACGTCAAATAAGTTAATATTAAAATATCTGTAAATATTGATGTATAGAAAGAATGGACCGGGGCAACCAATTGAAAAGAAAACTGATATTAATTTTTTTTTAAAAAAATTATTCTATAAATGTTGTATGTCTATGTTTGGTTTTTAATTTTTTTAAAAGGTGTTTAAAATAAAAAACCTTTCTCTTTTTTTTTTTAAAAAGAAAAGGTACAAGGCAAGGCTATTATTATTATTATTATTATTATTATTATTATTATTATTATTATTATTTATCTTAACACTGGAAGTACTAACCAGAAATATCAGGCAAATCAAAGCAAATCAAAGGAATGGAAATCAAAAGAGAAAAATACAAACTACAAGCATTCACAGATGACTTAGTTTTCATTTTATTTTATTTTTTTAAAAAGTTTTTATTGGTTAAAAATATACAATATTATAGTTTACAATATGTTGAATTTTCAATATCTTTATAAAAAAGATATTTAAATTATT
>WNWU01013517.1:1592592-1620432 GCA_012654045.1 Ptyas mucosa
ATTATGTTAAGTCAAAACAAACAACCGGATTATATAAAAGTTATATAAACAAAGAAAGCCAATAGCCAAAATATTATACAAAGTACAATGAAAAGGAAGAGTAAAAAGAGATATCAAAAAAAAAAAAACATTAGATAATAGATTCCCCTCCTTTCTTCATTTCCTAGCTCTAGCTCTTAGAACCATGGCCTGGCCTCCCCCCTCCTCCCGGGCCACCACAGCCCCGCCCGCCCCCGCTCCTTGTTCATCTAATAGTTCCCCCTCTTCAGCTCCTGTATCTTCTCCCTCTAGGAAGGACTTATGCTGCTCAAAAAAGGCCTTAGCCTCCGCTACGTTATTAATTTTCTTCCTACTGTCCTTCCAGAAAATCATCAAACCCTCCGGAATCAACCACCTAAAGCCTACTCCCTTAAGGTACAACTTGTTTGATAAAAAATAATATTTTCTCCTTAATTCTCGTACCTGTCTGGGAATCTGCTTTAGGATGGTGACCTCCTTGCCCCTGTACACCAGCGCCCCCAGTCTTTGTTTTCTCAATATCTCATCTCTCAGTTCCCTTCTTACGACTTAGTTTTCATTTTAGAGGAACCATTAGAATCAGGCCCAAGACTCATAGAGAAATTAGAGGAATATGGAGAGTTTGCTGGATTAAAAATAAATAAGGAAAAAACCAAAATGATAATTAAAAATCTTACAAACAGACAGAGGGATGAATTAATAAAGAAAATGGATATCCAGATAGTGAAATAAGTGAAATACTTAGGAATCTATCTAACAGCAAGATGTACAACAATTGAAGAGGACAATTATTCAAAATTAATACATCAAATTAAGCTGGATATGGAGAAATGGAAAAGCTTGCAACTTTCTACGATGCGTAGAATAGCCACAATAAAGATGAACATACTGCTGAAGATACTTTTTTTATTCCAAACAATACCAATAAAACTAGAGTAAAAATATTTTGATGAGTTGAATAAAATAATGTTAAAGTTCATTTGGCAAGGAAAAAAACCAAGAATAAAACTGAAATAAAGAGGGAAAGGAGGTTTTGGTTTGCCAGACTGGGAATTGGTCTGCCAGATCAAGCAGCTGCACTCACATGGGTGAAAGAGTGGATAACTTTGAGGCATAGAAGACTATTATTATTGGAGGGTCATGAACTTCAACTAAGGTGGCATGTGTTTCTCTGGTATGGGAGAAACACGGCACATTGATATTTCCAAAGACATTATGTAAGAAATGCACTGTTATCAGTATGGGACAAAATTAAACAACAAAACTATAGGGAAATACCAGTCTGGCTCTCCACCTTCGAAGCATTTTTTTTCCACAAGTTTTTTTTTTAAACATACAACATATAAAACATCTTTTCTGAACAGAACATTGACCCGGTCATAAATTTGTAAAAATTTTTGTTCATTTTAAACACAATTTTGTACATTCAATTTTTAGCATAACATTTCTCTCTAATTTAAAAAAAATCTAATGTTATCCTTCATCGTAACTTAATTCAAATTTTTCTTTTTCCTCCCTAAAATTTGATACCCTTAATTTGCATTGACACAACATAGTACCATCTCCAATTATTTATCAAATGTACCAAATAATACAATTATTTCACATTTCTACATCATTCAACATATCAATAAAAACCAATTAAATCTAAATCTTACCCCCAATATGACAACTATTACAGTCTTATATGTTAAACTTATTCATATTTCTAAATCTTCTTGAAATTGTTAACTTCCATATATTTTTGCCCTTCCTCCTAACTTCTATTCCTAATATAATTCATTTTTTCTTTTTCTTCCCTAAAATTTGAACCCCTAAATTTGCATTCACACAACATATCATTTCCAATTTATTTATCTAATATTTCAAATAATACAATTATTTCAGGTTTTTGTTATAGTTTCCCTAATTAATTAAGAGTATTCAATAGAAAATCAATTAAGTAAAAATCTTAATTCAAATAATACACCATAATGCAATTCACAATCATTTGCTTAAATTCTTTCTATTACATTGGTAATAGTACAATTCTACAATTCAACAACTTTATAGAAACCAAATAAGTATGATTTTTTCCTACTTAGTTGATTGTCCCATATCATTTCAATTTTCTTTTCTTTTTTAGTTCAATTCCAAATATATAATTAAAAGTATTCCAATTATTACCATTCCCCTGATTACTTAAGACTATCCCAATTATTACATTCATCATACATGCATATGTTAAATTGCTTAGTTAATATCACAATTCTCCCTTTCCATTTTTGTATTTTTTTCTTTTTTTCCCCTTTCTTTTCTTTTGTGCTTTAAATTCCTGAACTCTCTCCTCCCTTTTTCTTATCTTTCCACTGTTAATCCCAGTGTAATCATTTTGTCTTTCAAAGTCATAAACTCTTCTGTTTTGCCCTGTATTTCTCCTTATTTTCCATCCTTTCCCCCTTTTTCTTAATTTAAAATCTTTAACCAATCCTTTCTACTGCAGGCTTTTCTTCCCTCTTTAAACTTCTTTTAAGGTTCACTAATTAGGGAAAAATCTTTCAGGTTGTCAATTGTTCTATTTTTTTTTAAGTGTTCCAAATATTTGAATCCAGCACACAATTTTCTAATCGGGGTGTTTGTGTTTTTTTTCACTTTGTAGCTTCCACTTTACTCTTCTTCTTCCGTCCTTTCTCCACACCTATTAGCCACTGTTAAACTGCTAGGACTTTTATAGTTATTTTAAAAATAGTCCTTTTTTCCCTCTCTCTCTCTTCTGCCTGTGATTTAGCTGTCACTCAGCCAGCATCGATGTTCTGCTCACTTCTCTGCTCCTGCTCAGTGCTTGATCTGGTTGCCCCAACTTAATTGGAGATCACAATGGCCACTGCCTCTCGCTGCAGAATCAAGGAGAGTTTCCTCTGACCTTCGAGAAACTTGCCTGTTCCTCTTGGTCTTCTGAGGTGTCTCTCCATCTTCCCTATCCCTACAGGACAGATCCAGTCCAAAGACCCCTCTGCAGTGGTTCGTCAGCCCAGAATTTTGTGAGGCTCATCAGAGCCCGCTAATCCCAGACTGTCTCGCCGCGATGCTTCCGGTCAGATCCCCCACCTTAGAAGCATTGATACACTCAAATCTTACAAATATGGGGAAAAAAATGTTTCTTATAAAAAAATATTAAATGAAAATGGTGAATTGAAAGCAGATTAGAACAAAAAAAACCAAGGGGTGGAATTAGAGTGGTGGTCATACCTGCAGATACAATCGTATTAGGTGAAAGATGTGAAAACATGGGGTGTTTATAGAGAACTAACAACATTGGACAAGATATTAGTGGTGACTGATGACAAATTGATAAGTATATTATACAATTATATATTAAATTATAAAATTATCAAGTTAAAGAGATGATGATAGTATGGGCCAAAAACTTTGGATATAATATAGATTTGGATAAATGGCAAAAGCTTTGGGATAGAAACTGGAAACTGACAATGGCCACATCATATAAGGAAAATCTCTATAAAATGTTCTATAGGTGGCATCTGCCCCCGGCAAGTTTGGCTAAAATATTTAACAACATGTCCCCAAACTGTTGGAAATGTAAACAACCTGGCACACATTACCACATGTGGTAGACTTGCATAAAGGCAAGGAAAGACACAAATCCATACGTGGTTAGAAAAAATGATCAGACAACATATAGATTTTAACCCAGAATTGTTTTTATTAGGCATTATATCAGATGGTTATGACAAAGGGACAATATATCTAATGTTACATATCTTGACTACAGCAAGAATTGTATATGCACAGCAGTGGAAGAACGAAAATACCCCTTCAGAGGATGAGACTATAAGAAAGATACTAGATTGTGGGGAAATGGATAGATTAATGCTAAAAATAAAAGATAAAGGAGATATAGAATACTATTCAACATGGAATAAATTCTATCAATGGTTAGAAACACGAGGTAGAAGTTGGAATGTGAAAGAATCAGGTTAGGTGGACGTGGAAAGAGATATTATTTTTAATATCGATATAGGAATGTAAGCATTAAAATGATAGATAAGTTGATATACTAGAATATCATGATCAGAAACTATTGTACAACACTAGCACTGTTTAAAATAGTATATATGTTATTTTGTTTTTTACTTTTGTTTTATGGTAAGTGGAATGCCAGGACAATTACACTTTAGAGCCTGTTTCCATGAATTCTTCTGCAGCCAGTAAAAGTCTTGTTCTGGGTCTCATGCTCCTTTTTCTCTTCCCTGCCATCTGGAAAAAAAAGTTATTAAAGCTTTCACATCCTTCTCTGATTTCTGGGACAGATAGGAAAGCATAGCACAAAGCACTACATTATGGTATTATCTGAAATCATCTGAAAGTAGAAATAGAACTAGTGAAGTAACCTAGAAGATGATAGGAATCTAGTGGCCATCCAGTATTTTGCAGCCCAGAACATGTCATCTTAATCATGTTAGCTAATCATGTGAAAAATCAGCAATATGGCTTTTTCATCTGTTGTAGCAGTGGAAAGGAAATAAATATAAATATATTGACATGTAACCAAATGATTGTGTGTAGAAGGCATAGCAATAACTCATCTGTTTTTATTCTTATAGGTTCAAAACAACTTATGAAACCGGCATTTATTCCTAATTGCACAGATCAGCTAACTTTGCCAGGTTAGTGGCTCTAACTATTCAGCTATACAAGTGTGTATATAGTGTGTTCAGCTATACGTGTGTGTGTGTGTGTGTGTGTGTGTGTGTGTGTGTGTGTGTATAATATCTGAATTGAGATATATATACAGTATAAGTGAGACTAGAACTTATCATCTCTTAGTTTCTAGCCTGATGTCTTAACCACTACCCCAACAGGCTTAGTCATGAACCTGTAATCTATGCCATTTAAAAAAATCTGAAATAAATTTTACTGAAAAACATAATTTTATTTTATTTTATTTTATTATTTTATATCGAATTTATATACCGCCCTTCTCCCGAGGGACTCAGGGCGGTGTACAGCCAAAATAAAAACATCAACTACAAACATTAAAATACAATTAAAAGGATATATATCTGTTTGGCCCCAATTAAAAGAATGACAAACCGATTAAAAAACATTTAAAAAATTGTTAAGCCAGCCCGGCTTGCTGGAAAAAGAAGGTTTTAAGGGCACGGCGGAAGGCACCGAGGTCTTGGATTCTCCTTATCTCTGGGGGCAGCTGATTCCAGAGGGTAGGTGCCCCCACAGGAAAGGCCCTCCCCCTGCGGATCACCAGCCTACATTGTTTGGCTGATGGCACCCCGAGGAGGCCCTCTCTGTGGGAGCGCACAGGTCGATGGGAGGCCGTTGGTAGCAGCAGGTGGTCTCGAAGATAACTAGGTCCTATGCCATGGAGCACTTTAAAGGTGATAACCAACACCTTGAAGCGTACCCAGAAGACCACTGGGAGCCAGTGCAGCTCACGCAGGAGAGGTGTTGTGTGGGAGCGCCATGCAGCTCCTGTAACTACCCACGTGGCTGCATTCTGGACCAGTTGGATCCTCCGGGTGCCCTTCAAGGGGTGCCCCATGTAGAGAGCATTACAGTAGTCCAGGCAAGAGGTGACGAGGGCGTGAGTGACTGTGCACAGGGAATCCCGATCAAGAAAGGGCCGCAACTGGTGGATCAGGCAAACTTGACAAAAAGTCCCCCTGGCTACAGCTGTCAGATGTTCCTCCAAGGACAGCTGTGTATCCAGGAGGACTCCCAGATTGTGAGCCCTCTCTGCGGGGGCCAGAGACTCGCCCCCAATAGTCAGTGATGGAGTCAACTGACTATATCGGGATGCCGGGAACCACAGCCACTCAGTCTTGGAAGGGTTGAGCTTGAGCCTGTTTCTCCCCATCCAGATCCACACAGCAGCCAGACACTGGGACATCACTTCAAGGGCATCGTTGGGGTGGCCTGGGGTGGAAATGTACAGCTGGGTGTCATCAGCGTACTGGTGGTACTTCACCCCAAAGCCACAGATGATCTCACCCAGCTGCTTCACATAAATTTGAACAGAAGGGGCAAGAGGACCGACCCCTGAGGCATTCCACATATGAGAGGCCTCGAGGTCGACCTCTGCCCCCCAGCCAACACAAGCAACTGGTCTGAGAGAAAGGAGGAGAACCACCGTAACACTGTGCCCCCCATCCCCATCTCTTCCAACCGGTGCAGTATGATACCATGGTCGATGGTATCAAAAGCCGCTGAGAGGTCTAACAGGGCCAGAACAGAGGAACAACCCCTGTCCCCAGCCCTCCAGAGATCATCTACCAATGCAACCAATGCCATTTCTGTGCTGTGCCCAGGCCTGAAACCCGACTGGAACAGATCTAGATAAGACATTTCCTTGAGGAATTGCGGAAACTGTCACGTGACCACACTCTCCACAACCTTCGCCATGAAGCGAAGGTTGGAGACAGGACGATAGTTGGCTAATACTGCCAGATCCAGGGAAGGCTTCTTGAAGAGTGGCCTCACCACTGCCTCTTTCAAGGCAGTGGGGAAGTGACCCTCACTCAATGAAGTGTTGATAATTCCCTGGAGCCAGCCTCGTGTAACCTCCCGGGAAGCCAGTACTAACCAGGAGGGACACGGGTCCAGTAAACATGTGGCTGCACTAAGTCTCCCCAAAATCCTGTCCACATCATCAGGGGTCACAGAGTCAAACTCTTCCCAGATAACGTTCTCAAGACTATTCCTCATCACCCTGCCCAAATCTACCCAGTCAAAGTCCAAATCCTCCGGGATCTGAGCAATTTTGTCATACAGATATTGTCCGAAATCCTCGGCCCTGCCTTCTAGGGGATCCTCCCGCACTCCTGGGTGGAGCAGGGAGTGGGTCACCTTAAACAGGGTGACCGGACGATTTTCTGATGATGCAATAAGAGTGGAAAAGTAGTTAAACTTTGCCGCTTTTATCATCACTAGGTAGGTCTTAATATGCGACCTTACCAGTGTTCACTCAGATTCAGCGACCCTCCAACCGCTCTCCAGGCGTCTTTTCTGGTGCTTCATCTCCCTCAGTTCCTCGGTAAACCAAGGAGCCATGAGGGATTGGCACCGGGTCACAGGCCGCAAAGGCATGACTTGGTCCAAGGCCCCACCAGCCGCCCAATCCCAGGTAGCCACCAGGTCCTCAGCCGAGTCATGTGCCAGATCCTCAGGAAATGGCCCAAGCTCCATCTGGAACCTATCAGGATCCATCAGGCACCTGGGGTGGACCCATCTTGTTGGCTCCGCCTCCCTGCAGCAGGGTGTAGCGATTCGAAGGTCCAGGTGAAGGAGGGAGTGATCAGACCATGACAAGGGTGCCATGTCTATATCCCTTATAGTAAGACCACTCAACCACTGGCCAGAGACAAAAATCATGTCCAGTGTGTGTCCCCCCCTGTGAGTGGGGCCATGAACTAACTGGGTCAGGTCCATGGCTGTCATGGAAGCCATGAACTCCCGAGCCATCTCAGACATTTCACCAATGGACGGCAAGTTGAAATCACCCATGACCATAAGCCTGGGTGTATCAACTGTCACTGTGGCTATCACGTCGAGTAGCTCGGGCAGGGCCGTTGCCACATGGAAGGGAGCCAGGTACATAAGCATCAAGCCCGTCTGAACCCCATGACCCCATCTCACAAAGAGGGACTCACATCCGGCAATCTGTGGCACAGTGGTCTCCCTCAGACCAAGACCTTCTTTAATAACAACTGCCATCCTCCCACCCCTCCCCTGGGCCCTCGGCTGATGGAATGCTCTGAAGCCTGGTGGGCACATCTCAACCAGAGGGACCCCTCCCTCCGGGCCCAACCAGGTCTTTGTGATACCCGCCAGATCCACTCCCCCCTCCTGTATAAGATCGTGGATGGGGGGGGGGGGCTTATTTACCACGGACCTGGCATTGCACAACATCAGCCACAGGCCCAGGTCCTGAGTATCTGTGCTACCTAGTATCCGAGAGGAACCTTGGGGACCGGGGCACGCAATTGCTCTCAAACAGTGAGTGCGCATCTCCAACACATGATATAGTCCCCTGTCCCACCATATCTGCCCCTCCCATCCACTGTGCTGATGGTACATTCCTCATTAGGATAGCACTCCATCCCCTCCCAGTCCCTCGTCCTGCACCCTCCAAACCGTTATCCCATGCCGGGCTTAAAATTAAAGATTGAGAGTCTGGGTCCTACTTTCTGGGAAAGGAACTAGATTGCAAGAGTCAAGCTGTTTCATTTGTGTTGTTAGAAAACAGCAGTAACTGTGCTGAGATGAGGTAGAGTATCTGCTCTTTGGTTAGGATGAACAAATCACCTTTTAAATATGCATTTTCACACACACACACATTATATATATATTTTAAAAGTGTGTGTGTGTGTGTGTGTGTGTAATAGTGTTACTTTTTGTTTTTTTAAGTGACTCAGCTCCCTGTGTTTTTTAAACATTAACCAAATGTGTTCAAAAGCAGTTAAAATTTTAGGCAACTTTGATGCTGAATTATGAATTAGGTTATTTGCTTTTTTATTATATACTTCTTTTACAACTTTCCTAAAATACAGTGTATAGTGAATACCCGTGCTCCGCTATGAAACTATGTGATCAGGCTTGATAAATCAACACTTACAGCTTGAAAATTAATGAGTAGTTATGATTGGCCTCTCCTCTCCTCTTCTCTCCCCCAGGCTTGCCCCACAGAAGCCTACCTCTCCTCTGCTTGCATTTTGCATTTGGAACAAATTTCTTTTCAGGTGGGAAGGGGGAGTAGAAGGGGCATTGGTCCTACCTGAGATGCACCTTCTCGTTGGGTGGAGACAGCAGCCAGGATGGGTTGTGCTCGCCTGTTCAGATTGATAGACTGAGCCTGTCAAAGTTGTTAAGTCCTGCCCTTGTTACTGGGTAGACCCAGCTTTTGGCGAAGACAAGAAGAAAGGCTTGGTGTGTGGGAGAGTAAGAAAAACAACAAGAAAAAGCCATAGAGAGAGAGACCAGATTGGCAAAGGGAGGGTCTGGTTGCTGTCTCCACCCAACGAGAAGGTGTGTCTCAGGTAGGACCAACGCCCCTGCTCCTTTGTGGGTGGAGATAGCAGCCAGGATGGGACATACCAAAGATCACTGTCCCTAGAGCTGGGGGGGGCAGGCTGGTCCGATGAACCCTCCCCCAAGAAGACCCAGCACCCTACGATCAAGTTTGCATCTGCAGAAGCAAACTTGTCCACTTTATAGTGCTGGATGAAGGGAGAAGGCGAAGTCCACATTGCCGCCCTGCAGATTTCAAGCAAGGAAGCCTGCGTGGCCCACGCCGCAGATGTCGCCATGCTATGGGTAGAATGCGCAATCAATCGAGGAAGTCTCGGTAGGGAACGTAGTTTGTAGGCCGTGGCTATCGTTGCCAGATCCAACGTCCAATGGTTGTCAATGATACCTTGCAACCTAGAGAAACCGGCAGGAAGGAGACAAAGAGAGATTCCATTCTGTGGAAGTCCACAGTTCGCTTAATGTAAACATGTAGTGCCCTCCGGATGTCCAAAGAATGCCACCGCCGTTCGAGCCGGTGAGCCGGGCGAGGACAAAAGTTGGGCAGGACAAGTTCCTGCATGTGGTGGAAGGTTGTATTGACCTTGGGCACGAATGTAGGGTCCAAATGGAGAACCACATGATCCGTGTGGAACACACAGAGGTCATCCCAGATGGAGAGGGCGGCAATCTCTGAGAGGTGGGGAGCCGAGGTAATAGCTACCAAAAAGGCAACTTTGCAGTCACAGACTAGCCATCCGCAAGGCCTCATGTGGGGCACCCGTAAAGAATTAAGAATTATCGAAAGGTCCCAGGTTGGATACCTATGTAGAACTGGGGGGCATAGATTGGTAGTGCCCCGCATGAACCGGCAAATCAAGGAGTGCTGGGCCAATGAAAATAAAGATCCGCAAGTAAGTATTGATGAGATTGTCGCCTCCTGTCTCCGCAATGTATTAGGAGACAGTCCCTTGGAGAGGCCCTCTTGCAGGAAAACCAGAATATCGACAGTCAAGACCTGGAGGGTTGGACCCTGTTCCGATCACACTATGTACAAAAGGCCCGCCAGGTGGTTGAGTAAATTTGGTCTGTAGAAGGCCTCCACGAAGCCTGAATGGTCCTGATCACATCTGCTAGAATGTTGGCCTCCCCTAGGGCGCACCGCTCAATCGCCAAGCGGTCTGATGGAGCCACTGCAGGTCCAAGTGCCTCAACTCCTCTTGAGTCAGGGCATCCTCCCATTGAGGTAGCTGCCAAGGTGGGACTACTGACAATGACACAAGATCTGCAAACCAAGGCCTGCGTGGCCAATGAGGGTCAGAAGGATGAGCTCTGCTTGCTCCACCAACAGCTTGCGAATCACCCAGGAAAGCAGGAAGATTGGGGGGAAGGCATAGAGGAACCCTGGAGGCCACGGGGAGCAGAGGGCATCGATGGATTCCACGTGCGTCGATTGGTACCACGAGATGAAGCGCGGAAGTTGTGAATTCTCCAGCATGGCAAACAGGTTGACTACCAGAGTGCCAAAGTGCGCAGTGATCTGTTGGAAGATGTGAGGGTGAAGATGCCACTCCACGTGGTCCAGTCGCTGACAGCTTAGCCAATCCACCTGTACATTGGCGACGCCAGAAATGTGTTCCACCCGTAATGAGCCAAGGTGATTCTCTGACCAGAGGCCCAATCTCAGCGCCTCCGACATCAGGGATTGGGACCGTGTGCCCCCTAGGTGATTGATATGGGCCTTCGCCGTAATATTGTCTATGAGGACAAGGACGTGAGAGTTGGAGATGAGGTCGTGAAATGCTCAAAGAACCAGGTGGACAGCCCTCAGCTTCAGCCAGTTGATGGGCCAATAGAGTTCGCTGCTGGTCCATGTGCCCTGCGCCATGTGACCCAGACAATGGGGCCCCCAACCCTGAAGGCTGGCATCCATTGTCACTACCACTCTCTGCGGATCAAAGAAAAGGCAACCATGGGATATAGCCAGAGACTGCCACCACCCGAGGACCTGATCACACGCCTGGGAACAGGAACCTTTGCAGAGGAAGTGCCTCTGCCCGCCTTCTGCAATGGCAAAAAAACAACAACATTGAAGTTCCCTTGAGTGCAATTGAGCCCAGGGAACTATAGAGATGGATGAGATCATTTTGCCCAGGAGTTGCAAAAAGACAAGGGGTGACACAAATCTAGCCCATTCAACCTTGGAAACCAGGGCCCTCAAGCTATCCTGTCGCTCACGCGATAAGTAAACTCTCCCCACCACTAAATCTATCAGAGCCCCCAGATGGAGCAAATGAGTGGTAGGGACTAGGTGGCTCTTTTCCAAGTTAACGGAGAAGCCATGGGTAGCCAGGGTCTGGAGAGTAACCTGCAAATCAGAGGAAGCCTGCTGCGGGGTAGAAGACAAAATTAATATATTGTCTAAGTAGCACTGTAGACGAATGGACTTAGCTCTAAGGGACGCTGCCAAGGCAGCCAATACCTTGGTAAAGGTACGAGGGGCAGACGAAAGGCCAAATGGCAAGGCCCAATACTGGTAATGGTGCCCCCCATAGCAGAACCTAAGGAACCTCCTGTGGGAGGGGAGGATGGGAATATGGAGATAGGCCTCGGTGAGGTCTATGGAAGAGAGGAGATCACCCTACCTAACACTGTCGAGAATAGATCGTAATGACTGCATCTTGAACATACAACATACCGGTTCAAACATTTAAGGTCCAGAATAGGTCTCCACACACACACACACACACACACACGATGACTTTGGCACAAGAAAAACACGGGAATAAAATCCCGTCCCCTTTTCTTCATCAGGCACCGGTTGGATAGCCCTGATTGAAAGGAGATGCTGAACCACCGAATCCATAAGGGACCGTTTCTCAGTGTCATTAGAAAGCGGACAGCACACAAAGAACATTGGAGGAGGGGAGACAAATTCAATGGCCAACACTGATTGTAAGGTGGCCAGGACCCCTTTATCCAAAGTGGAACCCTCCCAAATGGGGGCGAAGAGGGCCAATCTGCCCCCTATGGGAGGATCCGGGATGCAGTTAACAATAGCGTTGGGAGAAACGACCCCCTCCCCCTCGAAAGAGCTATTTGGAAACAAATGTCCTACCTCTGGACTCCCTGTCCTGAGCACCCTGCTGTCTAGGTTGAAAAGTCCCCTGTGGTCTGGCAGAAAGAGGGGCAAAGTTAGCCCTTTCATATGATTGAGACTGGGGGCAGGGCGGGACAGGTACAGATGGAACCTCGACTCCCCCCTATGGAATACAACCAGAAGGACTTTCCTTTTGTCCTTTGTTTCAGTGAGGAAGGCGTCAAGGGGATCCCTAAATAGCCTAATCAGTTTTCACGCTGAAACTGTCCCCAGCGTCCAGAGCAGCACAACGGTCGGCGATCCATTCAAAAAGAGTCCCAGCGCTCCACAAGCCTCAGCCGGGGGTGTGAGGATCCACTAGCCGGCTCAGAAAGGTGAAGAACTAAACAGTTAGCCGATATGAAAAGGAAACGGCAGAAAATTAGACAGGCCATTTGAAAAATCAAATGGCTGCCTGGAGGTCTGGAAGGGGAGCGCAAAACTCCACAGATGGTAATTTAGCCTCCTAGGCTTGGAGTGGCCAGCAGCCTCTCTAACGGGGGCGCGGAGCTCCACAAGTCTCCAAAACCCCACAGCCAATCGAAAGGGAGTGTGGATCCCGGGCTGAGGGAAAGGGTCCCCCCCCCCCCAGATAACTAGTAAAGGGATCTAAAGGTCTTACTGTGTGAGGAATGAATGAAATCGAAGTCCAAGGAAGTCCAAGTCACCATCCGGGTCAAACCAATAATACCAACAATATTTAGCTATCAGAAGAGACAAATAGCCAAGAAAATAGATAGAAACAGCAAGAGGAACAGTCCCACATGCCTGTCCAGACTGACAGACTGAGCCAAAAACTGGGTCTACCCAGTAACAAGGGCGGGACTTAACAACTTTGACAGGCTCAGTCTATCAATCTGAACAGGTGAGCACAACCCATCCTGGCTGCTGTCTCCACCCACAATGGAGAACTCCTTAGCATCAGAGCATGTTAATAATAATATAGGAAATACTAATGCTCTGACGGTCATTTTGAAAAATTCTTTCTTAGTGAGTATCTAGAAGCCAAGAAGAACATACATGGCAAATTTCAAGTTTGTAGGCTTTATGATTCTGGAGATTTTGTGATGATGCGTGAGTGGTATTTTGCTTTTTTATATATAGATAACATAAGATTCATTGAAGATATTAGATCATACAGAATGATCTGAGATTCATTCTTGGAAAATTTGAGTTTTAGGTTTTCTTTTTATACTTTCCCTAATGCTGTGAAAGATTTATTAATAACTGAAATGTATCCAATAACAAAAGTGTTTCAGAGACTTAGTGTAACTTAAATTTGTTTAACTGGAGATATTATGCATTTAAATACATGGTTTGAAAGTTTTATTTTGGTTTTTAATGACAATTCTTTAAAATAACACATACCAGAGCCATGGATGGCTCTAGTTTTCAGCAGAAGTTCAACCGAGGGAACCTTTACTTTGAATCATTTGTTTCCTTCTGTTATCCTATACCCTTTCAGAAATTCTATATGTTTATCTGTATACTTTTGCTTTCTGTTAATTTTCTGTTTATTTTAAAGCTGCCTGTATAATATAGTCATGATTAAACAACAATAAAACAACATTAAGCCCATTTTATATTGATTTCTCCATGTCACTCAGTGTAATTCAGAATATAGTGAAATGTGACAAAGTCCTAAATTTCTAACCTAGTGCTTCTGTCAAATTAACAATGGGTTGAATGTAAACATATTCCATGGCAATTAGTTTGTAATAAAATCAGTTATGACTATAGTGGTAATGGTATTTACCTGCATGTAAATTCCAATGGATGTAGTGAGATTACAGTATATAGATGGAAAAATGATGTAGAAAATTACAATCTTGTGCACAATTAACTAGGATTTTTTAAAAAAACTAAACCCTTAACTGGTTTCTCAGTGGAATGAGTTATGTAAACTCTATTTCTCATCACTTTAGGTGCAATTTGGAGCATATATTTTATGTAGGTAATTTATGAAATGTAAAGTTTTGTTTATTATCCTGGGTTATTCTTAGATATAGTATATTTAAGTCCTGTGTTCATGCTGATCTAACTCTAAACCAGTTTAAAAATCTTATCTGGATAAAATATTTTGTCAACAACTTACATAGTAATCAGCTTGGACTGCAGGCTAGAGTGCCTTTCCACTGGACAATTTCTCTGCTATTGTCCCTATCCATCTAACCCCAACCCTAACCCTAATTCTAACCCTACTTCTAACCCTAACCCTAATCATCTTTATCTTCAAGAAAGCAATGACCAATTATTTCCCTCTTCTTATGGACAATTCTTCCTGGATAAATAGGCTTTTGTATGTAAGAAAGGGTGTGTAATTTTGATTTTGATTATATACCATAAAGTCAGTGACATACATAATAACTGTGAGAGGGATCTTGGAGTCTTAGTGGACAACCAGTTAAATATGAGTTAGTAGTGTGCGGCGGTAACCAAAAAAGTCAATGCAATCCTAAATTGCATTAACAGAGGTATACAATCAAGTGAGGTACTAATATCACTCTACAAAGCTTTAGAAAGACCACACCTAGAATACTGCATCCAGTTTTGGTCACCACGCTATAAAAAAGATGTTGAGACTCTAGAAAAAGTGCAGAGGAGAGCAACCAAGATGATTAGGGAACTGGAGTCTAAAACATATGAAGAATGGTTACATGAACTGGGCATGGCTAATCTAGTGAAGATAAGGACCAGGGGAGACATGTTAGCAGTCTTGTAATATTTGAGGGGCTGCCATAAAGAGGAAGCGGTCAAGCTATTTTCCAAGGCACATGAAGGCATCCAAGAAATAATGGATGGAAACTGATCAAGGAGAGATTCAACCTAGAAATAAGGAGAAATTTTCTACAGTGACAACAATCAACAATGGAACAGGTTGCCTTCAGAAGTTGTGAGAGCTTCATCACTTCAAAGCAAAAAGTTCAGAAGTGATCTCCATGTGGAAACAAAAGTATTTATATTCTTTTCTTTAATCAAAATAGTCATTTTTACCATTTACCATTTTAGCCATTTCAGCCAACTCCATCAACTTCTGCAACCATTTGTCCATGTTAAGAATCGAAGTGTCCTTCCATTTTTATATATGTAATAGTCTTGCTGCTGTCAGCATATATAGTAACAAAGTTCCACATTTTTCCTCCAGGTCTTTTTCTATCAGACCCAAAAGGAAAAGTTCTGTTTTCATCTTCATTTCCATTTTCTGTATTAAAATATGAATCATACTCCAAATTTTTTTTGCTTTATCACATGTCCATCATAGATAATAAAAAGTTCCTTCCTTCCTTATACACTTCCAGCATTCATTTGACATACCTTTATACATCTTAGATAACTTATCTGGTGTTAAATATAAATGATACATCATCTTACAGAAATTTTCTTTTAAATTATAATTTAATGTAAATTTTAAACTGTCAGGCCTGGAAGCCATCTTTTCAATTGGGCCTTCAGGCCTGCCACATTTCCTACTATGGGAAACTGGGAGGGGAGATTGTATGGAGCATAGGCAGTGGTGGGATTCAGCTGGTCCTGTCTGGTTCGCCTGAACCAGTAGCGCTGCATACCTGGCCACGCCCCTTGCCCTTCCCAGCCACGCCAGCACTTCTTCTTGTAGCACTGAGCTGCTTGCCTTTTTAAATCCAGCGCTGCTTCTCCAGCTGTCGAGCCTGAGCACTCTTGAAATCCAAGAGTGCTAGATTTCAAAACAAAGGTCAAGGAGCTCAATGCTACAAGGAGAAGTTGTTCCAGGAAGCCACCGTTGCTGGAGCTGAATGGCCAGGCTTTAAAGCATTTTAAAGTAGCCTGGAGCAAGAATCCCCCCCACTCTGTCTGCACCTATCCCATTTGGAAGATATTGAGTTTTGCTGTTGCTGACTACCTCCTCCATGAGGTAGGTAAATGAGGTAGATCAAGTGGCTGGTGTGTGTGGGTGTGAAATTAAGCCTCCTTCCTATAAAATCCATTCAGAAAACACAAAGGAGCAAATATGGTTTAATTCTACTTCAGCCCAGATTGTGGGAGAGAAAGTAGTTTAAAATTATTATTTAATTGACTAATTCATTGGAAATTGCTATGTTATGGCTTTTCGTTTGATGTAGAGTTTATGATGGGGCTGTAAACAGGTAATACTCAGCCTTAAAATTATGTTATGGAGGTAGAAAGGCAATTAGATTTGCTGGCCTTCCTAGGTATAATTTTCAGTAGTCAGTCTCTGCTGTTTTACACTACTAATATAATTAAACCAAATACCTATCTCTAAATTTAAGACAGCACGAATCCTAGAACATTTTAATGGACTAGGAACAGCCATCCTAGAAGAGATATTTAGTGGGGGAAATCTTTACTCTTTAAAGCTGTGTCCTTGTGATGAAGGGGCAGTTTATATTACATTTTTTTTATCATACTTATTTATTTATTTTATCATACTTATATGCCGCCCTTCTCCCAAAGGACTAATCTATTTTGATAGATTAATCCACCAGTAGAAAATAAATAACATCCATTTGAGGTCAATCCATGCATTTAGTGAGGAGGAGGAGGCAATATTAAATCAGAGCCCCACAAAATGGTACAAGGGGTAAACCAGTAGTAGTGCCTTGATAGTTCTGTCCAAGCAGAGATACGAGTGTTGTAAGTATGGAATCTTATTAAATCAATTCATACAGAGATACAATGCTCAGTATCTTTAAAGTTGGTAATTCTTTCATGTTACTGACTTGGGAGTAATCAAATGATCAAGTCTCATGCTGCCTGGGGAATTCTGGGAATTGAAGTCCACATGTCTTAAAGTTACTAAGCTTGAAGAACACTCAGAAGTACAACTTCTTGTGAGCCTGGGTTATTCTCCTGCATTTTGGGAATAAGGAAATTATACTATTGTACCTGGTGCAGAGATGTATCTGAAATCTAGTTAGATGCTAATTGGGAGGTTAAAGACGCAGATAGATATAATCAGTGGTGGGATTCAATTTTTTTAACAACTGGTTATGTGGGCATGGCTTAGTTGGGGAATGTGGCTAGCTGGTCATGTGACTGGGTGGGTGTGGCTAGCTGGTCATGTGACTGGGTGGGTGTGGCTAGCTGGTCATGTGATTGGGTAGGCATGGCTAGCTGGTCATGTGACCGGGTGGGCATGCTATGTGCATAGGGACTACTCAGAGGGCTGAAAAAAGTCATTTCTGACTGTCCTCCCCTTTTGACCGGTCCTCGCACTTATGACCATCCTCACATTTATGCCCATTGCAGCATTCTTAACAACCGTGTCAGTCATTTCACCACCACTTCTCTTCACCATGATGACAAGATAGAGCACAAAACGTAAAATGTGAGGACAGGCGTAAGTTCAAGGACTGGTCAAAAGTGCGAGGACCGGTAAAAAATAACTTTTTCAGCCTTCTGACTAGTCCATATGCACATAGGGACTACTCAGAGGGCTGAAAAAAGTCATTTCTGACTAGTCCTTGCATTTTTGACCAGTCTTCACACTTATGACCATCCTCACATTTATGCCTGTTGAGGCATTCTTAACAACCGTGTCACTCATTTCACAACTTCTCTTCACCATGGTGACAAGATAGGGTAAAAACGTAAAATGTGAGGACAGTCGTAAGTTCGAGGACTGGTCAAAAGTGCGAGGACCAGTCAAAAATAACTTTTTCAGCCCTCTGTCCATATGCACAAAAGGATACAGCAATAGAGAGGGATGAAGGAAGGAGAAGAGAGATGGAAGGAAGAGAAGGGAGGAAGGAAATTAGAGTAGGAGTGAGGGTAAGAGAGGGAGGAAGAGAGGAGGAGAAGGAAAAAGGAAGAGGAAGTAGGGAGGATGAGAAGGGGGGGGGAGAGAAAGTAAAAAGGAAAGAAAAGAAAGAGGTGGTAGGTTTGAGGAGAAAGATTGCTGTACAATAAAAAAGATGAAAGGGAAGAAAGCCAACTCCAAACAAATATAAAGATATTAAGATAAAGAATGAATTGTTAAACTTTAAAGAATAAAAGAGAACAAATATGAATAAATAGCAATAATTAGAAACACACATACAAACATACAATGTATTTTCTTTGAACAGAGTATTTGGCCAGTTCACAAATTTAAACAGTGTTTAGTCATTTCAATTAAATTTACAATTTTTATATTTCCTTTTTGCCATATTTATTCCTCATCTATTTTTTAAAAAACCAATATCCTCATCTCTAATCTTAATCAAATTCAATTTTTCACTTCTATTCTATATTATACTCCTTCCCATTGCCATCTATTTTTATATCCATCCTCACAGTGGTTAATTATGTAACATTACAGTTGTTTAAAAGAAATTCAAAATTTTAATATAAATCAATTAGTTATATAAGTATCTTTTTTGTATATTAATCAATATGAACATGAATATTCCAATTATTTCCATGTAATCCAATTTCTAACAAATCAATTAATTATATTTACCAATAATAATAAACCAAATAATTTCCCTCATATATTCCTCCAAACCACAACTTAACCATTTCTGCTTTCAACACAATATGCAATTAATAGTATCTCAATTATTACAATTCCCTAGTTAAATAGAGCTTTTTTTCTTTTGTGTTTTAAAATCTTGAACTCTCCTCTTTTGCCCTAAATTTCCCATTGTTTGCACCTACCTTTTTTGGTGAGGAAAAAGAAAAAGAAATCTCTCCCTGCCTCATTTTGTCACGTTGCAGCAAAGGAGCATTGGTCCTACCTGATACGCCCCTTCTCGTTGAGTGGAGACAGCAGCCAGATGTGGGTTATGCTCATTGGTCAGAAAGAAGGACTGAGCCTGTCAAATCAATTATGTACCGCCCCTGTTGCTAGGAGCTCCAGCTTTTTTCGAAGGAAGACAGACTCTTAGTGTGGAAATCAGACAAAAAGGAAAAACAACAAGTAAGCAGGAGAGAACCACAAAAGCCCCAACAGCAATCTCAGACTGAAAAAGGGTGGGGCTGGCTGCTGTCTCCATTCAACGAGAAGGGGCATATCAGATAGGACCAACGCCCCTTCTCCCTTGATGGTGGAGACAGCAGCCAGATGTGGGACATACCAAAGTTCCGTGTCCCAGTTAACGGGAGGGATCAGTCTGGGAACAAGTCCCCACTCGCAAATCAACCCCCTGTAACACTCTCCTCCCAAAATCAGCCTCCTTGGTGGCAAATTTATCAAGTTTATAGTGTCTCACAAGGGGGGAAGGAGAAGTCCATGTGGCCGCCCTGCAGATCTCAAGTATCGAAGCTCGAGAGGCCCATGCCGTCGTCGTCGCAGCACTTCTAGTAGAATGGGCAGTTACCTGAGGAGGAAGTGTTAAGGACTGCAGTTCATACGCTGTATTAATCATTGCCCAGATCCAACGGCCAATCGTAGAAGGCATCACTTTGTGCCCTAAGGAGATTGAGAGAAAGGAGACAAATAATGATTCAGGTCGACAAAACCCAGCCATCCGGTTGAGATATATCTGAAGCGCCCGCCGGACATTCAACATGTGCAACCGGGTCTCCATTGGATTTGAAGGATGCGGGAAGAAATCTGGAAGAATCAGCTCCTGTAAACGATGGAAGGGAGAGTTAATCTTGGGCACAAATGTCAGGTCCAGCCGGAGGACAACTCGGTCCGCATGGAACATGCATAAATCGTCCTTAATAGACAAGGCAGCGATCTCCAAAATACGACACGCCGAGGTAATAGCAACCAGGAAGGCCACTTTCTGGGACAGAAGACGAAGACTGGCAGAAATGAGCGGCTCATACGGGGACACCGTCAAGGACTCCAAGACAAGGGAAAGGTTCCAGGTCGGGTAGCGATGTAAAACAGGCGGACAGAGATTCGTCGCCCCATGCAGAAAACAATGAATCAGGGGCCATTGGGACAAGGAATGATTGGAATTGTATGTAAGGACAGATGCAATTGCTGCCACCTGTCGACGAAGGATGTTGGGTGAGAGACCCCTGTCCAACCCAGCCTGGAGAAACCTCATGACCTGCAGTTCGGAAGCTTGGAGAGTGGAAACATCATGTTGATCACACCAAGCCACAAACGCCTGCCAAGTGGCCGCATAAATCGCTCCGTGGAAGGCTGCCGCGAAGCCAGGATGGTACGAATCAGCGGCTCGGGGAAGTGATCCCATCTCAGCACCTCCCGCTCAACCGCCAAGCGGTCATCTGTAGCCACTGTGGATTGGGGTGAACTATCGCTCCTTGAGTCAGGCAGTCGGGCGTGCATGGAATTCTCCAAGGAGGTGACACTGCCAGGGTCATGAGGTCCGCAAACCATGACCTCCTCGGCCAATGCGGAGCTATCAGAATGAGTTCTGCCCGTTCTACCAATATTTTTCAGAGTACCCTCGGAATGAGGGGAATAGGCGGAAAGGCGTACAACAGGCCTTGAGGCCAAGGGGAACGCAGGGCATCTACAGCTTCCGCCTGGGGAGAAGGAAAGTGGGCAAAGAAGCGAGGCAGTTTGGCATTCAGTCGGGAGGCGAAAAGGTCCACTTGAGGAATGCCGAATCGATCTGACACCATCTGAAAAACTGAAGGGTGGAGACTCCACTCAGCGTGATCTATTTGTTGGTGGCTCAGCCAATCTGCTGTCACATTTGCCTTGCCACATGTGGTCGGCCTTCAATGAAGCCAGATGGTGCTCTGCCCACAGACACAGACGTTTGGCCTCCAGCATCATGGAACAGGACCTGGTGCCACCTTGGCGATTGACATGAGCCTTGGCTGAGGTGTTGTCGGTCCGCACCAGTACATGGGTGCCCACCACTAGATGACAGAAGGCTTGTAGTGCCAGCGAAATCGCCCGAAGTTCTAACCAATTGATGCTGTGGGAAGCTTCCACGGTGGACCAGATGCCCTGAGCGACTTGTGACTCACAATGAGCTCCCCAACCGAACTTGCTGGCATCGGTGGTGACCACAACCCACTGAGGCTCCAGGAAGAGGCAGCCCTTGGAAATCGTTGAGGAGCACCACCAGCAGAGAGATGCAAGGACCTCTCTCAGAACAACCACTCTGGTCGACAAAGACCCCCTGCCTGCCTTCTGTAAAGGCAAGATAAACCATTGAAGGTCTCTAAGGTGTAGCCTGGCCCAGGGAACAATAGAGATGGCCGAAACCATCTTGCCCAACAATTTCGAGAGTAATAATGGAGAAGCCCTTCTCTCTGTCAAGACCTTGATAGCAAGAGATCGCAACCCGGCCTGCCTATCAGGAGAGAAAAACACTCGACCTTCCACAGAATCAATGACAGTTCCCAAGTGAAGAATTCTAGTAGAGGGTTCCAATTGACTTTTCTCAATATTAACCAAGAAGCCATGAGCTGCTAAGGTCTGAATAGTAAGTTGGAGGTCTGCAAGGGCCTGGTCAAGAGAGCTAGACATAACCAAGATGTCATCCAGGTAACACTGGAGACGAATGGTCCAGAGTCGGAGGTGAGCGGCTAAAGCCGCCAATATCTTAGTGAAACTACGGGGAGCAGAGGAAAGGCTGAATGGTAAGGCCCTATATTGATAGTGAATCCCCTTATGGCAAAAACGAAGGAATTTCCTATGGGAAGGTCTAATGGGGATATGGAGGTAAGCCTCCGTGAGATCTATGGAGCAGAGGAATTGATCGTAAGGATTGCATTTTGAACTTTTGATAGATGACGAACCGGTTCAAACGTTTAAGGTCCAGAATAGGTCTCCACCCACCTGATGACTCTGGGGCCAAAAAGACCCGAGAATAAAACCCCTGTCCAGCCTATCAATGGGCACAGGTTGAATAGCGTTGATGGCTAAAAGATGGGAAATCGCTGCCTCCATCTGGGAGTGATGTTCGGCAACCCGAGACAGAGGGCAGCGAATGAAAGACAAAGGGGGGGGGGGGTGGAGACAAATTCTATGGCCAGCCCCAATCGAATAGAGGCAAGGACCAGCAATCCGAAGTAGTGCCCTCCCAAACGTTGGCGAAAAAACCCAATTGTCTGCCAATGGGAGGTTCCCCAGCACTACTAATGGCGACGATGGATGGAGCAACCCCCTCCCCCTTGAAAGGGCTGCGGGCACCAAAATTTCTCCCCTGAGGAGAACGTTCCTGAAAACCTCTCTGCCTAGGGACAAAATTACCCATGCTACGAGAAGAAGAGAAACCACCCTCCAATGGCTGGTAATGGTGTCAAGGACCATAAGGGGTAAATCGAGGTTCTTCCCTACGAAACACTGCAGGCAATATCTTCCTCTTATCCTTGGTTTCTATAAGAAGCTTCTCCAAATGTTCGCCGAACAGCTTTGCGCCTGAAAAAGGGACAGATGCCAAACACCATTTGTGTCTGGCATCGGCCTGCCAATGGTGAAGCCACACCAAATGGCGGGCCGCGATGGAAGACGCCAAAGATTTAGCGGCAAAACGGGCCGCATTCAGAGTGGCATCTGCGGAGAACTGCACAGCAGCCACAATCTTATTCAAGTCTTGTCTAAGTCTCAAGTCCTCCGGAGACAACTTCTCCTGGATCTGGTGAAGCCACAACAGCGTAGAACGATTAAAGAAAGAAGCAGTGGTAGCAGACTTGATGGCCCAGGCTGCCCCAAGATGGGCCCTCTGAAGAACCTGCTCCGATCTACGTTCGTCAGGCCGAAGACCCTCCTCTGGATCCCCTGGAATGGCTGAAGAGGCCAGTAAGGCAGCTGTGGAGCGTTGGCACCTGAAGGAGAGAATCCAATGCGGAGGAGACAGAAAAAGTACTTTTGTCCACGGAAGATGGGACAGGAGCTGAAGTAGGGGAAGCCCACTGCCTTTGGATTATGTCCAGGGAAAGAGGTGGCGTAGGAATAGAAGTCACCGGCTTAGACGGTTCTGCAAACAATGGGTTCAAAGAACCAGCAGTAGAAGGTGGCTCAGGAGGTTGAGGTGCGCCAAGTTGGGCGGTATTTACCACCTTGAAAAGGAGCGATTTAAAGAGAGCCTGAGGAAACAGCCCCGTGAATGCCGGTTGGTCAGGTGGAAGACCTTCTCCTCCGACAATTCCGGCTCAAGGAGCTCCGTGTCTGCCTCCATACGATGGTCACTGGCACCAGATAAAGACAGAGAATCAGAGCCAGTCAGCGAAATGGCATCTTCCATATCAAACCGGACAGGAGATGCCGCTTGCCCCGAGCAAGGTAACGGAGTGGGGACCGGCTTATCACCGGGAAACAATTGAGAGGAAAGCGACTGTTGCACTGCCACTGCAATCATGCGTTGAATATCCTCAGGCTTCCAAGTGTCAGGAAGCTGACCCCAGGCCGGACCGGCCTCCGTAGAGGCACGGGCTGGGACAGAAGGAGGAAACGGCGAAACTGCCTCAGGCACGGGAGCGCTAGACTTCACCCTCAAATGTCTGTCCCCAAAAGGGACTAAACCCCATACCGTGGAAGAATTCACTGATACTTAATAATCTTGTAAAGACATCTGATCCATGATCAGAGTGTGCTCACGTTAACTTGTCGAAAACTTTGGCCTGCATGACCCCTGTGTCTTTTTCGAGACCCCTTGGAGGGTCTGCCCTGAGCACCAATAGGCGCTGCAGGTAAAACAAGCTCCCCTGCATTGGCATCCTTCCCTTAATTCTCCAGGGAAAGATTGAAGTCAAATGAGGTCCAGGCAGAAGAAGAATATTATGGCTTCAAACCTAAGGGACCGCCTCGCAGCAATCAAAATGGTGGCCGGAGCAGAACTGACAGGCATATGCATGAGACCCCTAGTGTGCCCCATCCACTTTGAGCAGGTCGATGGGATACTAATCGGTGGAGCCCCAGCCACACTAGTCACAGAACTTGTCAGACTAGAAATGGGCCATCACCGAGAACTTATCCAATTCATCATAGCTCCAAAAATGACTGAATCAATCATATTAGGGCTCGTGTGGGGCCTCATATGGGGACCGACCATCATGTGGGCAATAGAAAGCTAAATATAGGCATCAGACCACTACTACCCATAAAACCAGATCAGTGCCAAAATGCAACAAATCCCAATGACACTAGCAAACCCAAAGTTGCAGCCCCCACAACAGATGGACTGCATGGTAGCCTGCAGGTGCCAAAAGAATACCGAGGCCTATCAGGAGTCTTTAGTGAGGAAGATTGCAACTTTCTCCCCCCTTACCATGCAACAGATTGTGCAATCGAACTCGTGTCAGGAGCCAAGCTGCCCAAGCCAAAGATGTACTCCATGACTCCCAAAGAGATGGAAGAACTGAGAAAATACATTGATGCCAACACTCAAAATCCAGAGTGGTGGAACTTCCGGTGGCGCCGTAGGCATCGATGGCAGCTCTTTTTAAAGCTCCAACCCCGTGATCTTGTTAAAGCCGCTAGAACAGTGAAGATCAGCTGTCTAGTGGCTTGGAAGCTTTCCCCTCAGGAAAAGAGGGGGAAGAGAGCAGCCAGGCTTGGGTAGAGTTCCCCAAGAGATCCAGGAACAATTCTGGGGGCTTGAAGGGCGAGAGCTCCCTAGAAGCCTGACATAAGCTCTGGACCCGGGACACTTCTGCTTTAAGCCGCGACCACTCCTGCAACAACGTTACAACATATTGGATACAAAAGCAGGCAGAGCAAAGCCAGGAGGGACTCTAATTGCAAGTACTAAACCTTAACTCCTGTGTATTCAAAACTTCCTTCTTGATTGCTAAGGGAAGAAAGTGAAAGGAAATGGCGCCGAGCCTTAATTGGGTGTGGTACTGAAAGTTAACTCCAAAGTATTCCATAGCACTGACAGCCTGTGTGGAGAATAACTGAAATTTGTTTTAAAAGAAAGAAGGGTTAAACTGGGCTGCAGATAAATTAAAACTTACTGAGGACTGGAAACTAATTGGAAATTTAAATTGATCTAATGGACTTACTGTTCTGGCTGGTGTAAAAGTTTTAAACTGAAATTGAAAGTTTGAAAAATGGCTTCCAAGAAAATAAAAACTGTTGTGCCTAAAAGTGCAGGGAGTTCTCCTGCCCATTCATCTAAATTGCAAGTTTTGCCAGCCCCAGCTCCAGCTCCAGCTCCAGCTCCAGCTCCAGCTCCAGCTCCAGTGGAGCCACAAGTTTTAACTTTGGAAGCATTGCAGCAAGCTTTAAAGTTACAAGCCTCTGCTTTAGAGGCTAAAATCACTTCTGCTGTAGAGGACAAAATGAAGGAAGTGGCTGAAGAATTGTCAGATGTAATTCAAGAGCAGAATAAGGAAATTAGAGAAGACATCATTTTTGCATTTCAGTGTTTGACAAGCCATATTGAAGGGTTAGATGAGAGATTGGAGGAGGTTAACCAATCTAATGTGAATCTGGAAAATAAAATGGAGGAGGTTCAGACACAGATGGAGAAGGCTGATTTAGAAGTGATGATGATACAATACAGATCGATGGAATTTGCTATAAGAGTGAGAGGACTGAAAGAAAATAATCAAGAGAACTTGAGAGATATTTTTTTAGAAGCCTTTGCACAGTTAACTGAAGAAAGAAGGGAGGATCTAGATTGGCAAGTGGACAAAATTTATCGTGTTAATTCATGGGTGGCAAGACAAAGAAATCTACCAAGAGATATTGTGATTTATTTTACAACAAGGAGGATGAGAAATGAAATTTTACAGGCTTCTTATAAAAATAAACTTCAAGTGGCGGGGCAGGAAGTTCTAACTTTGAAAGAAATCCCTCCCAAAATGCTGAGAACAAGGAAGGATTATGCCTTTTTGGTGGAAGAACTCAGAAAGCGCCAGATACAATACAGATGGGAGGTTCCAACTGGATTGGTGGTGAATTATTCAGGACAGAGATATCGTCTTAACACAGTATGGAAGGCAAGAGATTTTTATGCCAATGTTTTAAAGGCTGGAGGTTCATCTTCTCCAGAAACTAGAAGAAGAAAGGAAATAGAGGGAGCAAGAAAGAGAGAGAAAGAAGCCTTGCAGATTCAGGTGCAGGTTCAAGGAGGGGTTTTGATTATTGAAGAAGATTTAATACAACTCACGAGTTCGGTCCAAGACTTGGAGATACCTGATAAAACAGAAGAACCAAAAGACAAAAGACAGACTCGAGCAGCAACTAAACGTAAAGAGGAATTAAAGGTGCAGCAACCTCAGATAAAAATACAAAAAACTACAAAAACAGAAGGTGTGGGAGGGGCAAGGCCAAAAATCAAAGTGAAAGATGACCTTCAGTTGATGCTTTCAAAGCTTCAAGGTGCCAAAGATGGCAAGTAAATTTTTAACCTGGAATGTTAATGGTTTAAATTCACCACAAAAGAGAAAGAAAATATTTCATTATTTGAAACAATATAAAAATGACATCATCTGCTTACAAGAAACACATATTAGAATGAAAGATCAAAAATATTTAATAAATGCAAGACTGGGGACACACTTTGTGGCATCTGCACCAGAAAAGAAAAATGGCATAGTTATATACTTAAAAAAAAATAGCTAAATTAATTGAAGCAGACGAGCAAGGAAGATACATTGCAATTGAAATTTTAATAGAAGGGAAAAAGACACTTTTGATAGGAATATATGCACCAAACCAACAACAAGAAAGATTCTATAAACTTTTACATGCTAAACTAATACAATGGAATTACAAATTGCATATATTGATGGGAGATTGGAATGGAGTTTTGGACACTAAAAAGGACAAAAAAGGATCTTAGCAAAATATCCAAATGCGTGCTAGGTTGCCTAAATCCTTTTTTGACATGATGGAAGATATGGAGTTGAGAGACATCTGGCCCGAGCGGAATGTAGAAGAAAAACATTTTACCTTTTTTTCTGACAGATGCCAGTCATTTTCTAGGATTGATTTTATATTAATTACCAATGATTTCTTTTCTAGGGTGAAGAAAGTGAAGATATGCCCAAGAACATTAAGCATTGATAGAAATAGATTCAGAAACTGCATTAGTGAAGGATTGTATGATAAAATGGGCACAAAATATCAAGGAACCAATAATGATGGAAACATGGGAAAAAATATGGATCAGAAATGTAAAATTTACTCAAGGCCAAAACTTGAGAGAAAATTTTTATAAAATGTTTTATAGATGGCATTTAGATCCTAAAAAGTTATCTTTACAATCTACATGTTGGAGATGTAAATGTGATGACACAACTTATTATCATATATGGTGGACATGTAGAAAAATTAAAGCATTCTGGATTAAGATATGGTGGATTATACAAAATATTCTTAAAAAGAACATAAAATATACTCCACAGTTTTTTTTTATTGGGTATAATCACGGATTGTATGGTGATAGAGACTAATTTGATTTTGAACTTAATAACTGCAGCCAGACTCTTGGTGGCACAGTATTGGAAGAAGGAAGACTTACCTACTATTGAAGAATGGACACTAAAAGAAACTAACTTGGCGGAGATGGCCAAAATCTCTGCATATTTGAAAGATCATTCAAATGAGATATATATATATATTGGAATGGAGAAGATGGATTGACTATATTCAAAATAAATATGGGACTAAAAAGTTGCAGATAGCTTATGAATGAAGTATTTAGGTGAATTTTTATACTCTGATATTTTTATATTTTGGTATGTAGGGGGAGTTAAAGGGTGAAGGGGAGTTAAGAGCCTATAATTAGTTTGTTTATGTTTGATGATGTTTGTTAAATGCTATACCCTGTATTTTGCTCTGGGAAGTCGGG
>WNWU01013517.1:1643765-1664053 GCA_012654045.1 Ptyas mucosa
TAATGCCTTTGGCGCTCTCCCAAGGAAAGAACAAGATAACATTCTATTCAAACTAGAAAATTTAAAGAAATCCTTATTGGACATAATCGACACAGCTGAACCACTTATTAATCTGGTTTCCCCTATAATTGAGCCTCTTACTTCTCCCCCAGGGGGCAAGGATTTGCATGAGAGCATGGAAAACAGAAGCCAAGATACACAGGGGCCATTAGAGGCCCCAGTAGAGAAGGAGATGTTAGCATCTTTATGTGATCAGCCTTTGACCCCTTTACCACCACATCAAGAAATTGAGAGAGGACCTGCGTCAGTGTCATCAGCTCAAAGCCAAATGGAGCATGACCGAATAACCCCCTGCTCTACACCTAGAGAAGAGGCTTCGGAATGGCAGGCCTTGTTAGCTGGTGCTAAATCCTCTTACCCTGAAAAATTTTACCAGGAGTCGACACAGAATTTAGATGGGGCACCTCTCCTTTTAGAGAAGGCCAATTTCGGGCGTGACGACATCTCAAGCCATTGCAACAACCATACAGCTTCCCTTTGTATAAACCAAATTTCCTGATGAGCTGCAAAAGAGGATCCTCTCTCCATCATAACCTGGAATATAGCTGGGTGGACTGTTCCATCAAAAGACCAACTGTTTTTTGATTATATATCACAATTTGATATTCTCTTTTTACAGAAAACCTGGGCCTCCACAGAGATACAATTAGATGGATATTGGGTTAATTCTATCCCAGCTGTCCCAAGTAAGGTGGGGGGAGGAGAGCTAAAGGGGGTATTGTAACATTAGTGAATACATCCTTGCAATTTAAATGTGTATCACTGCCATCCCTGGAGCCATGGGTTGTGACTACCTTACTCTTATTTAAACAGGTGGAGATTTTGCTCTTTAATATCTACATTCTCCCAATCAATAAGAATAATTTGATCAAAAAGATTTGGGACGGCATAGAAGATTTTATCCTGAGCTGCTTAGATAATTACCCTTCAGCAGCAATAATTATTGGGGGGGACTTAAATGCTAGGATGGGCCCAAATGATCAATTATTATTTAATCAATTTAAGATCCATTATGATGAGAATGTACCAGAAGAACCCCTGCATCCCAGACAATTTAAAGACACTAAGGCAAATCGGGCAGGACTGTGTGTAAGACAGATGACTGAATGCTTGGACCTTTGTATCCTGAACAGTTCCACCTGGGGGGACTACTCAGCAGACTATACTTATCGGGGAGCAGGAAGAAAATCCACAGTCGATTACTGGATAATATCATACGATCTCCTGAAGTTCTTGCAGAAGATGGAGGTAGACTCGCATCTGGAAAGCGATCACGATTCACTTATTCTTACTCTTACATTATACCAGAAATTACTAAGGGTTGGCTCAATCTATCTACCCAGATTAGAGAGCCAAAATACCCAGGTAAAAATTAAATGGACCAAGAAAAATGCAAAAGAAGTCACTAATTGGATGCTAGCCCCAGAAACCATAGAATTACATGCATCTCTACTAAGAAATAAGTTTGAAGGACCATACTTAGAGGAGTTTGAAACTTTCATCTCAAATTTGAAGTCAGTTCTCACTAAGAGAATACTAGCTCACTCCAAAAAGCCAGTTTTAAAGAACAAAAAATGGTTTGATAGAGATTGCATGCAATTAAAAAGAATATATAATAAGGAATACAGAATAAGTAAAAATGACCCTTCTGAGGATCACACTCACTTCTTAAAACAATTTTTTAAACAACAGTTGGAAGCACAATATAAGACCCTCCTAAAAGAAAAGAAAAGTGTGGCTTTGAAGGAGTCTTGGCAGAGATTAATTACATCAGTCAGGACAAAAAATACATCCCTCTTTTGGTACATCACCAGAGGATTGGGGAAATCCCCCCTACCCCTAACTAATCAGGTACCGATTCAAGCCTGGGAAGAATATTTTAGAGACCTATATACAGACCCCAACTATGTAAGTAAGGAGAGCCAAATTAGTTTGGACCAAACTGCTTACTGGCCCCCTGTAACACCAGAAGAGGTATCCCGGCTGATCAAAGCCCTCAAGACTAATAAGGCACTTGGTGTTGATAATGTCCTCACAGAAATAATCAAAAAGAACACCAGTTGGTGGGCCCCACTTTTAGCATCACTGTTTACATTTATAGATAAAACGGGCTGTATGCCAAGAGATTGGGGATTAGCAATTATTATACCAATCTATAAAAAGAGTAATAGAAATGATCCAGGAAATTATAGACCCATTAGCCTTTTAAGTGTTATTAGTAAATTGTATGCTAAACACCTAAACTATAAACTCCAGGATTGGCTAATTTCAGGAGAGATAATCAAGGATGAACAAGCTGGTTTTAGAGAAGGAAGATTTACGGTAGATCATATCCTGATACTTCACCATCTGGTGCAAAAATATACCCACAAAAAAAAATCCTCCCTCTACGTGGCTTTCCTTGATTTGAAGCAGGCCTTTGATTCAATATCCAGGAACACACTATGGGAAAAATTAGAATCCACTACAATCAATAAACGTCTCCTTTTTCTCATACAAAAATTGTATGCCAATTCCACCTTGAAAGTGAGGTGTAATCCGCAAGGGACTTTAGCTGGCCCACTAAGGGTTCAAAAAGGGGTACGACAAGGCTGCATCCTGTCCCCCTCCCTTTTTAACTTCTATATTAACCCCCTGATTGATCTTTTACAGAACCCTGACCTACATCCTCCTAACATAGCACAACGCAAAATCCCGAATCTCCTTTATGCCAACGATGCTGCTATAATTTCACAAACGCCCATAGGACTGAATAGAGCAATTAGGGCAACACTTGGCCTCTGTAGACAGAACAAATTGGTCCTTAATTTTGATAAATCAAAAATTTTAGTTTTTGCTAAAAGACCCAGACAATACTCTTGGAAAATTGAAGGACACAGATTGGAACAGGTTAGAACATTTAGATATCTTGGGGTGGTCTTCCACTCGCAAGGGACATGGAAGGCACACCTGGAGCAAACATTGCAAGCAGCCAATAGGTCCTCAAATGCAATTAAACACTTCTTTTATACAGGCGGAGGTCAGTTAGTACCTGCTGCCTTAAAACTTTTTGAGGCCAAAACATTGGCACAAATTCTTTATGGGGCACAAACAGGAATCCTAGCAAAGAAAAACTTGCTAGAAACTATACAAACCAAATTCCTGCGAGCCATCTTAGCTGCACCCAATGGAACTCCAAATGCCCAGATAAGAATTAAGACAGGTATGCCTCAAATTTAGGTAAGAGCCTGGAAAATGATGATAATTTATTGGCTGAAAATTCATTACTTTCCAGAGGGACTGTCCCCGCTAGTGCTGATTGACAACTCCCCCCCCCCCTGGAAACAGGCAATAGATCACAAGCTGGGCTCTTATGGGCTTTCATCTGTATTCCTAATGTCCCTTGGCTTTGACAAAGCAAAGCAAGTAGTAATTGACAGAATGAAGGACATGGAGTTCCAAGAAGAACTAAATAGGTTGCCTCTCCACATTAGGGACAGAATCAAGCAGGGTGTGTGTTAGGTCCTCGCGTCTATGACCGACTCCGTAGATGTCACTGTTGCTGCCCTAGTTCTATTGGTTAAGACGCATGCTAGTTCTTCGCGTGAATATTGCAGTTTGTTCATTGGTTCCGCCCGTCTGACAGACTGCTATTTAAGCAGCTGTCAGGGGTTCTTTTCTTCACTTGTATTTGGAGCGTGTCCGCATTCACTGCGCCATGGTTAATAAAGAGTTGTGTTAATGAGCCGGCTGTCCCATCCTAATTGTTCTCCAAATAGAACATTGGCGACGAAGGTGGGATCGCATTAGACGGCCCCGGCTCACAACTCCAGTGCCTCTCACTATGTCTACCTTCCTGGCAGCGTTCGCTCCATTTGTACCAGCGTCCGAGCATTGGGACATGTACCTCGAACTTTTTGAATGTTTCCTCCAAGCAAACGACTTGACAGGACTATCGAGCGCAAGGAAAAGGGACTATTTCCTCAGCTCCTGTGGAAGCGAGGTTTTCGGTGTCGCTCAAGCCCTAGCAGCCCCTCAGCAAGTAACTGACGTGCCGTGGGACACCCTGCTAGACAAATTAAAAAAGCATTATCCCCGGCACCTTCTCGCATCGCGCGATGCCATGCCTTTTGGCAACGGGCGCAGAAGGTCAGAGAGTCTGTCAATGACTACATGGCCTCCCTACGGTCTGCTGCTCTCCACTGCGACTTCCGCGACCTTGACGAGATGTTGCTTGACCAACTAGTCTGCGGCATCAAAGATTTAAAACTGCAATGGCGCCTGCTAGCATGCTCTGAGATAACCCTTCAGACAGCTCTGGATGAAGCCAGGGCCGCAGAGATGTCAGACTGATCCTCCACCGAGATTCAGCGGTTCCAAGCTAGCACCACAGCTAATGGTTGCCCTCCTTCCGTCCACCATGAGTCATCTGACTAAGGCGAGTCTTCAGAGGATGACGAAGCTGTCTGCCACCTCAAGACTTCCCGGCGGAAGAGAGGGACCCCATCCGCTGTTCCCTATTCCAGTGGGTGCTTGGGTTGCGGCGGCAACCATAGCAGATCTGACTGCCATTTCAAAACAGCTGTTTGCCGCTGCTGCGGCAAGCGGGGCCACCTCTCAAGAGTCTGCAGGGCGGCACATCCTTCTAGCTGGGCTGCGACCGAAGATCCGTGAGGCCGCTGCAGTGACCGGAAGGTGGCTCACCGCGCGGCTAGTGTCAAGGTGTCCTGTCTTGAAGAACCCCATAACGTTTTGGTGAGCCACACTACCACCTCGCCACCGGTCAGCAAGATTTATGTCACAGTTGACCTGGAGGGCGTTCCATGCCGGCTAGAAGTTGACACCAGGTCATCCAGATCTCTAATCGCTTGGTCAACGCTCACCCAATTGCTTCCAAATAGTGCCAAGTGGCACCTTAAGCCCTGTTCCGTAGCCTTCAGAGATTATCAGGGACAGCCTATTCCTACGCTTGGCTATGGCTCCTTCTGGGTTTCCTACAAGGCGTTCTCTGGCAGATTGCCTTTAATTGTGGTTGAGAAAGACCTCCCTAGTCTCCTGGGGCTAGATTGGTTCGCTGCACTTAATATCACCCTCTCAGGTGTTCATTCTACCATCTGCTCAGTCCCTGATGTTGCGACCACGGTGTTCCATGAGTTCGCTGATGTATTTGATGGCCGCCTGGGAAAGTATAAGGTCAGCCTATCTCTTTTAATCTGGACCCCCAGGTGGCACCAATTCGCCTTAAGCCTCGAAGGGTGCCATTAGCTCTCCGTGCCCGGGCAGAACTGGATAGGCTAGTCACCCAGGGAATTTTAGTACCGGTGGATCACTCAAATTGGGAGACCCCCATAGTCGTCCCCCTTAAGCGAGATGGACCCTTAGAATTTGCACGGACTATAAGGGGACCATCAATAAGGCGTTGCAAGCCAACCCCTACCCGGTCCCCGTTGTCCAGCATTTACTCCACTCCCTTGGCCATGGGCAGGTTTTCGCCAAATTAGATTTGGCGCAAGCCTACCAGCAACTTCCCGTTGATGAGGCTATGGCAATGGTGCAGACCATCATCACGCACCGCGGTGCCTTCAAGTGCACCTGTTTGCAATTCGGGATCTGCATCGCCCTGGGGATCTTTCAGAGCCTCATGGAAAGGTTGCTGCAGGGAATCCCCGGGGTGGTTCCATATTTTGATGACATCTTCCTTTCTGCTAGCTCCACCTCCCAGCTACTGTCTAAATTGTGCGTCACTCTGATGCGCCTGCGCAACGCTGGTCTTAAGTTAAAACAAGAAAAATACTCCATTGGGGTTCCCCAGGTGGAATTCCTGGGCTTTCTTATCGACACCCAGGGCATCCATCCTACCTAGGCTAAGGTAGCCGCTATTAAGGACGCCCTGACCCCAACTAATCAGTCGGAACTGCAGGCGTTCTTGGGCCTTCTTAACTTTTACTCAGTGTTCCTTCCCCATAAGGCCTTCCTTGCTGAGCCATTGCATCGGCTCCTGGATTAATCCGCGCCATGGCATTGGGGCTCTGTGGCTGCCGCCTCCTTCCGGGCTGTCAAAGATGCCCTGACATCCCGGGCAGTCCTCATCCAGTACGACCCCCTGCTTCCTCTCACACTTACCTGTGATGCCCCTCCATTTGGCGTGGGGGCCGTTTTAAGTCACGTCCTGCCGAACGGGACAGAGGCCCCCGTCGCCTTTTATTCCCGCACGCTCTCCACCCCGGAAAGGAACTATAGCCAGTTAGAGAGGGAGGCCCTTGCGGCGGTCATGGGAATCAAGCGATTCCACGACTACCTGTATGGTCTTTTCTTCCATCTGGTCACTGACCACAAGCCCCTGCTGGGCTTGTTGGCCGGTGACCACCGCACACCGCAAATCCTGTCTCCCCGTATGTCTCGCTGGGCGGAATTCTTGTCTGCCTACTCCTACCACCTGCACTACTGGCCGGGCTTTGCTATTGGACATGCGGATGTCCTTAGCCATTGCCCATTGCCAATGCCCATCATTGACCCGGCCCCCGCCGGCTCCATCCTTTTGGTCAAGGAACTTCCTGGCCCATTGTCTGCGGCAGATGTTCGGCTCTTGTCCTCCTGTGACCCAGTTACATCCCAGGTTCTTGACTGGGTGCGCAGGGGCTGGCCCAAGGGGCCGATGCCCTTCAAATTCCTACCCTATCACCGGCGACAGCACAAACTGTCGGTCCTTAAGGGGTGTCTACTGTGGGGACACCGGGTGGTGGTTCCCTCCACGTTAAGATCCCAGGTGCTGATGTACCTGCATGAATCACACCCAGGCATCGTCTGCATGAAATTGCTAGGCCGCAGCTACGTTTGGTGACCCAGAATGGACCACAACATCGAAAGCTGGGTTGCGGTCTGTGACTACATGCCAACTGTCCCGGCCTGCCTCCCCGGCAGCGCCCATCCGAGACTGGGAAGCCCCTAGGTCACCCTGGGCACGAGTCCATATGGATTTTGCTGGCCCCTTCTTGGGTCACAACTTCCTGATTACCGTGGACGCCTACTCCAAATGGGTAGAACTGTCCCTGATGTCATCCACCATCGCAGACGCAGTAATCCACGTCCTAGAGGGTCTTTTCGTGACTCACGGCCTCCCCACCACCATTGTGACTAATAATGGCCCCCAGTTCACTGCAGCACCCTTCCAGGCGTTATTGGCAAGATTGGGCATTCGCCATACGACCACAGCCCCTTATCATCCGGCCGCTAACGGCCTGGTGGAAAGGGCTGTTAGGTCAGCAAAGGAGGCTTTGGGCCGCTTAGGTCCATCCAATTGGCATTATAACATCAGCCTGTATCTTCTAGTGCAACATACAACACCCTGTCCGGTAACCAAGATGAGCCCCGCGGAGCTACTCATGGGCCGGAGGCTCAGGACAACACTAGACCGCCTGCATCCTGAGTACTCGCCTGACAATCCTCTGCAACCGGACCGACAGGCCTGATACTTTACAATTGGGGACCCTATTTATGCTCAAAACTATAATTCAACCTCCAAATGGTGTCCGGACCATGCTCTTACAGGGTCCAACTAACGGATGGGCGAGTCTGGTGGAGGCACATTAATTAACTCCGACGGCAGCCCACAAAGGCAACAGTTGCCATGGACGTCCCTTCTGGAGCTGACCGGCCGGGCATCCTCAATCCAGATCCCCCACTCTCGAACATACAACCGGAAAACACGTCGGCACCCGAGCCATGCCCATCAACAAAGTCACCTGAGTTGACGACATCCAAGCGGGGCCCCTCCTCCTCCTCCTCCTCCTCCTCGGCGCAGGCTCCTACGGTCGTCGCTAGAAGAACCAGCGCTCTGCCCCCTACGGCGGCCTCACCAGAACTGAGGCGCTCAGGGCGGGTTCGACGCCGTCCCGTCTATTTATCTGACTACGCATGCGCTAGGTTGGGGGAAAGGGGTGTTAGGTCCTCGCGTCTATGACCAACTCTGTAGACATCACTGTTGCTGCCCTAGTTCTATTGGTTAAGACGCATGCTAGTTCTTCGTGCGAATATTGCAGTTTGTTCATTGGTTCCGCCCGTCTGACAGACTGCTATTTAAGCAGCTGTCAGGGGTTCTTCTCTTCGCTTGTATTTGGAGCATGTCCGCATTCACTGCGCTATGGTTAATAAAGAGTTGTGTTAATGAGCCGGCTGTCGCATCCTAATAGTTCTCCAAATAGAACAGTGTGGGAATCAGCAGGATACCTAAATGATCTGATCTTCCTAAAACAAAGAATAGCTTTCTTCAGAACCAGATTTAATATTCTTCCCTCAGCATTTCTCCAGGGCAGGTATAAGATAGCAGAACGGGTATGTATATGTGGAAAGGGAGAAGTTGAAGATATCTCACATGTTTTATTGCACTGTGAGTTATACAAAGTATGTAGGTCAATATACATTCTCTCCTTACTAGAGAGATTGCCAGGGAGGACAGAGGACTTTTATATAGGCTTTCTCCTCCAAGACTCTAATCCGGCTATCACGCGTGCAATGGCAAAATTTTGTGTCGCCGCAATATCCACAAGAAAAAAATTGGTTACTGAATTATAATATCAACTGGTGCCAATATTTTGAGATCTATAACGATACATTCACCCACATACTTACAAGCATGTAAATTAGGATTGAGATAATGTATTTTCATAACAGAGATGTTATTCACAATTAATGTCAGAAGTAATTTTAATTCATTGTATGTCTATTGCTGGTCGATGATCGTAATAAAGTTTTATTCATTCATTTAATTTTTATTTGAAAAGTCAGAAAGTTTTTTCATTGATCTGAGTTAAAGATTTATATATAATTGCCTGTGTTCATGCATAATACTAACGCTGGTATTAACTTACCAAAATAATTGGAAAAAAATTGTCTTTGTTTGAGGTTTTAGAGAGTTGGAATCTAGCCCAAACAAGGAATATTGAAGCAGGTTTATAACTTTAACACAAAGGTTTATTCATAGAAATGCAAGATGGGAGGGGAAAAAAACAAACTGTGAGCACATAAATTCTATCTGGCAGGCAGACAGGCATTCAGAGTGCCCTGCACATTTATGCCTTAGGAACAAAGGCAGAAAAGACAACTTAGTTAACACTCTTATAGAAAAGCAACAGAGTGAAAGACAAAATAGAGTTACAGACCAAATCCCTAATTACCTACATGTTGCTATTGCCATCACTTTAGCCTCCTCCCACCTCCCCTCTCTGAATAAATAATTCAGTTTGAAAAATTGCAAACATGAAAATACAATAAAAAAATCAAAGAAATATCTGATTAATTAGATCAGTGTTGATTAAGTTTTTTCAATATGAACTGTTTGTCCATTTTTATTTATTTATTTATTGGTTTGATTTATATCCTGCCCTTCTCCGGAGACTCCGGGCAGCTTACAATGCATTAAGCAATAGCCTTCATACTTTTGCATATACCTGCTTAATAGGGCTTTCGCCCCCCCCACCCCCCCAGCGGTGTTCTTTTTTATCCAAAGTTACCTTATTGTCCCCACAATCCGGGTCCTCATTTTACCTACCTCAAAAGGATGGAAGGCTGAGTCAACCTTGAGCCTGGTGAGATTTGAACTTGCAGTAATTGCAGGCAGCTGGTGCTACATAATAGCACTTTAGTCTGCTGTGCCACCAAGGTTCTTTTAACCTATGTCAATGAAACAATATCTAAGAAAACTATTAATTCAATATATTTATTAAGATACATTCTATTCTTGTGGAATAGATCCAGATACAACAGTAATTTTTCAGGGATAATATAAATACAGTCATTGCATTATGTACTGTAGGAGCTATGCCTTCCTTTGCCCTTTTTAAAAATAACATCTTGAGGATGAGAAAACAAGGAAGACAGGAAAATAACAGATTTTTTGCTAGATTATAACAGAAAAAATAAATTCCAGGTTTGATTTATTTGCAAAAAGAAGAAACAAGAATTAACAGGAATTTAAAGCTCTGTAAATTACCCCAACAAATTATTATAGGAGATCATCTAAAGTTCAAAGACTAAAATCAGTCAAATAAGGACTTTTTCACCACACATACCTTTTATTATACCTTATAGATTCTGGTCCCCACTTTTCTTTCTCCTTTCTTCCCTTTTAAATCAAACATAAACATGCTTTTCCTGTTTTCATTACAATGTTCTCAATCCAGTTGATAGGAATAGGACAACTTGCCACACCCAACTGGCTGCGGACAACTCACCATGGCCAACTTGCCATGGCCACCTCATTGCAGTCAACTCATCATGTCCAACTTGCTGCAGGACAACTCGCCATGGCCAACTCATCAGAGTCGGAGGTTGCCGGCAACAGAGAACAATAGAACAAGCTCAGGAGCTCAACTCAGCAGCCCAGTGCTGGAACAGAAACAACTGAGAGCAGCAAACTGGCAGCTGAATAGCAAACAAGAAGGGAGGCTGCTGGAGGCAGTGAACTGGTGGATCATAGTATATTTCATAATTGCCTAGACCGGGTGTCAGCAACCCATGGCTCTCAAGCTGCATGCAGCTCTTTCATCCCCCTGCTATGGTTCCCTGTCAGATGAACCCACCACTGGCTGGCCCCACCCCTCGCCCTCCCCTCCCAGTCACTGGCCTGAGAAGGTAAGGGTGATGGCAGAGGATGGAGACTCATTCCATATTCTGGGAGCAAAGTGCCCCTGTACTTGCCTTATCTCTTGCTGGGTCTTGCCAGTGCTGCTTCTGGCCCTTGTTGGTACTGCACACACCTCGGTCATGCTTTCCATCCCGAGACACCGGCACAGCCTGGCTGCGGCTGATGCTCAATGTCGTAATGGGCTCCAGGAGAAGGCGGGAATGCCTTCCCCCATTGTGGTCTTCCCCCATTGTGAAGCATGTTAAATTTAATTGTGCTGCTCAAGGAGAGAGCAAGTCATGCATCTCCCTGAGCAACTGAGGTGTGCACAGCACCAACAAAAGCTGGAAGAAGCGTCCACAAGATCAGGCAAGTCCAGGGGTGCTTCACTCCTGCTCTGGAAGATAGAATGAGTCTACATTCCCTGCTGTCACTCTAACCTTTTCAAGCCAGGCAAGGAGTGACTGGGAGGAGAGAGCAAGGGGTGGGGCCAACCAGTGGTGGGTTCAGCTGACAGGGAGCCACAGAAGGGGGATGAAAGAGCTTCATTTATTTGGGAACCTGAAATGACTCTTGATTTAAATCATATGGTAAAAAGCACCCAAAGAAGAAGAAAGAATAACATCAGCAAAAAAAACAACAACAACACCCAACCCTTGCCTGTTTTTGAAATGGTTCAAGAGGGAACACACCACATACACACACACACATGAGAGAGAGAGAGGAGAGATCGAGACACAGAGAAAGGGGGAAAGAGAGAGCGAGGGGGAGGGAAAGAGAGGGGGAGGGAAAGAGAAAGAGAAAGGGGGAAGAGAGAGAAGGAAGGGAAAGAGAGAGAGACAGATACACACAGAGAGACGGAGGGAGAGGGAGAGAGAGGGAGGGAGGGAGGGAGGGAGGGAGAGAGATGGTAGAAACAAGGCTGAGAACAAAGCACATCTACCAAGCAAAAAAGAGATTTTCAAATTTTAGATTTTTAAACCTTAAAACTTTTAAATTTTGAAAACTTTGAAAGAACTAGTACATTTTAAAACTATTAACTTAAATTTTTCTTCTGGAAAACTGGCAAAATCTTTCACATCCTTAAATGAACAACCAAAATGAAACATTTTAAAACTATTTCCCCCTCTTTCTTCAAACATATATTAAAATAAAATCTCTAGTTTTACAGCAAAAAGAATCAAACTCATGGAACAGGTTTTTGATGTTCCATGTGTGCGTTTATGCCCAAAGAACACCCAAATTATACATGTATTAAATGTAAACTATGTGAACTACTAGAGGAAAAAGTAAGGAATCTAGAGCCAACTCCAATCTATGCAAGAAAGCTATACCCAAATCAACCCAAATAATGAACAAGTAACTCTTTGACCCTGCTGATAAACTCTTGAAGGAAGACAAATGAAGGTATGTCACATATAGAGGGAAGCACAATAATCAAAGTGGGGAAAAAGCAGCATACATCTAACAAACCCTTACTGCCCAACCTAACCCAAACAGAAGCAGCTCCATTAAAACTGATCAGTTGATTTCTCCCCCTAGGTGAAAATATGCAGACCCACAATCTCCCCCTCAAAGAAAACATGCAAACATCTAGAAAAGAGACATCATCAAATATCCCTTAAAAAGTCACATCAACAAACACTTGAGATAAACAGAAAAGCACTCCAGACTACACCCCCACAAAAAGGAAGGCAAGTGTTGGTGATAGGAGATTCTATTCTCAAAGGAACAGAACCAGCCATCTGCAGATCAGACATACAATCTAGGGAGGTATGTTGTTTCCCTGGGACAAAAATCAAGGATGCAGCTAAGTACAATATTGAGATATTATAAGCAACTAGGCAATAAAGTTAAGGAGCTAGGAGTGTTCTCATCAGTACTCCCAACAAAAGGTCAACACTGACTGAGGGAAAAAAGAATTCTAAAAATAAACCACTGGTTAAAGGGTTGGTGTCACCAAGAAAACTTTGGTTTTCTGGACCATGGACTGTATTACGTACAAGAAGGACTCTTGGCAAGGGATAGGCTGCACATCATGGAAACAGGGGAAAATATTTGGAGAAAGACTGGCCCAACTCATCAGAAGGGCTTTGAACTAAAATTGTGGGGGGGACGGGACACCAGTCTTTGGAATCTCTAGAACACAAAATCAATCATAAATACCAAGAAAACAAATCAAACAATGAGGTAGCAAGTGATGTGGAAAAATGCAAACAACAATTAGGAGATGCAGCATCTTCCACACCAACATTGGTATCATCTAGCCCATCAAATCAGAGATCAATAGAAGCAATGCTACAGCAAGAAAAAACAAATGCTTTAAAAAAAAAATACAATCTGTACTACAATCAATTCAGGAAGCTATTATTTCACACAAAGAAAAAACAAGAAAAAACCATAATGAGGTGAAAGGCAGGTGAAAAGAGGAGATGAAGGAACAGATTCACAATATGGAGTTGTGATTAGGAAACTTTCAGCAGATGATAACAAAAAATGAACAAAGAATCCAGAAAATAGAGGACAAATCAGAAGAAACAGAACAAGAAATGGAAGAAATAAATCAAAAATTGACAAAAGCAAATAAAGACCTAGAGGATACAGTCGTAATGCTGGAAATGGAAAAGGTGGCTCACTTCTTAAGATTTCAGAATATATATAAGGATAAAGAAGATCTTCCAAATTTGATTATAGAGTTGTTAGCAGATGCCCTAGAGATAGGGAAGCAAGAGATTGGGGGGGGGGGAATAGGTGAAATATTTAGAATAAACTTGAGCTATACAAGGAAACATAAGGTCCCTAGGGAGATATATGTGAGATTTGAGAAAAAATCAATGAGATGAAGTATTGAGAAGGGTAAGAGACAACGTGTTACAATATAGAGGGAAGGAAATTATGGTACCTAGGAGAGACAGAGATATATGGAAACAATATCAATTTCTGACCATTAAACTAATTAAAAGAGAAATTAACTTCAGATGGCTTATCACAGAGGGAATTTTAGTCAACTGGGATGGCAAAAGATACAGATTGGATTAGATAGATAAGGCAATAGAATTTTATGAGAGCCATATCGCAACAACTGAGGGAAAAGAAACAAGAGAAACAAGAAGAGAACTGAAGAGGGATATAAAGGACAGGAGGAATCAACAGCAGAAGAGAGAAATATACAATGAAAAGAAGGTGAAATAGGAAATATAGAACAAGAATGAGCAAGGGCAAAAGAACAGAAACAGACAAGGACAACTAGGATAATAAAATCTATATATAAGTAAAAGAGATGGAGAGGGAAAACAAAATGTTGTCAATAAATATAAATGGACTAAATTCCCCATAAAAAGAAATTTTTTTACATGACTACAAAAGTTAAAATTAGATATAATTTACTTGCAAGAACTCATATAAAAAAAGAATACTGTAAATTCCTGGAATGTCCCAAAATTGGGAAATTATATTTTTCATCAGCACAGCAAAAGAAAAGAGGGTTAGCTTTATACACTAAGGAAACAATAAACTCTAAACAAATATATGCAGATGAAGAAGGAAGTATTTTAATAGTGGAAATAGTGATGAACAAAAACAGATACTTTTGATAGCAATATATGGACCAAATAAAAAGCAAGAAGAATTTTACCCAAAACTACATAAGAAGATATTAGAAATGGAGTATCAAAATATTTGTGTTGTAGAAGACTTTAATGCAATTGTAGATGCAAAATTAGACTATAGGAGTAGTAAGACAGAAAAAAAGGAAAGAAAGATAGTTCCCAGGGCATTTTTTTTTTATTGAAAAAGTTTTTCAAATACAGATTTTCCCCCCCTTTCCCCCTCTCCCCCACATATTATATATTTCATAAATCAAGTTAACCTTAAAATACAATTCCTCCCTTTCCCTCCCTATCCCTCCCCAACCACCCCTTCCCCCCCAACCCCTCGGACTTCCACTATATAAAACCCTAGTAATCCCAAACACAATATATATTACTCATCCCCTTCATATTCTACACCCTGCATTCTGTTCAGCATTACCATATTTGTCTAATCTCCCTCAGCTGAAAGCTATATGATATTTTCTGATTTGATATTTATTTTGTACATAATCAATCCACTTTTTCCATTCCTGTGCATAATTCTCTTGCATATAATCCTTTAAAAAAGCTGAAATCTTCACCATTTCTGCAAATCCGGCCATCTTCTGGGTCCATTGATCAATAGTAGGCAGGACATCTTTTTTCCAATATTGGGCAACCAACAATCTAGTTGCTGTCACCATATACAATATCAGTCTTGTTTCCCCCATTGTAAAATCCTTAACTATACCCAATAGAAACAATTGTGGAGAAAATTGTAGTTTTTTCTTCAGAACATTTTGCATAACCCACCAAATTTTTATCCAATAAGCCTTCACTTTCTTACAAGTCCACCATATGTGATAATATGTAGCATCTAAACAATCACATCTCCAACATTTTGGTTGAACATTAGGATACATACATGACAATTTCTTAGGATCTAAATGCCACCTATAAAACATTTTATAAAAATTCTCCCACAAGTTCTGTGATTGTGTAAATTTAACATTCTGGATCCATATTTTTTCCCAGGTATCCATCATAATGGTGGTACTGGCTTCCCAGGAGGTTACACGAGGCTGACTCCAGAGGATTGTTAACGCTTCCTTGAGTGAGGGTGTCCTGCCGGCTGCTTTGAAAGAAGCGGTGGTGAGGCCCCTCCTCAAGAAGCCCTCTCTGGATCCGGCTGTTTTGCCTAACTATCGTCCAGTCTCCAACTTTCGCTTTGTTGCGAAGGTTGTTGAGAGTGTGGTGGCGCGGCAGCTTCCCCAGTACCTGGATGAAGCTGTCTATCTGGACCCGCTCCAGTCTGGCTTCCGGCCTGGGCACAGCATGGAAACGGCATTGGTCGCGTTGGTGGATGATCTCTGGAGGGCTCGGGATAGGGGTTGTTCCTCTATCCTAGTCCTGTTAGATCTCTCAGTGGCTTTTGATACCATCGACCATGGTATCATGTTGCACCGGTTGGAGGGGCTGGGGGTGAGGGGCAGTGTTTTGCGGTGGTTCTCCTCCTACCTCTCTGATCGGTCACAATCTGTGTTGACAGGGGGGCAGCGGTCGACCCCGAGGCGCCTTACTTGTGGGGTGCCACAAGGGTTGGTCCTCTTGCCCCTTCTGTTCAACATTTATGTAAAGCTGCTGGGCGAGATCATCCGTGGCTTTGGGGTGGAGTTCCATCAGTACACTGATGACACCCAGCTGTACATCTCCACCCCAGGCCACCCCAACGATGCCCTTGAAGTGATGTCTCAGTGTCTGGAGGCTGTGCGGGGCTGGATGGGGAGAAACAGGCTCCGACTCAATCCTTCCAAGACCAAGTGGCTGTGGCTTCTGGCGTCCCGATATAGCCAGCTGGTGCCATTGCTGGCTATTGGGGGCAAATCATTGGCCCCCACGGAGAGGGCTCGCAACTTAGGTGTCCTCCTGGATGCACGGCTGTCTTTAGAAGAGCACATGATGGCCGTGGCCAGGGGGGCTTTTTATCAGGTTCACCCCTTTCTGGATCGGGACTCCCTACACATGGTCACTCAAGTACTCGTCACTTCCCGCTTGGACTACTGCAACGCTCTCTACATGGGGCTCCCCCTGGGGTGCACCCAGAGGCTGCAGTTAGTCCAGAACGTGGCCACGCGGAGGATTATGGGAGCGACGGGGTGCTCCCATGTGACACCTCTCCTGCGTGAGCTGCACTCGCTTCCTGTGGTCTTTCGGGTGCGCTTCAAGGTATTGGTAACCACCTTTAAAGCACTCCATGGCTTTGGGCCGGGGTACTTGCGAGACCGCCTTCTGCTGCCAATAGCCTCCCACCGGCCGGTTCGCTCGCACAGAGAGGGCCTCCTCAGGGTGCCGTCGGCCAGACAATGTTGGCTGGTGACCCCCAGGGGGAGAGCCTTCTCTGTGGCAGCGCCTGCCCTCTGGAACGACCTACCCCCTGAGATACGCACAATAACACACCTCCAGACTTTTCGTCGGGCCCTGAAAACGCATCTATTCCATCTAGCAGGGCTGGCTTGATCCCTTCCTCCCAGTTATTTGAATTTTATTTGAATTTGGTTTTAATTGAATTGTTTTAAATTATTGGGGCCAAAATTGTTTAATGCTTTTAAATTGTTCTTAAATTTTGTATGCTATGCTTTTTATCTCAGCAGTGCACTGCCCTGAGTCCCGGGGGAAAAGGGCGGTATAAAAATTTAATTAATTAATTAATTAAATAAATAAACAAACAAACAAATAAATAAATAAATAAATAAATAACTGGTTCTGTAGTTTTGTGCCCATTTAATCATACAATCCTTAACCAGCTCTTTTTCTGAGTCCCTTTCTAACAAAACATTATAAACTCTCTTAATATGCATTGGTCCTTTCTCTTTTATCTGTCTGACCAATTCTACTTCATACATCATTAAACCAGTTTTTTGATCTTCTTTCCATCTCATTTGTAGCTGATTATACTGTAACCAAGTTAAAGTAATCCCTTCTTCCAACAGTGTTTCTAATATCTTCAACTGCCATCTGCCCCCTTCCATGAAAAGTACATGTTTGTATAACCCCCCCCCCGAGTGACTTAATATTTGTATTCCACATGGTATCAGCAAGAGCCAACCAAAGCGGTATTTTATAATGCCATTTGAATCAGTGCTTCTTCCAAATTCTCATCAAGGCATTTCTAAATATATGACTATTAAATACGTTATCCACTTTATGCTCATAAAATAAATATGCATGCCAGCCTAATTCCAGATCGTGGCTTTCTATATTCAATACTCCAATCTTTGTTTCTCCAAACCAATCATTTGTTTGTATCAATGCTGCTGCTTCATAGTACAATCGGAGGTTTGGAAGTTTAAGGCCACCCCTCTCACGAGTATCTTGCATAATTTTCAGTTTAACTCTCGGTTTTTTCTCATTCCAAACAAACTTGTTCACTCCTTTTTGCCATTCTAACAATTGTTTATCAGTTTTGAGCACCGGTATCATTTGGAACAAAAAGATAAGGGGAGGAACAGGCTTCGACTCAACCCTTCCAAGACCGAGTGGCTGTGGATACCGGCGTCCCGATATAGCCAGCTGGTGCCATCGCTGGCTATTGGGGGCGAGTTATTGGCCCCTACAGAGGGAGCTCGCAACTTGGGCGTCCTCCTGGACACACGGCTGTCTTTAGAAGAGCACATGACGGCCGTGGCCAGGAGGGCTTTTTATCAGGTTCGCCTGATACGCCAGTTGCGCCCCTTTCTGGATCGGGACTCCTTATGCATGGTCACTCATGCCCTCGTTACATCTCGCCTGGACTACTGCAATGCTCTCTACATGGGGCTCCCCTTGAGGAGCACCCGGAGGCTCCAACTGGTTCAGAATGCGGCCGCGCGGGTGATTATGGGAGCGACGGGGCACTCCCATGTAACGCCTTTCCTGCGCGAGCTGCATTGGCTCCCGTTGGTCTTCCGGGTGCGCTTTAAGGTATTGGTCCTCACCTTTAAAGCGCTCCATGGCTTAGGGCCAGGGTACTTACGAGACCGCCTGCTGCTACTGATAACCTCCCACCGGCTAATACGCTCTCACAGAGAGGGCCTCCTCAGGGTGCCGTCAGTCAAGCAATGTCGGCTGGCGGCCCCCAGGGGGAGAGCCTTCTCTGTGGGGGCACCCGCCCTATGGAATGAGCTACCTCCTGGAATAAGACTGATACCGGACCTTCGTACCTTCCGCAAAGCCTTGAAGACTTACTTATTCCAGCAAGCCGGCCTAGCTTAAATGGTTTTAAATTGGGATTTTGAATTTTATAGACTTGGGGTTTTAAATTGGGAGGCCGATCGATTTAATATCTTTTAATTTGTCTTAATTTTTGTATTGTATGTATTTTAATTCTGGCTGTCCACCACCCTGAGTCCCTTCTGGGAGAAGGGCGGGATACAAATTAATTAATTAATTAATAATAATAATAATAATAATAATAATAATAATAATAATTATTATTATTATTATTATTATTAATCTGGGTAGAACATTCATCTTAACTGCTGCAATGCTCCCAAGTAAAGACAGTTGCAGTTTTTTCCAAGTTTGCATGTCTTTTTGTATCTTTTGCCACAACACCTCATAGTTATTTTGAAACAGTTTTATATTTAGATCTGCAACTTGTATTCCTAGGTATTTAACCTTTGATACTATTTCAAAGCCTGCCATCCTTTCAAGATCCTTTTTTTGAACCATTGTCAAATTCTTTGTTATCATCTTAGTTTTTCTCTGATTCAGTCTAAATCCTGATACCATACCATATTCTTCTATAATAACTTTCAACTGGATTATTGATTTCATCGGCCGTGTTAGGGTAACAACCAGATCATCTGCAAATGCCCTAGTCCTGTAATCTTCTTGCCTTATGACTATTCCATTCAAGGAGTTCGAGTCCCGTATTGTGTTCAACAAAACTTCTTTTTTTTTATTGAAAAAGTTTTACAAATACAAATTACCCCCCCTTTCCCCCCTTCCCCCCTATACATTTCATAAATCACGTTAAACTTAAAATACAATTCCCTCCCTTCCCCCCCCAACCCCCTGGACTTCCACTATATAAAACCCTAGTAATCCCAAACAAAATATATATTACTCATCACCTTCATAATCTGCCCCCTACATTCAATTCAATATTACCATATTCATCTACTCTCCCTCAGCTGAAAGCTATATAATATTTTCTGGTTTGATATTTATTTTGTATATAATCAATCCACTTTTTCCATTCCTGTGCATAATTCTCTTGCTTTTGATCATTTAGAAAAGCTGAAATTTTCGCCATCTCTGCAAATCTGTCCATCTTCTGGGTCCATTGATCAATAGTAGGCAAAACGTCTTTCTTCCAATTTTGGGCAACCAACAATCTAGCTGCTGTCACCATATACAATATCAATTTTATTTCCCCCATTGTAAAATCCTTAACTATACCCAATAGAAACAATTGTGGAGAAAATTGTAACTTTTTCTTCAAAACATTTTGCATAACCCACCAAATTTTTATCCAGAAAGCCTTCACTTTCTTGCAAGTCCACCATATATGATAATATGTAGCATCTAAACTATCACATCTCCAACATTTTGGTTGAACATTAGGATACATACATGACAATTTTTTAGGATCTAAATGCCACCTATAAAACATTTTATAAAAATTCTCCCGCAGATTCTGTGACTGTGTAAATTTAACATTCTGGACCCAAATTTTTTCCCAAGTATCCATCATAGTTCTGTAAAGTTGGTTCTGTAACGTTTTGTGCCCATTTAATCATACAATCCTTAACTAGCTCTTTTTCTGAATCCCTTTCTAGTAAAACATTATAAACTCTCTTAATATGCATTGGTCCTTTCTCTTTTATCTGTCTAACCAATTCTACTTCATACATCATTAAACCAGTTTTTTTTAATCTTCTTTTCATCTCATTTGTAATTGATTATACTGTAACCAAGTTAAAGTAATTCCTTCGTCCAACAGTGTTTCTAATGTCTTCAGCTGCCATCTGCCCTCTTCCATAAGAAGTACATGTTTGTATAACCCCCCCCCCCCG
>WNWU01013517.1:1712028-1725922 GCA_012654045.1 Ptyas mucosa
CCCCCAAATCCAGTTTTAAATCTGAATGGAAGATTTTTTCCAGGGCTTTAGGTGTGATTTTTAAAGTTCCGGCTCCCTTCCCCCCCCCCCGCTTTAGTCCTTCTGTGCCAATTCGCCGCCAATCTTCTGCTACAATTTTTTCAAGCAGTCAAAGACTTTTTTTTCCTTTTACCTGTGAATTGGCCAATTACTCATCCAGCAACAACACTCCATTCAATCACTGCTCCCACATTCCCTCTTTCTGATCATGGCCATTCTGGCTTGTGACAGCTCCTTATTGGCTGCCTTCCTTCGCCGATGGGTTGAAGACTAATGCCAGCATTTCAGGGAACTTCCTCATTCCCTATCTGTGCCAGCCAGTATCTTCTTTCTTTGCTGTCTCACAAGACAGTTATGATCCCTGGGGATCCCCAAAATTGGCTAGGATATCGGTGTTCTCTGGAGCCCCAGAATCCACACCATATCACCTGATACTGGCCATGCCCCCTCCCTATATTCCTAGTAACAATAAAATATTAACTGGTGGCTAATGGGAAAAGAGGAAACATCAAAAGATGAGTATGGATTTTATCTCACTATTTTGTCTCTACACTGTGAAAGGGATGTGTTTAATTATTTAATTAAATAACTGACAGTTTTGTATGTATCCACAAATGAGATTCCCTTTAACACTTCAAGTGCTGCTTTCAATTCCAAAAATACAGATTTCAAGCACTTCATTCTTTGTTTAAATAAATATTTTATTAATTTTAAAAATAAACAATGGACATTGCTCAACGTCAAATTCAAGTTAATAAGTAATATATTCCTTAATCTATATACAAATTTACATATCTCCTATTTCATTATATATCAAGTATACAGTATTTTACTTCCTAAACAGATATACATATATTTAATAAACCTATATTACATTCACAAATTCAATATACCTTGATATATTAATATACATTGATATATACATTTCCAGACATTCATTATCCCTTGTTTTTGGCATTCTTCCTCTTATCTAATCAATTATAAAATTTATTCCAGACTTCATAGTATGTTGGTTCACTTTTGTCTTCGAGTTCTAAAGTAAGTCTGTCCATCTCTGCACAGCTGTAAATTTTGTGTATTACTTCTTCTTCTGAGGGTATTTCTTTACAGTTCCATTTTTGAGCAAATACTAATCTTGCCGCAGTAAGTATATGCAATATTAAATAGGTTACATTTTTGTCATATTTGCCATTTGTCATGCCCAGTAAGAAAAATTCCAGCTTGACTTCTATTTTGAACATTAACATCTCTTCTAACCAGCTCCTTACTTGCTGCCAAAAACCTTTTGCTTTTGAGCACTCCCACCACATATGGTAGTATGACCCTAGTAATAAGTTAAAGGGAGAAGGAATTGAATTAAAATGGTGGATATACCTACAAATACAATCCACATTTATGAAGGATAAAAAAGAGTGGGATATAAAATTAGAACCTTCAGAACTGGATAAAATTTTATTAAGCACAGAGGGAAAGGCCATAAAAAATTGTATCATTATTTATTAGAACAAGATATGCTTGAAGAACAAGTTAAGGAGATGATGATAACTTGGAGTAGATGTTTTGGGTACAGATTTAGATAATCGGCAAAATCTGTCAAAAAATATCAAAATTACACTGGCGGCTTCTTATAAAGAAAACTTGTATAAAATGTTTTACAGGTGGCATTTCCCATCCACAAGATTGGCAAGAATTAGTAAAAAAAACCTCCCCAATTTGTTGGAAATGTGAAGTGCTTCATTCTTTGGTCTACATAGACTAGATGTCAGATCTGTATATCTGCCATTCTTTGTGGAAGAAGTGGGGAGAGATTCGGAGTTGTCACATTTAGTTCTTTTTCCTATGTGTCCTAAGTATCCTATTTCCTGCCTGGTCCTCTTTGTATAAACTTTAACCTGATTTATAACCATTGCCTGGTTCCAGGAATGCCTGGAGAATTCTCACACCTTGGGAAATGAAAGGGGAGGGGGGAATGAGTGGATTACAAGACGACTCTGAGAAGCTCTTCTTATCTGTTTCTGAGAGAGGCTGGTACAATTCATCTTCACACCTGTGGATTGGTTGGAATCCATATTGGATGGTGGGTAGGGGGTTCCTAATTTCCTTTATCCTGAATTGCATGCCCTGTGGGACCCCAGAGCCTGCTTTGAGTTTTGACTTGCTTTCATCCCTTTCAATAAAAGGCTCCTTTTGAAACACAAAGTTCTCAAGAGTTTGTACTTTCTTGGAAGGCGGGGAGAAGCTGGTCCTTACACTAGATCTGAAAGGGGATAGTCCTGATACTCAGCCTGGTTGAAGCTGTCATTCATTCACTTCTGAACTTTTGGAGGAGGATAAATGATAGAGGGGCACAGGTAAGAAGGGCAGAAAAGTCCTTAGTATAGCCTACTCTGTGCTGTCTTTTCACTTTCTTCATAAGCAGAGGAACAAAAATGAGTATTTTATTAGTAAATGGCTTTACAATATTATTGATGAAAAATACATAATCAATTTAGTATTACTTTTACATTTTGTGAAACAGATATGTGTGAAAGAAAAGACTATGTATAGTGACAGTCATGCCACGTGATAGTTAATGCCATGGTGGTGCAATGGTTAGAATGTAATATTGCAAGTTAATTCTGCCAACTTCCAGGAGTTCGATTCTCACCAGCTCAAGGTTGACTTAGCCTTCCATCTTTCTGAGGTCATTAAAATAAGGATCCAGATTGCTGGGGGCGATGTGCTGACTCTGTAAACCTCTTAGAGAGAGCTATAAAGCACTGTGAAATCTAAGTGCTATTGCTATTCTGAACTTGTACCAGGAAGATTCATCTTCTCTCAGCTGCAAAAGCTCACTGGATGAATTGTCTTTGCTGTAAGGATTGCCTCTCCTCCCAACTTAAGAAAGTAAAAATTCTTGAAACGGAGTATTTCAAAAGGAACCTTTTATTAAGCAGGAGTGACAGCAATGAATTCAAAGCAAGGTCTGAATACCCTTAGGCAAGACAAGTAAGATTAGAGCAGTAGAGACCCCTCCCTTAAGCCAGAATGCAAATTTTAGCCAATACACAAGTGTGAAGATGTTTTCTTTACCATCTGCCCTGAGAACTGGGAAAGTATGTATTCACATTGTTTCTCCTTTATTCTTTAAAGTGAAATAGCCCACATGACTGTCATAAACATTCATCAACATTAAAGGGATCTCAGGGGTCTTTGGCGCCAGGATATAGGTTGTAAAATATCTGTTGACACAGGCAATGCTAGTAAATCGAATCCAAGTCTCCCCCTTCTCCCAATTGAATGGCAGTATCACTTTTAGGGATCTGACATGCTACCTTCCTTAGAAAACAAAAGAGTCCACCTGTAAAAAAACAAATATAAACAAAATTTCATGATAGTCTATTAACAAGGTTTGTTAGGGTATTGGAAGTGAAATTTTCTCAGTAAGGTTGGAGCTGTAACATGGTGTTTAGTGACCATTCATTGTGGACAGATGGTAAATGTTTCCAAGCGACTAATATTTGATTTTCCCCCTGTGGATCCCAGAGTCAAGGATTTCCTTGATTTCAAGGTGTTATTCATCTTCAATCATGATGGGAATAGGTGGTGTAGATGCAGGTGGTCTGGGGGATGAGATTATTTCTTGCTTGAGCAAAATAATATGGAATACTGGGTAGACTTGCCTGAGTATCTTTGGAAGGAGTAGTTCAACTGCTACTGGATTGATGACCCTAGTGATAGGGAAAGGTCCAATGGAATTTGGTCCTAGTTTCTTTGATGGTTGTAATGATTTCAGGAATTTTGTAGATAAGTATACTCTGTCTCCAGCATGGAAAGGTTTGAGTTCCATTCTTTTCTTGTCAGCTTGAATTTTAAAAGCCTCTCTAGCTTCCTTTAAGGCTAATCTAACCACTGGCTATGTGTTTTGCAAGTTATCCATCCACTACTTAAATTAGGGGATGGTGGGTTCTTCTGTGGGTAGTTCAGGCATGGGACTGAAATCCTGGCCTGTCACTACTCTAAATGGGGTAAAACCAGTGCTTGAGTGTACAGCATTATTAAACGCAACTTCAGCAAAAGGCAAAAGTTCGGTCCAGTTATCCTGTTGAAAATTAATAAAACATCTTAAATATTGTTCTAATACCGAGTTCAAAATTTCAGAATTACCATTAGTAGCTGGATGATGGGACAAACTCAACCCCTGGCCAGTAAGTCCAAAAATGCCCTCCAAACGTTTGAGGTGAATTGAACCTCTCTGTCGGAGATGATCCTTTGTGGAGCACCATGAAGTCAATAAATGTGTATTAGGAATAATTTGGCTAAATATTTAGCAGCTGGGATCATTTGGCAAGGTATTAAATGTGCCTGTTTTGAAAACAGATTGGTCACGACCCAAATAACAGTATTTCCTGCACTGTTTGGCAATTCTACAATGAAATTCATAGCAATCTCTCTCCATGGTGCTGAAGGCTCAGCTACTTTCTGCAATATACCTGGGGTTTTCCCCTGATGTCTTTTTGCTGCTGCACAAATGGGCAGCTAGCTACATAGCTTTCTATGTCCTTTTTTAGTGATGGCCACCAAAATTGTCTTTTAATCAGGTGTAAAGTTTTCACAAAACCAAAATGTCCAGCTAATGGCACCTTGCCATTAAGCATAGTCTTTGGCTGGCTGGAACATACAACTTCCCTCCCACTCAAGCCAAGTCTTCTTTCATCAGACAGCTGAATTTGTGGTTCAAAAACCATTCATCGGTGGCCAATACTTGCTTAAAAGTTTGAGCGGTGTCATTGTCCGTCAATGTTTCTTGTTTTGCCTGGAATCTGGGGATTACTTTAGCGGCTAGTTGATTGTTTTGTTCTATGGGTTTGATTACGTCTGACTTCACATGATTGTATTGCGTTTTCTGGATAGCGCATCTGCCAGAAAGTTTTTTCCCCTGGGGAGGTATTTTAGAGTAAAATCAAACTACTGAACCCATCATACTTTTTTGGGGAGAGTTTCCTTGGGGTCTTTAGGGCTTCTAAATTTTTATGATCAGTCCAGACTTCAAAAGGGGTCTTACTTCCTTCTAGGAAATGCCTCCAGGTTAACAGTGCCCAATGAACTGCATAAGCCTCTTTCTCCCAAATGGCCCACCTTTGCTCAGTCTCATTCAACTTTTTGGATGTGTAAGCACATGGTTATAGCTGGTCTTGCTCATTTTTCTGAAGCAGGACTGCTCCTATTGCCACATTTATTTATTTATTTATTGGTTTGATTTATATGCTGCCCTTCTCCGGAGACTCAGGGCGGTTTACAATGCATTAAGCAATAGCCTTCATACTTTTGTATATACCTGCTTAGTAGGGCTTTTGCCCCCCCCCCAAGTGGTGTTCTTTTTTATACAAAGTCAGCTTATTGCCGCCACAATCCAGGTCCTCATTTTACCTACCTCGGAAGGATGGAAGGCTGAGTCAACCTTGAGCCTGGTGAGATTTGAACTCACAGTAATTGCAGGCAGCTGGCAGCTAAGTGCTACTTAACAGCGCTTTAGTCTGCTGCTCCACCAAGGCTCTTCACTGGCATCTGCTTGTATGACAAATGGTTTTTCCACGTCTGTGTGTTTTAGAATTGGTTCTGCTGAGAACAGCAGTTTAAGTTTTTCAAATGCCGCTTGGCATTCCATAGTCCAGTTCAAAGGCTGCTTCTGTTTAGGGTTGCCCTCTCCATTCATTTTTAAGAGCTTGGTAATGGGGAGGACAATCTGAGTGAAAGTGGGGATAAACTGGTGGTAAAAGTTGGCAAAACCCAGGAAGCTTTGTAACTGTTTACATGTGCGTGGTGATTCCCAATCAAGTACAGCCTGCACTTTTTGAGGGTCCATTTCTATGCTCTGGTGTGAAATGCAGTACCCCAAATAACCAATCCTCTCATGGTGGAATTCACATTTAGAAAGTTTAGCATAAAGTTTGGCAGAGTGGAGTTTGTTTAAAACTGCCCTGACTAGTTTTACATGTTCTGCTTTGGTCTTGGTAGAGATTAAAATGTTGGCCAAGTAGACCAGGACCCCCTTATACAAATGCTGATGTAGCATTTCATTTATTAACTGCATAAACACTGCAGGGGCTCCTTGTAACCCAAAAGGGAGCCCCTTGAAATGGTAGCACGCAAGGGGGGTGTTAAATGTCATTTTCCACTCATCCCCCTCCTTAATTCTGACACGATAGTAAGCCTCCCTTAAGTCCAGCTTTGAAAAAATTTTCCCTTTAGCAAGGTGTGCTAGCATATCTTTCATATGGGAGAGGGGATACATGTTCTCCACACTGATCATATTCAGTGTTATGTATATATTTAATTTGAGCAGGAGTTTCAAATGTTTGGGGTTCTGTGATTGGTTGACCATTATTACTTGAAGTGTATATAAGGAGGGCTGCTGCCCTGAGTTTTTGTTGAAGTATCACCCTGTATTAAAGAGATGTTGTCGTTAGCTTGCTTGTGCCTCTCGTTATTCCCATGCTATAACATTGGCGATGAAGGTGGGATTGAGGCCACATGAAGCAGACCAAAAAGAGCTTAGAATTCAGCCAGGGTGACGATGCAGACGACCAAAGGCACATGATGGCTGCCTACGTACTGCTCAAGCCCTTCGACCCAAACCGCAAGAAATGGGCATCATACATGACCAGGTTTGAGTGCTCTCTTGAAGCCTGTGAAATGCAAGGATTCTCGGCAAATCAGAAGAGAGCCCTATTCCTAAGCCACTGCGGGCCAGACATGTTCGAGATGGCTGAATCTCTATGTGAGCCAACCCCCGTCCAAACTGTTCTGTGGGACGTGCTCCAAGCCAACCTCAAGAATCACTATGCACCGGTACCGTCTAAATTCGTACAACGTTATGCCTTCAGACAACGTGTACAAAATGAAGGGGAACCGATCAGCGTGTATGTCGCCAGCCTCTGCAAAGCCGCCACACACTGCAACCATCAGGACCTGGATGACGCGCTTCTCGAGCAATTAATATGTGGCGTTAGAGACACGAGACTGCAGAGAAGGCTTCTTGCGAAGCGAGATCTAATGTTGGCGAGTGCCCTAGACGAAGCCAGGGCACACGAAGCATCTATGAAGGCTGACGAGGCTCTGCAATGCCCGACGACCTCGAAAGACGTTCCTAAATTGATGCCAGTGCATCAGGAAGAAGTAAGAACCAGCACTGAGGAAGAGTCAGACGAGGATGTCTTCCACACAGAAAAGAAAAAGAAAGAGCCAAACAGCCACCGTGGAATCTGCTCTAGCTATGGTGGAAATCATGAGAGACAATACTGTAAATACCGAGACGCCATTTGCAGACGTTGTGAAAAGAAGGGCCACTTGGCGCAAGTCTGTAGAGCTATAATTCCGAGAAACTATCAACCACGTGACCACCAAAGCCAATCAGAATCGGCATGCTCGAAGCCGCCAATCTGAGAGGGAGACGCGAAAAAGCGGCGCGAAAATAAAAAAACGAGATGCATTCAGCACTACCATTGCCCAAGCCAGCACTTCAGTGGAAGAAAAAGTCTACATGACGGTTGGAATAGAAGGGAGACCATGCGAGATGGAAATCGACACCGGGTCTGCCCTATCCATTATGCCATGGTCAACACTCAAGATCATCCTACCCAACTTCCAAAGGTCTCAACTAACGCAACAAAGGGTTCATCTACTCGACTACCAGAAGAACCGGGTTCCAATAGAAAGCATCGGCACATTCCGAGTCACCTACGGCGACATCCAGAGAGAACTTCCTCTAACGATTGTGAGAAATCCACTACCGAGTCTCCTGGGCCTATTGTGATTCTGTGCCCTAGGCATGGGTTTCACTGGCGTCCACAGTATGAACAACTCATCACTGAAAGACAGCCTCTTGTTTGAGTTCTGGGACGTTTTCAGAGAGGAGTTAGGCAAGTATGTGGGGACCCCCATTTCTTTTAATTTAGACCCCAACGTATCCCAGATCCGTTTAAAGGCTAGACGAGTGCCATTGGCATTAAAGCCAAGGATCGATGCGGAACTGGACAAATTAATTAAACAAGGGGTGTTGGTTCCGGTTGATCACGCAAAATGGGAGACCCCAATAGTTACCCCACTTAAAGCAGACGGGTCTATAAGAATTTGCGCAGACTATAAGTGCATGATTAACAAGGCGTTGCAGCAGAGCGCCTATCCCATGCTGATTGTGCATCATCTACTACACTCCCTGGGGCCCGGCAAAATATTCGCAAAACTAGACTTAGCGCAAGCATACCAACAATTGCCGGTCGATGATGCAACTGCAGAAGCCCAAACGATAGTGACCCGTAGGGGTGTGTTTAAATGCACCAGACTCCAGTTCGGGGTTAGCGTGGCCCCGGGCTTATTCCAAAACACCATGAAGTGCCTACTGCAAGGGCTTCCAGGTGTGGTACCGTATTTTGATGACGTATTAATTAGTGCATTGACCGAAACGCAACTGGGAGATAGAGTCAGACAAGTCCTATTGAAGTTCAGAGAGGCAGGACTCAGACTTAAAAAAAAGAAATGCATGATAGCTGTTCCCTCTGTTGAATTCCTGGGGTACAGGATTGACGGAAATGGCATACACCCCACAGAAAGTAAAGTGAGAGCCATTAGAAGCGCTCCCACACCTAAGTCAAAAGCTGAGCTTCAAGCATTTTTGGGGTTGTTGAACTTCTATGCTATGTTCCTCAAGGGTAAGGCCACCGTGGCCAATCGCTTGCACAGACTGCTAGGAAAGAACGTTCCTTGGGTGTGGGGCAAAATGGAATCTGCCGCTTTTAAAGCTGTTAAGACTCTTTTATCTGAGGACAGTTTCCTCATTCAATACAACACAGAACTGCCGCTTGTACTTGTGTGTGATGCATCCCCGTTTGGAGTTGGTGCCGTTTTGAGCCATAGATTGCCGAATGGACTAGAGGCGCCTATAGCGTACTACTCTCACACTCTGTCCAGTGCAGAGTGCAATTATAGTCAACTGGACAGGGAGGCATTGGCCGCTTTTGCCGGAGTGAAAAAATTCCACGATTATTTATTTGGCGGGACATTTGAACTGATCACGGATCACAGGCCACTATTAGGACTTTTCACAGGGGACAGCCCACCCCCAGTGCCCTGTCTCCTCGAATGACGAGGTGGGCGATTTTCTTGTCGGCCTACTCGTACCGGCTAATCCACAGACCCAGACGGACTCTAGGCCATGCTGATGCCCTTAGCCACTGCCCCCTACCTGACATTCTGGAAGACCCCACCCCAGAGGCTCCTGTTTTATTACTTGATGTTATGTCTTTGGGACCGATCTCCTCTTGCGAGGTTGCATGGGCCTCTGCTAAGGATACTGTCCTTCGCACTGTATTGGGCTGGGTATTGTGGGGGTGGCCTTCCAAGGTGGACTGTGAGGAATTTCAGATGTTTTTCAACAAAAAGAATGAACTGTCAATGCAAGGGGGGTGTTTATTGTGGGGTGATAGAGTGGTTATTCCCTCAAGGTTACGCACACGTGTTTTGGATTTATTGCATGTGGGACATCCCGGTATTGTCAGAATGAAGGGCCTAGCGAGAAGTTATGTTTGGTGGCCAAAATTGGATTCTGACATTTCTGAATGGGTAGGGAAGTGCAGGCCCTGCCAGGAGTCCCGCCCCGACCCCCCGGTAGCATCCATTCGAGAGTGGGAGAAACCAAAGGCACCATGGGGGAGGATACATATCAATTTCACTGGGCCATTCCATGGACAAACATTTTTAATTATTGTTGATGCATTTTCCAAATGGCTAGAAATTATCCTAATGTCTTCTACCACGGCTGAAGCGGTTATCAAGGCCCTCAGGAAACTCTTTGCTACACATGGGTTACCGGACACCCTGGTGTCCGATAATGGGCCCCAATTTACAGCAACTTAGTTTGAGGGCTATCTAGCTGAATTAGGAATTAGGCATGCCTTATCAGCCCCTTTTCATCCGGCTTCGAATGGCCTTGTAGAGAGATTCGTGAGAACGGCCAAAGAAGCATTATCTAGATTAGATAATGGGGATTGGCAGGCCAAAATAGATCAATTCCTGGCAATTCAACATGCCACCCCATGCCCGACCACCGGACGCAGCCCTGCTGAACTATTAATGGGTAGGAACCTACAATGTGTTTTAGATAGACTCCATCCCAACTACTCCCACGAGAAATTCAAGGGAGAGGGAATTGGCCTACGGCAATTCCAAATTGGGGCACCGGTACTGGTGAGAAATTATGCCAGCGGACCATTGTGGGTACCGGGAACCATCTTAGGAATCACCGGCCCTAAATCATACACGGTAGACATAGGACAAGGCAAGATCTGGAAACGACACATAGATCAGCTAAGGAAGCGGATAGATAGTGAGATCTGGGAAAACAAAAAAAAGTTTGACCCTGACTTTAACAGTTTCTCCAAAACAGCTACCTCAAGCCCGAACAGGCGGGAATACTTATGTGACAGATCCTGGCTCCAATGTTGCCCTGAAGAGCCGACACTCCCAGTCAGAGAAAACCACGCCTCTGAAGAAATCCAGGAGGTTCCATTGGCGGAGCCGGGAGAGACAGACGATCCCTCCGACCGGCTCGACGCCTCCCCAACAACTGTACTGCGCAGGTCGACCCAAGCGAGAACACGCCCTGGTCACCTGTGAGACTTTGTGTGTAAATATGTAAATAAGTAGGGTAAGTGCCTTCTGGGAATGGAGGGGTGTTATGTATATATCTAATTTGAGCGGGAGTTTCAAATGTTTGGGGTTCTGTGATTGGTTGACCTTATTACTTGAAGTGTATATAAGGAGGGCTGCTGCCCTGAGTTTTTGCTGAAGTATCACCCTGTATTAAAGAGCTGTTGTCACTAGCTTGCTTGTGCCTCTCGTTATTCCCGCGCTATAACATTCAGGTTTCAAAAATCAACACAGAGACATTTTGAGCCATTTTTTTTTCTCTAAATAACACTGGAGCTGCGATTCTTGGTCGGGCTGGCTCTATGAAACCCCTTACTAGGTTTTTCTCAATAAATGTTCTCAGCTCTTCCAACTCCCTCGGTGACATGCTGTACATTTTGGGTTTATGGAGTTTAGAGCCGGGTAAGATTTCTATTGCACTGTTGGTGGCATGGTGGGGAGGGAGCTCATCTGAGGCTTTTTCGCTAAAAACTTCAGCCAAATCCTTGTATTCTATGGGTATGCCCTCAGTTGGTATGGTGTGACCAGGCATGGCTGTTTCTCGGTTCTCTGCCCTCTCAGTTCCTTTATGTGGATTCTCGGCAAAAGTCACGTGCATCTGAAATTTTATGATGCCTTGTTTCCAATTGATTTTTGGGTTCCATTTTTTCAGCCATGCAAGACCCAGAACCAATGGCCATTCTATGCCAGGTGCCACTATAAATGTAAATATTTCCTCGTGGCTTCCAATGCCTATATGTAGAGGCTCAGTGCAGGGGTGAAATGCTCCCAGTTCGGGCCGGCTTGGGTGAGTAGGTAGCAATGATGGCTAGTGGTTTGGAGAACTGATAGCAATGGAAGCCAGAGTGGCTCATTCAAGAAGGAGAGTGAGCGACTCCGGTACTTTCCGGGCGCTTGTCTTCCCTGACAGCCAGCTGCGGGAGAAAGGTGGGCAGTAGGAGTTGAGAAATGGGGCAGGTGGGCAGAGGAGAAAGGTAAGGACACATCAGCAGAATAGAAATTTAAAAAGTTTTCCTACCAGGTTCTGTGAGCGTGGCTTGGTGAGAGGGGGTCTTGTGACTTAATGGGCATGGCTGTGAGTGACTTTGAGTTGGCCATGCCCACTCAGTCACAAGATACCCCACCACCAAGCCATGCCCACAGATCCATTAGGGGAAAATGTTAGATTGCACCCCTGGCTCAGTGGCAAAAGAAGCTGGCTCCCCCCTGCTATTGACCCATCTAGTTTGCAGAAAGCGATGGGGTTTTTCAGCTTTCTTATGTTAATCCCCAACTTCCCTACTAGGGTTAGGTTGATCAAACAACAGGTGCACCCTGAGTCCACTAAAGCGGAGATATTTATCTCCCTGTCCTGGTTTGGGATAAATAGTCTTAAGGGGAGGGTAAGTGGTTTAATTAAGTGGTTAAAGCACTGGTGTGCTTACCAGTGGCTTATCTTCTAGATCGCTTCCAAATGAGTGTGATTCCTCCTGCTGAGATGCCAGGGTTTCCTCCCCAAAGAGAGGGGGGATGGAAATTCTACAATCTCCCTGCTCCTCAGGGCAGTCTCCTTCCTGTGCTGGCCAGGTTTTGCAACTTTCCCCTCCACAGGTGGTTCCGGGTGGGTGGTTGCGAACTGCAGCTTGGTGCCCCAGTTTTCCATACTTGAAACAGGTTGAAGATTTCAAAGAAATTGCGGTTTGAGGGGCTCTTGTTTCCATTGGGGTGGGGATTTCTTCCATGCTCGCCCCGCTTGGTACTGATTTCTGGCCATATAGATCTTAACTTCTTCAGCAGTGATGTACCACTCATGTAAGTGATTCGGGCCACATAGGCATTGTATAGATCATCACTCAGCCTGTCCTTGAAATAGCTCACCAAAATATCCTCTGGCCAGTTCACCCCACATGTGAGGTCCCAGAATTCTTCAATATACTCTGCTACTGGCCATCGCCCCTGCCTCACCACCTTAATGCAGTTGTGTGCTTTGCGATCTGTTAGTGGGTCATCAAACCATCATCACAGGCCTATCATGAAACAGTTGAAATCCCACAGTTCTGGTGCATTGGCATTATGCAGGGTCACCATCCATCTGGCAGCGGCACCCTCTAGGGCTACGGTCACAATTCACACTTGGGTTCCTTGGGTTTGGAAGTCATGCCTGTACTCTTGTATGTAGGTGAACATGTGTGCCACAAAGAATCCTAATTGCTTTGGATTCCCATCAAACTTCACCCCAAGGGAGGGAGTTTCTCTTTCCAGTTGCAGGACTTGGGGCTGGTTGGGAATGGGCGCCGGTGTGCATGCTGCTTGCATGGGAGGATTTGTTGGGTCTTCTCCTGCTGCTGCTGTGCCATCTGGTTGATAGGCAGGCTCCAGAAGGGGGTACCTCCCCTGGCATCATCCATGACTGCTGCCCTTTCAGCGTTCTTTGGATGTCATCCTAGCTCCCCTCGGATGTTGAGATTTTCTAAAGTTTCCATCACCAATTGGTTTATATACCTCTTCAGACAATCCTCCCTCAGTGGTGCTTCGGTTAGTTCCCCCTGGTCAGCAAGGGCTTCTAGTTCCAGTTTCTACACTGGTTTTTAGTTGCCGCGGCTGAGGGTGACTCCTCTGGTTCTCTCATCCCAGCTGTCTTTCTTCCGATGCCAATTGACCAGCAGGGCTTTTCAGGATTTTCCAGGGTTATTTCATCCTCTCTGATAGGGTGTACGAAATAGGCATCTGACTGGGTGGTGGTTGATGTCTCACCCCAGCATTCAGCTTCTCCCAGTTCTCTGCTTCATTCAGACATGGTTTGCAAGGTCCCCTCAGTAGAGTGAAGATTGCTCCTCTGGATTCACCATTTTGCAGCCCTTGCTTTCTGTAAGATTGCCTCTCCTCCCAATTTAAGAAAATAAAAACTCTTGAAACAGAGTATTTCAAAAGGAACCTTTTATTAAGCAGGAGTGACAGCAATGAATTCAAAGCAAGGTCCGAATACCCTTAGGCAAGACAAGTAGGATTAAAGCAACAGAGACCCCTCCCTTAAACCAGAATGCAAATTTTAGCCAATACACAAGTGTGAAGATGTTTTTTTTTATAAGAAAAGTTTTTATTGGTTAAAAATATACAATATTATAGTTTACAATATGTTGAATTTTCAATATCTTTATATAAAGATATTTCAATTATTATTTTCTTTTTT
>WNWU01013517.1:1735922-1759705 GCA_012654045.1 Ptyas mucosa
TTATATGTATCTTATAATGTTGGGTTAGGGAGGGGGGGGAAAGGGGGAAAATTTGTATTGGTAAAACTTTTTCAATAAAAAGAAAAAAAGAAAAAAGGCTGTTCCACCCAGAGTGGAATTTGTTTCCTTCAGCATTCAAACCAAAGGAGAATATTGTCAGATTTGCTAGTATCATTCAAAGGTGCCTAAATGAATGTACTGGATTAAAATTGAAACATGAATGAATGTATAGTATGTTATTCAAGACCAGGAAGTGCTTGACAGGGCATATGTTTAATAGTTGAGAGATTCTAATCCTGGTTGTTATCATGGGACATAATTAAAGGAATATAAGTATCTCCTCTCATCTTCTCACCCAGACTGAAAACCAAAGAGGCAACTGTGATTCAGAGTAATTTACACAATTAGCAATCACATTATTATCTAGTCACATCCATAGTTAATGCTTGGCACATTACTCAGTTATTGTTTGGCACTAACACTACTTTACCCAAACATGAAAAATGGAAAGTCTTTTGTTGTTTCGATGAAGAAAGATGCGTAGGCAGGATGATGGTTCACGGGAAGGCCCTTCGGTGGGAAGGCACCTTGGGGAAGGCACCCTGACTCCATCCAAAAGGCTCCCTTTTATTGTCATTTTACAACTACCATGGCAAAACATTAATCAATGTTTACTTGTACTGATTAGTTACAGAAGGCTCATGATTTTCACGTGAACCCCACGTTTCTCTCTCGTGCTCTTCCTGTGTCAAACAATGCTACGTGCCGGGTCTTGCATATTTGAGATAGGGTCTCTGCCAGACATCCTGTCTTTACATTCCTGATGAGATTAGGACCTTGTATAGATGTTTGTTTACACAGTGTGGTTTGCCAGCCACTGAGATAACACTCACCCCCACATGTCCTCCTTTTTTATTTTATTTTTTATTTTTTAATATTTTGCAAGCATACATAATTTCAGATTTGGAGGGCCAAATTCTTGGACGAAATATCGCTAATAACCCAGGGAAACATTGTATGCAACAGCAACAACAAATCAAAGCAATGATGACTAATATAATAATGGATACTATTTGTCATACCCATCCAAAATCTGGGAGCCAAGACCATAACCACTCACATGGGGATTATGGAATAGTGGATCCAATTGGATTATCTGCAATCATATTTTCCATGTGTTCAATCGTAGCTGAAATATTTGCCTTATGATCAGTAATATACATACAACAATGTGAATGAATCAAGGCACATACACCACCCTTGGCCGCTAGAATGATATCTAAAGCATAATGATTTTGCAACACTATATCTCTAATTTGTGACATCTCTTCATTGACCAATTTTAGTCCCAAAGACCTTGTTCTGGAATTCCATGTTGCAAAGTCATCATAGCCACATAAAATACACATAAAAATAATACACATTATAATGGTTACAGAATTAGCATTTAAACAAGAAAAAGCTGCTACTAAAAAGTTCGCCGGTGTCTGTGGCATGTTCTTTTCCTGTAGCAATTTTGTGGATTGAACAGAAAGAGCTTTAATCTGCCCCCAGGTCACTTGATGAGCCTGGCGAGGTGCTCGGTCCCAATCCTGCTGAGGGTTCTGCAGGCTGAGTGAGAAGTTTGGGATCGGGTTTCTCAGTCCTTGGTGCCACGCCATCCTTCCATGGTTTCACACACCTAGCAGGGATTAACACTGGACCTGTAGGAGCAAGAACAGCGGCGTAGCCCCATCCCCACATCAATAAGGGAACAGGTCCATGCCATTCAGGATTAGGCAATAATCTATACATTACCTGTGGCTGGGGATGATTTATTCTACTTCCAAAATGATTGTCTACTGGAGTTGATAAATTTGTGATATTAAGATGATTCAGAGTAAACAGAACTTTATTTAACCATTCCTGTTTACCAGGGAGACTTATAGGAATCCCTCCTGTTTGTTTGTGTTTATCCAAAGCAGACTTGAATGTAAAATGTGCACGTTCTATAATGGCCTGTCCGGTAGAATTATAGGGTATACCAAAAAGGTGTTTAATTTGCTATGTGTCACAAAATTCAGCAAAGGAGTGACTACAATATGCAGGGCCATTGTCTGTTTTTAACGTAGAAGGCAGACCCATGACAGCAAATGTTTGAATACAATGATTAACAACATGTTTAGTGGCTTCTCCTTTCTGAGGAATAGTCCAAATAAAATGAGAAAAAGTATCAATGGTTACATGAAGATATTTCCAAGGAGCAAAGGAGGGATATTGAGTTACATCCATTTGCCAAAGTTCATTTGCTTTAAGCCCTCTTGGATTCACCCCAATGGAAGGAGATGAGGTGATTTGAGAACATTGAGGACATTGTTGTATAATCGCTCTAACATGATCTAAAGGAATGTGAAATTATTTCGCTAGAGCCTTGGCATTTTGATGAAACATAGAGTGACTTTCCCAGGGAGTAACAGATAAAACATGCTGCTTTGTGGCAGCATCTGCAACAGCATTTCCTTCTGATAACATACCTGGGAAAGACTGATGACTCCTAATATGTGCAATATAAATTTGATTCTTTTGGAAATGCAAAAGCTGTTGCAATGTCAAAAAGAGACACAAGAGATCCTCATCCAAAGATGGTGTAACATATGCACCAGGGAGGGAGGTGACAATTTGACAAACATATTGGCTATCTGAAATAATCACCAAAGGTTTTAATGAGATACCATGCTGAACTATGATTTCTATCTGGTTAAAGGCAAGCAGGTGCGGATCTGCAGGAATATGATAAGAGATTTTCCCAACGTAATCAGTTAGCGCTGCTTGCAAAAGAGAGGAGCTAACCATGTGTCCCATTCTTTCAATGGCAAGGGAACTATGATATTAACAAGATCGAGACCTAGAAGGACCTTGCAGCATTTCCCTTCCCTTAAAAATTAACTCTGAATACATTTGTGTGGCACACTAATAGTATGACTAGGGCTATGTGAAAGATATAGCCATTCAATTATTAACAATGAAGGCTTAGGCTTACTTTGTTGTTGGAATTCCTGAGCTAATACCGCTATAGGTTGTTTTGCGGTTGGAATAATAATCATTAACAAGGGAAGATTTTCCTGACATCTATCTACCCAAACCAATTTCAAAGCTTCATTAAGTTTTGTAAAGACTGCTTTATGAGCTTGGGTAAGTGTGATCACCTCAGAGGGATCTTTCTTATTCCTTAATGCATCAAACAAAGGACTAAGCATATTAGTAGGAAGATCTACGTATGGTCGCAACCAATTAATTGAACCCAAAAGTTTCTGTAATTGAACATAGGAAACTTTATCCTCTACCTTTAGCTGAGGAATTTGTGGATGTGAATATGTTTGCAATAACTTGTGGCCTAGATAAAGAAATGGCTCTTGTAGCTGTACCTTCTCTGGTGCTATCTGCAAACCATACGCAGCTAGATCTTGTGTTAAATGTTTCTGTCAGTAGGGAGGAATTTGTGGCCCAGCAATTAAAATATCATCCATTTGTATAAAGGCAGGGTGTAAAGTGAAATTTGGTTATAAGAGTGAAATAATACAGGGTCAGCCTAGAAGATCTCTGAAGGGCCCCTGTAACTTGAGAAAGTTGCAGAGTTCAAAAAGTTAAACCACAGAGGTGCTATGTTAAAATGCAGAACTAATCCACATGGAGCTTCCTGCCTAAGGAATAAGGGAGGGGGCAAGGAAATTCCCCTAAAAGAAATAAACAGAAACTCAGACAGAGTTGCAGCCCCCATCTTTATCAATGAGTTATTAAGAAGCTGAAGCCACCCTATTTTCCACAATAAAGGAATGACAAGATTACAAGGACTTGCAACATTCAAACAAATATGGGACACAGGAAAGAAAAATAAACACCCAAAAAGGAAAAGAAATCAAGCCAAAGTAATTTAAACACATGAGAAAAAGAAAACACAGAAATAGCAAGCTGATAGGGAATGAACAACGACAAAGGACTAGGAAAAACAGAGAGTGGACTATAAAACAATTATTTATTTGCCAGGACAGAAGAACCCAATCACAAACAAAAACAGGATTTCAACACCATAAAACAATCACACACACAAATCAAAGGATTCGCACACCAAATCAAAAGAATTTCAAAAGACTTTAAAGGGTCACATAGAAAATCAAAAGATGTTTTAGGATTTAAAAAATTACTTACAGTTCAAACCGGCTTGTATTTGTTTCTTGCCTGCCTTCCTATAAACACTAAATTAATTCTGCTCTCAAGCAGCTGACCTCCAATCATTTCTAAGTAATCTTCCAGCTGGGAGTTTTGAATTTAAGAAGGGAAAGCTCTGCCTTCCAACAATCCTTAAAGGGAAAGGCTTCTTTTTTCCTTCCAACACCAGGAAAAAACTGATGACTTCTGCACTGATTTACCCAGTGAAACCTCTTCTTACATTTATGGCAAACAGTTTTTGATCTAGATGTTTGACCTCCTCCTGGCCCATTGCCTTTGTGGGCTCCACCATCAGGAGCTCTGCATTGCTGTTTAAAATAGCCAGGTTTATTACAATTAAAACAATTGCCTTTGAGCTTGCCAGACTTTCCTTTTTGTAAGGCAGCTGCTAAGGCTTCCATCTGATGTTGAGCTTGTCCCTGGGGATTAACTACTTGTATGACAGGAAAAGCTTGGAGACCCTCTGCAATTTCTACCCCAGTGAGAGTCCCTTTTTGATGTTCTTCCTGAAACCCTGCTCTAACAGCTGAAAACATCTCCTGTAAAGGAGAAATTGATAAGGGAGCTGTCAGGGAACTACTTTCTACTGGCTGCAGTGTTGCAGCTGGAGAATTTACCTGAAAATAAGGGGGAGGGGAAGCAGACCCCTGATCAGGAAACAGAGAGAGAGATGGTGACAGTGCCTTGAGTTTATGAGTCCCTATAACCTCTACTGCTTCCTTACATTTCTGCCACAGCAACAAATGCTTTATTTCTGCTCATGATGGTGAGTATAAGTGAGTTCCAATTTTAATCCAATCCTGCAAGTCCAAGGTTCCTTCTTCAGGATACCATGGGCACTGACAACCTATTTCATGTACTAACTGTTCTAACTCACTTAACTTAATTCCTGCCATTCCATTACTTTTAAGTAATTTCCTCAGTTCTTGTGCATGAAACTTCTGCGGAACTGAGATCCCCCCCCCATAGTCACGAAATCTTGGGAGCGAAGTTCGCTGAGATGCATCTGGGCTCGTCCAGCCGAATGAGCATAGGAGGTATCACATCTATCACGTCGGGGTCACCAGATGTTGTTTTGATGAAGAAAGATGCATAGGCAGGATGATGGTTCACGGGAAGGCCCTTCGGTGGGAAGGCACCTTGGGGAAGGCTCTTCAGTGGGAAGGTACCTTGGGGAAGGCACCCTGACTCCATCCAAAAGGCTCCCTTTTATTGTCATTTTACAGCTACCATGGCAAAACATTAATCAACGTTTACTTGTACTGATTGGTTACAGAAGGCTCATGATTTTCACTTGAACCCCACGTTTTTCTCTCATGCTCTTTCTGTGTCAAACAATGCTAGGTGCCGGATCTTGTATATTTGAGATAGGGTCTCTGCCAGACATCCTGTCTTTACATTCCTGATGAGATTAGGACCTTGTGTAGATGTTTGTTTACCCAGCGTGGTTTGCCAGCCACTGAGTTAACACTCACCCCCCACAGTCTTTATTAGAGTATAAGGAAGGTGCAGATCTATAAAGTAAATTATTCTTCACCTACAAAGTGTCCAAGTACTAGTTGCAGTTCTGGCATATAAATTAGTCCCCTTTTTATTACTAAACTTCAGTTTTGGAATCAGTCTTTTAAGCAGAATTCAGCTGCAAAAGTCAGTTTTGTAAACTTAATTTGTTGGGTTTCTAGGGGAGATGTGAGAAGTCAGAACCTTGAGAATAACCTATATCCCTATTGCTGCCTGGACAACATGATTTTAATATAAACTACATTTGAAGTATGTCAACATTTGCCCTTTAAACTAGCAATTTGAATCTAATCCCTTGATTCACCAAATGATTACTGAGTTTTATACATACCTAGCAAGCCAACCCTAGCCTAAAGGCAGTCCTGCTTAGTCCAAGGATTCGGAGAGAGAAATCCTCTATGATCATATTGAAGACAATGATATCACCAAAATCCTGCTAGATTCCAATTTTCCCTCTTGCTTCATGCTTTAAAAAAATCCTCCATTTTAACAGAATGGAACAAAATTCCTTTCCCATTAAATATTAACATCTGGTTCAGAACTAGAGAACCCCTCTAGCAATGTTGTCATTCCATACATTGCAGGAATATCTGAAAAGTTCAGGAAAATTTTCAACAAACACAACTTATATATACACTTAGTGTATTTTTCAACCGAAGAATACACTAAGGCAGAAGTTTGTCCACCCGAAGGATAAAACACCCAGACTAAAAAACTGAGCAATGTGATATATGCAATATAGTACAATGCAGTGAGACATGTGCAGATCTGTATATTGGTGAAACAAAACAACCACTTCATAAGTGCAGCACAACAGAGGAGATCAAACTGATCAGGACAAGATTCAACTGTCCATCTGCATTTGAAAGATAAGGATCACTCTTTTGAAGACAGCAAAGTCCACATTTTGGGTAGAGAAGATAATTGGCTTGAAAGAGGGGTAAAAAAGGACATTTATGTTAACAATTAGCAGCCCTCTCTCAACAGAGGGGGAGGGATAAGGTACTACCTAATTTCAGTCTACAATGCAATTCTTGCAGCAATTCCAAGAAGATTCCACAACCAATTGCAGCCTGAGGGCAAACATAAACCCTCAAGTGGCCTCAAGAATCCTCACAGAGAGGGCTAATATATTAGCAAAGAAATACAATCCTTCCATTCCTCTTCAAATTTGGTCAGAACCTATCTTCCATCTCTCTCCCCTTCCACCTTGATCACAACTGATGAAGTTTCTTGGATGAGAAACAAAACATTTTGTTCTTCCTAAAGGAAGAAACAGTCCAGTCAAGGACACACTTGTCCTCTTTCTTTTGTCTTTTTCAATACCTGTGGGGCTCAGAGGACACATCTTAAACCAGAGTTTATAAAAGACTGTGTTTAGTACAGCCTTAAGCACCTGACCGTTTCACCATTGTAGAACAATAACAATCCTAGTATACTAACCTGGGGATGAATATGTTCAATTGATATGTACAGCAAGTATTTCATTGATCAAACTTGATTATCAAGTTTGCAAATGATACCACAGTACTGGGTCTTATTACAGGAGGTGATGAATTAGCATATAGGGAAGAGGTCCAGAAGTTAACCACATGGTGCTCAGGAAACAACTTGTACTTAAACATCAGCAAGACCAAGGAGATGGTGCTAGACTTCCGGAAGAAAAGAGAGGAACCTGCCCCACTTTACATCAAGGGGGGCTGTGTGGAGAGTGTCTTCTCCTTCAAATTCCTGGGAGCCCATCTTAGTGAATATCTCACCTGGAAAAATAATACAGTCCAGGTGGTCAAGAAGGCTCAACAAAGACTCCTTTTCCTCAGGATCTTGTGGAAAAACAAGGAGGAATGACAACTGATGACTTCCTTCTACCAGTCTACGATAGAAAGCATCCTCACCAGAGGTGTGATCCTGTCGGTTCTGTCCGGTTCAGGCAAACCGGTACTGGTGACTGTGGGAGGCTCCGCCCACCTGCCCGGATGTAATGTGTGAGCACTGTGCATGCGCAGTGCTCACATTTGCGAACTGGTAGTAAAGTAAGTGAATCCCACCTCTGGTCCTCACATATTGCATTATGTATGGTATGCTGGCTTGACAGCCGTAGATAGAAAGACATTAAAAAGGGTGATGAGTACAACACAAAATATCATGGGCTGTCCCCTGACCTCACTAGTTGAAACTGCTAGGACTCAATGACTTAGCAGGGTGAGGAAAATCCTTAGGGATGATTCACACCCTGGTCAGCACTTCTTTACTGTCCTACCATAGGGCAGGAGATATAGAAGCATAGCCAGTAAAACAAACAGGCTGAAAAATAGCATCTATCTGTGGGCTGTCAGACTTCTCAATGCAACATAACACCATAACTATTTAATATGATAGACTTGCAGGGTCAGCACAATGTGCAACATGTCTACACTGGTGTAATATAATATAATGTAATGTAATGCACATATATGTATATAAGATTGTGTGTCTATTAGTATGATCTATTGGATTAGGGTTTTTTCCTCTTTCTTTCACTTATGAGTTATTGAGATGTATTTGTGTTTGGGGGGCCTGCACTAAGGGAGGCTCATTCAATCTCATTGTACACGTGTTGTGCATTGACAATAAAGGTTTGAATTGAATTGACCATGAATAATTTAGTCTTATGAATTCTGTGCACTGCTAGTCACTATCTCTATATCTCCCAGTAAGAAAATAGGATCTAACTACACAAAGATATTTAAGAATCCTCAGTATAAATACTGTGCCTCTTGGACAAGAAATTTCCATCAGACACAATTAGGAATTACTCATTGGTGCAAATAATGGTAAACTGGAGACCAGTGCAACTGTTGCAGGTCCATGCTGTTGTAGTCTTCCTGTTATTAGTCTCATTTCTAAAGATAGATTGGTTTCAGAATTTTGCCTCCTTTGCTTTTTTATACATGGTTCAGTCTATTTCTTGAAGACACTTTATTTCAGGAATATACATGCACACACATCGAAAGCTGTATCTTAAATGGGAATAGTTAAAAAACAGGTTACTTTTTAAAGCTTCTTGTGTGGAAAAGTATTTAGCATACAGCTGCATTACTCGGAATATTAATTAAGTGATACATGAAATAAACTGCTGTTAGTTTGCACTCTGAGATAATATCTCTTCCTACAATTTTGGTGGCTGCTTCAGAGAAAGAAAATAAGAAACATATAGTGAGCTATAGTAAAAATATAAAAAATAAGAAGAGTTATTAAATGTAGCCATTTGGCAGTTTGATGTATTGCTAAAGTGCTGGTCTAGAAAGTAGGAGTTTGGAGCCTGCCTCAGGCATGAAACTTGGCTGGATATCTTAGGTTAGTCAATCTCTCCCAGCCCAAGAGCTTTTCACAGAGTTATGGTGAGGAAAATAGGAGGTAGGAGTATTTGATATTTCCATCACCTTGAATTATATATAAAAGCTGAATAAAAATGTAATCATTATTCTAATAATTCCATATGAAAGCCAGATTGAAAATAAATAACAAAGATTCGTTACTAGAAAATATATTTTGATTTTTATTTGTGACAACAGCTATGTGAAGGATATTTTGGTGGCAGAAAATAATATAATCATAGTACACTTTGTCATTCACTTGTTCATATCTACTGTTGCCTTATATGAGGATTATCTGAATATTACCAAATATAAATGAAGTTCTAGTGCTCAACTACACTATATTTGATAACTCATCGTGCAATGCTTCAATTTTACAGTTTTGTAATGGTAGCTGAATATGTAAATACTTTGTGTTGTGCTGTGATTATAGCCATGTCAAAGTCAGCACATCTCAGATCTCTAAAAGTGATACTGCCATTCAAGTGGAGGAAGGGGGAGACTTGGATTTGATTTACTACATGACCTGTGTCATCAGATATTTTACAACCTATATCCTGGCGCCAAGGATGCCTGAGATTCCCTTTACCTGCAGGAATTTATATGATAGCCATGTGGGCTGTCTCACTTTAAAGGATAGTAGTGGGAATGCATGTTTGTTCGGGTTCTCAAAGGAAATAATAAAGAAAACATCTTCACACTTGTGTATTGGCTAAAATCTGCATTCTGACTTAAAGAGAGGGGTCTCTACCACTTTAATCCTACTGCTTTGCCAAAGGGTATTCAGATTGTGCTTTAGCTGGATGGCTTTCACTTCTGCTTAATAAAAGAATCCTTTTGAACACCTATGTTTCAAGAGTTCGTACTTTCTTAAGTTGGAAGGAGAGGCGATCCTTACAGCGCAAGTAACAGCATTCTTCTATCATTCTTGAATGATTTTCAAACATTTCAAAGCACTCAGAATCAATGAATCACTCAATTTGATTCAATATCCCACCAATAGATGCAAAACAGAATTTGTGCTATATGGCAATGATGAACATAAGATCTGTAAAATTTTATTGAAATTTAATTTGGAAAATGAACATGTAAAACATTATATGATTCAGTGGGCAAGGAATTTTGGATATAATGTGATGCTTGAACAATAGGAAAATATGTGGATGAAGGGTTTAAAATTTACATTAAATTATAATGTAAAAGAAAATTTCTATAAGTTGATGTATTGTTGGTATTTTACACCAAATAAGTTATCTAAAATGTATAAAGGTACATCAAATGAATGTTGGAAGTATAAAAGTAAAGAGGGGACTTTTTATCATCTATGGTAGACATGTGATAAAGCAAAAAAAATGGAGTATGATTCATATTTTAATACAGAAAATTTTGAAAATGGTGATAAAAATGAAACAACAACTTTTCCTTTTGGGACTAATGGAAAAAGAACTGGAGAAAAAATTTGGAATTTTGTTACTATATATGTTGACAGCAGCAAGACTATTGTATGCACAAAAATGGAAGGACACTTTGATTCCTACTATGGACGAATGGTTGCAGAAGTTGATGGAGTTGGCTGAAATGGCAAAATTGACTATTTTGATTACTGAAAAGAATATAAGTACTTTTGTTTCCACATGGAGACCACTTCTGAACTTTGTGCTTTAAGTTGAAAGAATGAAACTTTGATTTTGGGTTTTACCAAGTAGACTGATAGATCTTTATAGAAATGGCTTGTTCATATTATTATGAAAAAGCAAAAAGCTGTGATTTTACTGCAACAGACAGTGGGAAGTCAATGTTTCTTTTTCTTTTTTTTTCTTATCCTTCCTCACTTCTCTTCCCTCTCCCTCTCTCTACTGCTTTTCTATTTACTTTTGTATTTTATATCATAATATTTTATAACTCAATAAAAATATTAAATGACAAAATAGAATTTGTTTAATGTAAATAGCTTAACCTCTTTTTCATATTAAATTTCTAAACCAACTTGCAGCATCTCTTCACAGCAGATAGAATCAGTGCTAATCAATCATTCTAAGACAGCTGCTGCTGATGATTTTTGTCTTAATCCTTTAAAAATATGACAAGGCTGGGCTATTGCCTTTCCCTAAGGAAATCTATCCATTCTAGGGTGGATAACAAATTAGTCCCTTTCCCTAAAGATTGCTATATAATGGGAGCTAGGAAGGCTGCCTTTTCTATGGTAGGTCCTGCCTATGCAACACCCCTGAAGTTCAGCAGGCCTCTACTTCTGTAAGACTTTGAACACTTGGCTTTTCCCCCAAGCACTGGGAGGAGATTAGATAATTGCATATTAGAAATTTGATTTGGCACCAAGTTTTGTTGTTTTAATATTTTAAGAAATTTCATTTTATAGTTTAATATGATTTTATATATCTTTTAATTTTTTATTGTGAGCTGCCCAAAGGTGGTTGAAACATGGGTGGTTATATAAATGTTTTAAATAAGCAAGCAAGCAAGCAAACAAACAAAAAGTTTGATAGTAAAATTAATAGCAAAATAGCAATAGCAATAGCACTTAGACTTATATACCACTTCATAGTGCTTTACAACCCACTCTAAGTGGTTTACAGAATCAGTAGTGCCCCCAACAATCTGGGTCGTCATTTTACCAACCTTGGAAGAATGGAAGACTGAGTCAACTTTGAGCCAATGAGGATCGAACTCCTGGCTTGAAATGAATTAGCCTTCAATACTGCATTCTGACCACTGCACTACCACCAAATACTGCAAAATAAATGCTGATTCAGCTACAGCAATTTGTGTCTGATTTATTTGCAATAGATTGAATCTTGCCCCGGCATACATGAATGCTATGATTGTAGTAGATACCTCTCCATGTGATGTTGGTAGATATCTCTCATGGGGAATATTAGGCAGATGAGTCTAACGTTCTAGTAAGCTGTTACTTTTCATTGGATCCTGATATACTTTGATAAAATTCATTTTTCACATACACAGACACACACACACACTTTTCTTATTCTTCTTCCTAGCATATTCCCATAAGTCCACTTTTCAAATCATTGAACACCACTTTGCACTGTCATCTGCATCTCCAGGGCACAGGCCCATGGTTTGCATATCTTTGTTGACGGTGTCTTGCCATGTCTGTTTTGGTGTCCTGAGGTCACCGGCCATTGACTTCTAGTTGGTAGGCAGTCTTGGCAATGGTGGAAGGTGCTGCTCTCAGGATATGTCCATACCAGCAGAACTGGCCTTCTCTCGTTTTCTCTATAATTGGTGCCACACCAAAATGTTGTCGAATGGTGTCATTTGGGATGTGGTTAAGAGAAGGGAGATGCCCAATATCCAATGGAGCATTTGCATTTCCATGGCATGGAGATAATTTTTGGTCCTTGTTGCTGCCCAGCATTCAGTGCCATACAGTGCAACAGGGCATATAGTTGTCTTGTAAATCTTAGATTTAAGTTGGGTTGGCATTCATCTGTCACATAACATACCATTCACCCTTGCTCACACCTCGCCATTGATGTCACCATTGCCTTGGAAGTGGGATCCCAGATATTGAAAAATGTCCACCTTCTTTAGGTTTTCTCCATTGATTTGAAGTGTTCCAGGGGTGGTGACAGTCTTTAAGTACTCAGTTTTTTGATGGTGAGGCAGAGTCCTAAATGGTTGAGGTGATCATTCCATGTTTGAACTTGCTGCTGTAGTTCACCTCTGGTGGTGGAAGCAAGCATAACATCATCAGCATAGAATATAGTCCGACTTCCGGCGGTGACGTAGAGTCGTGGCGGCACAGGAGAGAAGCGCTCTCTTTCTGATGCCGGTTTTCTGAGTTCTTGGAGCCTTTTTTGGTAAAGACCGATCCTGGAGAGATCGGGAATAAGGAGGGGAAACTTCGGGGGAGGCGAGGAGAGGTGCGATCTCCCGCCGTACCAAGAAGATCCCTCATTCCAGGCTTGGAAGAAGCCAGCCGGTGCGATGAGCACAGCTTGCCTGGAGGCTTGACGTGCCGATTGAGATCACTGGGAGCGGAGGAGTGAGTACAGTGCGAGATTTCCGAGGGTGAGCAGACAGCGAGAGTCAAAAATCCGGGCGATTTGGCGCAAAACTGAGGAGGAAATATTTTTCCGGAGGGGCAGCACGAAAAGAGAAGAACTCAGAGCATAAAGGTGGCGGCAACTGAAGAGGTGAGCAGAAAGGAAGAGGACGGAACATAACCAGTGGAGAAAGAATAAAAGACACTAAAATAGCGAAAAACGAAGGCGAGGAGAAGTGGATTTAAATCATAGAGACTTAAAGAAAAACGGACAAACTTTGTATCCTCCCTTTTTTTTCCCTTTGGCTGCCCTAACGGAAGGAGAGAGGTAGTTTGGCAGAATAATAAAAAAAAAAACTGCAGACAGTGACTGGGCAGATTGGAGATCGCCATACTGAAACAGGGAAAGACCCCAACGTGAAAAAGAAGCAAGTTGGTTTTCCCCTTTGTTGAAAATATTACAAACAAGACTTACAGAACTCATAAAACATTGGATACATATTGTTCTTATAAAGCCCTCTTTTACTTAAATATAGATAACTGTGATTGATATTTATTAGAATTGATTAAGAATTACAGCGATACTTGTTTAGCAATAATAAAGTAGCATATAAAATAATATATAGTAAGCTAGAATATTTGAGAACTATATAATTATAGTGACTTAGAAGAAATCATTGGGAAGTAATTAAATTTAATTAAATTTGAACAAAAAATTTTTTTATTTGTGATTTTAGATAAATTAAGTATTATAATTATTAACCAGTAAGTATTAAGTTTGTGATTATTTAAACTACATATTTATACATATCTATACATATTTATATCTATTTAAACCTATAATATTTATTTATATCAACGCATATTAGGATTATATTGTAATATTTATATTATACTTAAATTTATAGTATTGTTACACTTTTTATGAAGATTTTATAGAGATAACTAACTGGTCAAAGGAAACTTACTTAAAGGAAAGAGAAAAAGATAATTTAAAATTTTGGATGGTGATTTGGGAAAAAGTTGATACAATATTGGAGGAACAATACAGAATTTTGAAAGAAATGACAAGCACTACTCCAACAACGTTGAAAACGGGAAAGAAAACAATACCAACTTTAGCAGGAACATCAGCCTCCCCGGTGTCACAGAAAACATTGGAGGGAATGTTTGCATCAGAAAAGCAATCAAGCACCCCTGGTATGCCAACGATGCAAGCTACATTAATGACAATCCAAGAAACAATGGTCAAACTACAAGAATGCATGACCAGAAATCATGAACAATCTAGAAAAGATATGGATGAGGTAAAGAGAGAAGTTAAGAACAACATTCAAAAGACTGATGAAAAAATGGATCTGATACAAGAAATTATTCAAAAAAATGATCAAAGAATAAAAGAAATAGAACAGAAGACCGAATTGACAGAAGGAAAGTTGGAAGCATTGGATACAAAAATGATGGGACTAAATAAGGAACTCGAGAATACAGTAGCGCAATTGGAAATGGAAAAGGCAGCATTTTTCCTACGTTTCCAAAATGTAGTGGAAGAGAGGGAGGAAGACCTGACGATGATAATGGCAGAGATGATAGCGGAGTCTCTCCAAAGAGAAAGGGAAGAAATAATAAATGAATTAGATGAAGTGTACCGGGTACACACAAACTACGCCCGGCAACACAAACTCCCTCGGGAGGTACATATAAGATTTGTAAGAAGAAAGGTGAGGGATATTGTATATAAAATAATGAAGGATGAACCTATGTACTATAGGAATAAAGAAATAACAACTTTGAAACAAATCCCTAAAAGAATAAGAGACTTGCGGAAAGAGTACTGGTTCCTGGCCACGCTGCTAAATAGAAGATACATACCATTCAGATGGACGATGCCGGAAGGGATGTTAGTAACGTGGCAGGGAAGGAAAATAAAGGTGGATTCGCAGGACAAAGCGAGGGAATTATATGATCAAATGATAGGAAATGAGGAAACAAGTAACAGTAAAGAAGGAGGAGGAAGGAATATAAAAGGAAAGCAGAGACGGGAACGTGAAAGAACTCCACCACAAGGAGGAAAAGAAAAAGAAGGAGACACTCAGGAGGAAGGAGGAGTGCAAACAAGAGGCCAAAAAAAAGAACAAGAAGAAACAAAGAAGAAACAACAACAGGAAAGTCAGTAAGAAATGGAAAGAACATTAAAATTTTTGTCAGTGAATGTAAACAGACTCAACTCACCATCCAAACGACACCAAATTTTCAAAAAAATTCTAAAACAAAAATTGGATATAGTGTGCCTCCAGGAGGTACACGTAAGAAAACAAGACATAAAATATATACAAAATAAGAAATTAGGTAAAGTATATTCATCTTTGGCAGAAGAAAAAAAAAGAGAAGTAGTGGTATATATAAAGGAAGGAATAGATAGCGATATAAGATATATAGATACTGAAGGTAGAATAATGATGATAGAGTTAAGACTTGATTTCAAAAATATGTTATTGGTAGTAATATACGCACCAAACAGTAAACAACTAGAATTCTATAGAAAAGTGCATGAGAAAATTATGGATCAAAAAATGGAAAATGTATGTCTGATTGGAGATTTTAATGCCATTTTAGATATGAGAAAAGATTATAAATGTACCCAGCAAAATAAAAATAAGAAAAATGTATTACCCAGGACTTTTACAGATATGGTGGAAGAGTTAAACATGATAGATAGTTGGAGGTTCCATAATCCTGAAACCAAGCAATTTACATACTACTCGAACCCGCACAAGTCCTGGTCTAGGTTAGACATGGCATGGGTATCTAGCATATTAATGAGGGAAATAGAAGCGGTGGAAATTCTACCAAACGAGTGGGCGGATCACAACCCATTAATGATGACGTGGAAGGGGCATCAAAGAAAGAAAAATAGATGGACAATGAATACTCAGTTAATAAAAGAAAAAGAATATAAGAAATATATGGAAAAGGAACTAGAACTATTTTATAAGGAGAATGTGAAACAACACACCTCCCTACAAAATTTATGGGACACTACTAAGGCATATGTAAGAGGCCTTACAATAGCATATAATGCAAAACGTAGAAAAGAGAGAGAAATAGAATATAACAAATTACAAGAAGAAATTCAAAATTGGGAGAGTAAATTGCAAAGAAAACCAGGAGATGAACAAACAAGAGTAAAATGGATAGCGGCAAAACATAAGTTAAATATATTAGAACAAGGGCAATATGTAATGACTCTAAAATATATAAGGCAGAATTATTTCGAACATGCAAATAAACCGGGGAGGTGGTTAGCATACAGGCTGAGAAAGGAAAGAGAAAAAAGAATAATTCAGAAATTACAAGATGAGGAGGGGAGGATCCAACAAAGTATAGAGAAGAAAAAGGAAATAATACTCCAATATTACCAAAAACTTTATGAGAAGGATATAGTAACAACGGAGGAAATTGAACATTACTTAAAAGGAAAGGGAGTACAAACATTAATGGAGGAAGAAAAAGAGTTATTAGACAGGGAGATTACGGCAGGTGAATTAAAAGAAGCACTGAAAAGACAGAAAAATAATAAAACTCCGGGGACCGATGGTCTTCCAACGGAGTTCTATAAAACATTTGGAGAATCATTAAATGGAATACTATTAGAAGTATATAATGAAGCCCTGATGGAGGCAAAATTACCAAACACATGGAAAGAAGCGTATATTTCTCTAATACCAAAAGAGGGGGCAGATGCCACCTTAATAAAAAACTATAGACCGATTTCTTTGTTGAACACCGATTACAAAATTTTTATGAGTATAATTGCTAATAGGTTGAAAAAAATATTACATAACAAAATACATCAGGACCAAAATGGTTTTTTACCCACAAGACAAATAAAAAATAATTTAAGGATGGTAATGGATGTTTTAGAATATTACGAGATGCATCCAGAGGGACAGGTGGCCCTGATCTTTCTGGATGCACAAAAAGCGTTTGACCAAGTAAACTGGCAATTTATGAAACAACAAATTAAAAATATGAATTTTGGTGAGAAATTTACAAAAATGATAACATCAATATACCAGGACCAAAAAGCATGTATTTTGGTAAACGGGGACCCAACGAAATTTTTTGGAATAAATAAAGGAGTAAGGCAGGGATGCCCACTATCGCCCCTATTTTTTATCTTAACGTTGGAAAATTTGTTAATTAGAATTAGGGCAAATAAAGAAATACAAGGATTAAAGATTAAGAGAGAAGATTACAAGGTCCAAGCCTTTGCGGACGATCTTGTATTCTTCATCGAAGATCCAATAGAAACAACCCCCAAATTAATAAAAGAAATTGAAACTTTTGGAAAAGTAGCAGGCCTAAAAATCAACAAAGAAAAAACGAATATGATAATAAAAAATATGACAACAAAACAAGTAGAGAAATTAGTAAAAGATTCAGGATTACAGGCAGTCAAAAAAGTCAAATACTTAGGGATAAATCTGACAGCTAGAACAGTAACAATAAAACAGGATAATTATGAACCTTTAGTCCAGAAAATAAAAGAGGATTTGGATAAATGGGGGAAATTAAGACTATCCTTACTGGGGAGGATAGCAGTGATAAAATCAAATATACTTCCAAGACTCCTTTATTTATTCCAAACGATACCAATAAAATTAGACAAAAAATTCTTTGATAATTTGGATAAAATAACAACAAATTTTGTGTGGGAAGGGAAAAAATCAAGAATAAAATTAAACATATTACGAGATGACAGAATTAGAGGCGGATTTGGTTTCCCGGCATGGCAAAAATATTATAAAGCAGCAAGCTTGTTATGGATTAAGGAATGGATAACCCTGGAGAACCAAAGATTGTTAAATCTGGAAGGACATGATCTAATGAAGGGATGGCATGCTTTTATTTGGAATTCTGGAAATAAAATATATAAACATTTCAACAACCATACTATTAGAAAATCCTTAATTAATACATGGCAACAAATTCGACATAAACATTATACAAAAATTCCTGGTTGGTTATCAACAATAGAAGCAATTACTCACCCCAATATACTATCAAAACAAAAAATATTAAGATATAGAGAAGTACTGGATACGCAGGGGAAATTAAAAACTAGGGAAGAACTAAAAGAACAAGGAATAGCAATAGACTGGTGGCCCTACTCACAAATAAAAACAAGATATAGGAAGGATCAGGAGGAGGGAGGAATAGACTTAAAACAAAATCGATTAGACAAATTATTAGAATCTAAAGAAGGGAAATTAATTTCGAAAATATATAAATATCTACTCGAATATGATCTGGCAGAAGAATTGGTTAAAGGGCAGATGATAGCGTGGGCGAGGAATATTGGCCACAGTATACAGCTGGAAGAATGGGAAAGAGTATGGGAAAACAACTACAGCATGACAAAATCAGTGGCCTACAAAGAAAATCATTATAAGATGTGGTACCGATGGCATCTGGCCCCCGCAAGATTAGCGAAAATGTACCCAAATATAAACCCGACATGTTGGAAATGTAAAAAAGCACAAGGAACTTATTATCACGCTTGGTGGCTCTGCCCAGAAATTAAGAAATATTGGAATAAGATAAGAACATGGATAATCGAAATAACAGGTTATGAAATTGAATTAGAACCAGAAATTTTTTTATTAGGCATGATAAAAAAGAATATTAGAAATGATATAAAATACTTAATACTCCATATAATTACGGCGGCAAGATTAGTATTAGCACAATTTTGGAAAATAGATCGAATGCCAACTGATCAGGAGTTAATACAAAAAATCTACACATGTGCAGAAATGGACAAACTAACGTTAGAGTTACAGGATAAGGAGGACTCAAAATATTATACAATATGGAATAGATGGTATCAATGGATAAATCAGAGAAAGGGAAATGGGTAGAGATGGAATTTAGAAGAAATCAACATAATTAAAAACAGCACTGTCAGAGAAATAGAAAACGAAATATGCCACAGTATGTTGGCATTTATGTATATATGTATATATATAATGGAAATTAGTTAAAAAGTGTGTATTGTATATGTAAGTTTGTCTCTTGATTAAGAGAAATTTGTATGTTTTAAATGGTTTTATAAATGAATAAAGTTTTGTTTTTAAAATTAAAAAAAAAAAGAATATAGTCCAGTGTGCATTCTGCTGCAGGTCATGCGTGATGGTATCCATGACCAGTATAAACAAAAGTGGTGACAGGGCAGAGCCTTGGTGTACCCCAACCACCATTGGGAATCTGTTGGAGAGGCCAGCTGGGCATCACATTTGGTGATTGTATAGCATTTTGACCTAGTCAATGAGTGGTTCAGGTACTCCATGATCCCGGAGGGCATACCAGATCAGTTGGTGTGGGACACAGTCAAATGCCTTCTCCAGGTCTAGGAATGCCATGTGTAGTGGTTGTCTCTTCTCACAGTGTGTCAAGGTAATGATTTAAGAACTGACCAGCTGCTACAATGATGTAATGCTAGGAATGAGTCAGCAAGGCTTTTGGACTGATATCATTTTAAAAGCCTATAATAAGAAGTGGCCCTGTTAGGGCATATCTCTCTCTCCATGTGTGCTTCCGTGTGGTAATTGTTGATTGCTGTTTGTTTGCGGTAGGACTAAAGTACATGTATGTATATATTCTTCGTAGATAAAATCACTTTTTAAATAAAAACCTCTGTTTATTGTATTTGCTCCCAAGTTGTCTCACATAGTCACACTGTGCACACTCTGACAGGTTATGGGCCCAGTCCAGAAAGAAGGCTAGAGTGACTAAAGAAACCAGAGAGAAACTCAGTAAGAGCTTGCACCAAAGTCAGAGGTGTTGTATGTCATGGTTTGTTAGTGGTTAGTCCTTGTAACAGAAACAAGCAACATGGATCTCCAGAGATGCTGTCCTGAGAGAAGAAACAGAGGAGCAGCAAGACAAGGGCGTAGGGCTATTCAACACATGAGGAGTGGTTCTTCATTGTCATCTTTTTCCCTGGCAGCAACAGCTTCTGAAAACACTAGAAACACCTGGTTGTTGGACAGTGGGGCAAGTCAGCATATTGCAAATGACCCACAAACGTTTTCTGGCTTGAGGCCAGCTAAGCAAACATTTGTTAGTTTGGCCAATGGACAACAATCTGCTGTTAAAGGGGAAGGTAAAGTCTATGTACCTGAGTTAGGGAAAACATTAGACAATATAATTCAGGTACATACAATACCTGAATTAAATTGTAATCTGTTGAGTATTTCCAGTTTAGGTAGCCAAGGGTATGAAATACTGTGTGCTGGACTAAGAAAAGCTAAAGGCCATGAACACAGCCAATTATATAATAAACAGGATATGGAGTGTTGTTATAAATGAAACCCCATATTTCCTATTATACAGAAGAAAACCTTCATTGGCTCACCTAAGAACATTTGGTAGTTATGCCTGGGTACTGAGTCCCAAAGGCACCAGGGGAAAAGGACAGAAAAAGGCCAGGAAACCTAGGTTTGTTGGTTATGAGCCAGGTTCAGAAGGGTGTAGGTTCACAGATGGAACCAGAAAAGTGGTGATTTCACAATCTGCTAGTTTTGCAGAACAAAATAATTGGAATAGGTTGCATGCTAATTCTGAGGTGTTCATGCTAATGCATAGCATGAGTTCTCTGGAAGGAGAAGCTATGCAAAGTCCAATGAAGGAGAGATAGGAAAGCAGGTCAGAAGTAGAAGAGGATAGAGATAAAAAGAGAAGGCATAGAAATGCAGAACAGATGATATCAAGGAGATATGAAAGAAGTAATAAAGGTGTACCTCCTGATCGGTTCACTGCAAATGGGGTTTTGCACTGCAAATGGGGTTTTGGAGTATATAACTGGCATGACAGCTTCCGCAGTACCTGGATAAAGCTGTCTATCTAGATCCACTCCAGTCCGGCTTCAGGCCTGAGCACAGCACGGAAACGGCATTGGTCGCATTGGTGGATGATTTCTGGAGGGCTCGGGATAGGGGTTGTTCCTCTATCCTAGCCCTGTTAGATCTCTCAGCGGCTTCTGATACCACCGACCATGGTATCATGCTGTGCCAGTTGGAGGTGTTGGGGGTGGGGGGCACCGTTTTATGGTGGTTCTCCTCCTATCTCTCTGACCAGTCACAGTCAGTGTTGGCAGGGGGGCAGAGGTCAACCCTGAGGCGCCTTGTTTGTGGGGTGCTGCAGGGATCGGTCCTCTCACCTGTCCTGTTCAACATTTATGTGAAACTGCTGGGCGAGATCATCCGTGGTTTTGGGGTAGAGTTCCATCAGTATGTTGATGATACTCAGCTGTACATCTTCACCCCAGGCCATCCCAATGATGCCCTTGAAGTGATGTCCCGGTGCCTAGAGGCCATGCGGGTCTGGATGGGGAGAAACAGGCTTCAACTCAACCCTTCCAAGACTGAGTGGCTGTGGCTTCCGGCGTCCCGATATAGCCAGCTGGGGCCATCACTGGCTATTGGGGGTGAGTTACTGGCCCCCACGGAGAGGGCTTGCAACTTGGGCATCCTCCTGGATGCACAGCTGTCTTTAGAAGAGCATATGACAGCCATGGCCAGGGGGGCTTTTTATCAGGTTCACCTGATTCGTGAGTTGCGTCCCCTTCTGGATCGGGACTCCTTACTCACGGTCACTCAGGCACTCGTCACTTCCCGCCTGGACTACTGCAATGCTCTCTACATGGGAGCACCCTTGAGGAGCACCCGGAGGCTCCAACTGGTGCAAAATGCATGGCCGCATGGGGGATTATGGGAGCGATGGGGTGCTCCCATGTGACATCCCTCCTGCGTGAGCTGCATTGGCTTCCGGTGGTCTTCTGGGTGCGCTTCAAGGTGTTGGTCACCACCTTTAAAGCGCTCCATGGCTTAGGGCCTGGGTACTTATGGGACCTCCTTCTGCCACCGATAGCCTCTCACTGGCCAGTATGCTCCCACAGAGAGGGCCTCCTCAGGGTGCTGTCAGCGAGACAATGTCGGCTGGCAACCCCCAGGAGGAGAGCCTTCTCTGTGGCAGCACCCGTCCTCTGGAACGACCTGCCCCCGAGTTACATTGGATACCAGATCTCCGTGCTTTTTGCCATGCCCTTAAAACTTTTTTGTTTTATCAAGCTGAGCTGGCTTACCCCCCCCCCCCCTTAGATATTTTTAATTGTAAATTGATTTTAGTTGGGTTGTTTTAAATTTATTGGGCCAAAATTTGTTTAATTCTTTTTTAAGAAATTTAAATTTTGTATGTGATGTTTTTATTCTTGGCTGAGTCCAGTAGGAGATGGGCGGTATAAAAATTTAAATAAATAAATAAGTAAATAAGTAAATAAGTAAATAAGTAAATAAGTAGATAAGTAGATAAGTAAATAAGTAAATAAGTAAATAAGTAAGTAAGTAAATAAATAAATAAATAAACAAACAAACAAACAAACAAACAAATAAATAAATAAAATGTTCAGTATGAACCCTGTAATTACCAAGAGATACTGTCATTGCCTAAGGCAGAACAGGACAAATGGAAGAATGCTATGGACAGTGAAATGGAGTCTATGAATGTGCATCAAGTTTTTACATGCATAAGATTACCAGAAGGACAAAAGGCAAGGGGGTGTAAATGGGTATATAAAAAGAAGGTGTTACACAATAATGAACTGCAGTACAAGGCACGGTTAGCTGCACAGGGATTTATGCAAAAAGGAAAAATGTAGACAAGCATCTGGAATATGTTAAAGCATTTGGATTAAAAGCTATTCAGCTTTAAATGGAAGGAATATCAGGGTAATGATTTAAGAGCCGATCAGCTGCTAGGAATGAATCAGCAAGGTTTTGGGGCTGATATCACTTTAAGAGCCTGTAATAAGAGGCTCTGTTGGGATATATATCTCTCTGTGTGTGCTTCCGTGCTGTAATTGCTGTTTGCTGTTTGTCTGAGTTCTGACTAAAGTACATGTATGTATATATTCTTTGTAGATAAAACCACTATTTAAATACAAACCTCTGTTTACTGTATTTGCTCCCGGGTTGTCTCACATTCTGACACAGTGTTTTTCTATGAGCTGACGGGCTGCAAAGATGGCATCAGTTGTTCCACATCCTTTAACGAAGCTGCATTGGTTGATGGTGAGTTGGGCAATGCAGTGAATATGTTGACCAAAGATTCTCTCAAAGATCTTCATAGTGTGAGACAGAAGGTAGATTGGGTGATAGTTGGCACAGTCAGCTGGGTCACTCTTGTTCTTGAAGATGGGAACTGTTACACTTGTTGACTAATCAGTTGGTACATGGCCATTGTTCATTACAGCATTGAAAAACTCAGTCAGCTGAGTGGAATGGGTCCATGGATTGGTGTGCCTTCTGGAATTAGTGGATGTGGGAATTCAATGTTGGAGATCTCATTGAAATGATCTTGCCGTCATTGCAGGGTCTCCTGTTTGTCTTGGAGTCATTTGCCATCCTTGCTCTTCATGCACATGTAATGCTCAAAATGTATGAAAATCTATTTTGACACTATTTTATATGCATTTTTCTAAAAAAAAATTATTGAAAAAGTTTTTCAAATACAAATTCCCCCCCCTTTTTCCCCCCGTCCCCCAACATTATATGTTACATTAATCAAGTAAACCTAAAAAATACAATTCCCTCCCTTTCCCACCCTAACCC
>WNWU01013517.1:1764705-1789848 GCA_012654045.1 Ptyas mucosa
TCTTTATATAACCCCCCCCCCCGAGTGACTTAATATTTGTATTCCACATGGTATCAGCAAGATCCAGCCAGAGCGGAATTTTATAATCCCAATTATGTCGATGTTTCTTCCAAACTTTCATCAAGGCACTTCTAAGTATATGACTATTAAATACTTTATCCACTTTGTGCTCATAGAATAAATATGCATGCCAGCCTAAATCCAGATCATGGCTTTCAATATTCAATATTTCAGTTCTTGTTTTCCCAAACCAATCACTTGTTTGTATCAATGCTGCTGCTTCATAGTACAGTCGAAGATTTGGAAGTTTGAGGCCGCCCCTCTCACGAGTATCTTGCATAATTTTCAATTTAACTCTCGGTTTTTTTCATTCCAAACAAACTTATTCAGTCCTTTTTGCCATTCTATCAGTTGATTATCAAATTTAAGCACCAGTATCATTTGGAACAAAAAGATGAATCTAGGTAAAATGTTCATTTTGACTGCTGATATTCTCCCAAGTAAAGATAGCTGCAGTTTTTTCCAAGTTTGCATATCTTTTTGTATCTTTTGCCACAAAACCTCATAGTTATTTTGAAACAATTTTATATTTGAACCTGCAACTTGTATCCCTAAATATTTAACCTTTGACACTATTTCAAAACCTGCCATTTTTTGAAGTTCAATTTTTTGTTTTTCTGTCAAATTTTTAACAATCATTTTAGTTTTCTTCTGATTCAACCTAAATCCTGATACCATACCATATTCTTCTATAATGTCTTTCATCTGGATTATTGATTTCATCGGGCATGTTAGGGTAACTACCAGATCATCTGCAAATGCCCTGGTTTTGTATTCTTCTTGCCTTATGACTATTCCATTCACAGAGTTCGAATCCCGTATTGCGTTCAGCAAGACTTCTAGAGTTAGAATGAATAACAATGGGGACAACGGACAACCTTGTCTAGTACCTTTTTGTATATTAAAATTCGTTGTTAAACTTCCATTAATAATAAGTTGTGCAAATTGCTCTTGATATATTGCTGCAATCATTTGTATAAACCGATTCCCCAAACCCATTTTTTCCAAAGTCTTAATTATAAAATTCCAATTCACTCAATCAAAGGCCTTCTCCGCATCCAAGAAAACCAGCACTGCAGGGATCTATTTATTCTTTTCTAAATAGTCCAATAAATCTATGATTTGCCTAACATTCTCCTTCATATATCTGCCTTCAATAAATCCTGCTTGGTCATGATGAATCACCTCTTGGATAACTGGCATCAATCTGTTGGCTAATACTTTTGCAAAAATTTTATAATCTGTATTTAAAAGAGATATTGGCCTAAAATTTTCTGGTTTTTTAGGACCTGATTCTTCTTTCGGTATTAACGATACAAAAGCTGCTTTCCACGATGAAGGTTGTTGCAATTCGTTGGGTTCTCTCCTCGACCCATAGGGTTCCCGCAGGAATGAGTTGCTTGGATGTTAGGGACCCTCGCAAGGGTGTGTACCTAGGTACGGACTAGCCCGCTAAGGAAGACACAGGACACCATGGTTTCCTCGAGGCGAGAGAGCACAGTGGAGACTACGCACCTCTCTTTTATTAGGCAAAAATGTGGTTACCAAGAAGCAGTCTACATGTGATACAGGTTTAGCCATACATATTATGACAACAGCTGGCGGCTATACATATATGGTTATATGCTGCAAAACAGCTAGGGTTGCATATCTGTGCAATCATCTATTCCTATGCCAGTCTATTTTTGCCCTGACAGTCTGCGGTTTGCCCTTTTAGCTTACTGCAGGCAGCGAAGCATATTTCAGTTTCCTGTAGCAATGAAGCATATCTTTGTCACCATCTCATATGTGCAGGTGTTAGCATATATCTATAACCATCTTTTAGCACAGGGTTTTTCTTGTACAAGGTCCAACTCATAAGAGTCTGCTTGTACGTGCAGAAGCCTAAGATCATAATGGTTGCAGCAGAAGGTATTTTGCCACCTTGCTGTATATTACAAAATAAATCTTTAAGATGCTCAATCATTTCTGCTTGTAGAGTTTTGTAGTAAATTGCAGTTAAACCATCCATTCCCGGGGCTTTAGCTGTTTTCAATTGTTTTATAGCATAGCTAATCTCATCAACTGTTATTACTTGATCCAACTTTTCCTTTTGTACAAGTGAGATTTTTGTAATCCTTTTGTCTTCTAGATATTTATTTATAAGATTATCATATATGTTGTCTTTAGAATATAACTTGGCATAATAATCCAAAAAAGCCTTTTTAATTGATTCTTGCTGGAAAACTTCCTTCTCACCATACTCAATACTATCAATAGTTCATGAAGTTAATTGCTTCCTCAATGTGTAAGCCAACCATCTGCCCGGTTTATTAGCATTAGCAAAAGTATTATGTTTTGCAAATTGTAAATTAGTTGCTGTTTGTTCTGCTATGAGCATTTGAAATTGGTCTTTCAAAAGTTTTATAGTTGTTTGTAATTTTCCATCTGTTGGGTTTTTTACCAATAGCTGCTCTTTTTTCTTTATCTCATTTTCCAACTCTATTCTTTTTTTCTGTCTATTTTGTTTATGTTTAAAATTCATTTGTATCAGTACTCCTCTCATATATGCTTTAGCTGCATCCCAAACAATTTCAATAGGAGTGCCTTTGTTTAAATTCATTTTAAAAAATTCCTTTATATGTTTCTTAAGTTCGTCTACATTTTTTCCATATCTAAATAAGTTTTCATCTAGTCTCCAAGATCTTCTTTCCTTCTTTCTCATCTCTATTTCTATCCATACCGGACTATGATCAGTTAAAGTCCTAGGAAATATCTTCGTTTTCTTTACTTTAGGAAGTAAATCAACCGTTAGCAAAATAAAATCTATCCTGGAAAAAGATTTGTGCCTATCTGAATAAAAAGTAAAATCCATTTCATTTGGATTGTGCAGCCTCCATATGTCTTTCAATTCCAAATCCTCTTTCATTTCAAAAAAAACCCTGTGGTAATTGAGCACCTAATTTAGCCACACTTTTTAAATCCATTTTAGGTTGTATTACTCCATTCCAGTCACCCATAATCAAAATAGATGTAAAGTCCCAACCTAGAATTTTAGAATAAAGCATTTTATAAAAAGCTTCTTGTTGCTGGTTAGGACCATAAATTCTAACCACTAGGGTTGGACCATTGTCAGTATTCAATTCAATTGCTATATATCTCCCACAATCATCTGCTTCTATTAGTTTAGCTGAAAATCTTTTATTTATATATATCACCAGTCCATTCTTTTTTTCCAAATTTGAAGCAATAAAGTGCATTCCCAATCTTGAATTCATCAAATATTTCTCATCTTGCAACTTGATATGAGTTTCTTGCAAACAAATGACATCATTATTAAATTGTCTCAAATAATGAAATACTTTTCTTCTTTTGGATGGAGAATTCAATCCATTCACATTCCAAGACAAAAATTTAGTCATTTGGGCTGCTGTGAAGTTTTGAGAACAGTTGCTGAAGATCCTTTTGCACGCAGGTAATCTTCGGCTTTGTTCCTCCCACAACTTCAACTTGTGCCTTTTCCTTAACCTTCTTATTTCTTTGTGACTTGGGTTTCTCCTGTTGCTGTGCTTCTAGAATTTGCCTAGAGACTGCTCTGGTTATACGTTGCTCATCAAATTTACTTGACCCCACATCAAGATCCAGGACCTCTCTCGTAGATTTCGATGTGTCTTCCAAAGGGGAGATTGGAAGTGGTGCAAAGGGATCAACCAACAAACCACCTACTGCCCCCTGGGTCTCCATTGCTTGCATTTGCGACTGTTTTATTTTTTCCTCAGTCTCTTGATCAAATTCCCTCTGTGCTTGAGCCTCTTTATCTATTGGCGAAGATGTACAAGGAGATGTTGAACCCGCTTTCAAAATGTTATAATAAAAATCTTCTGCTTTTGATATAGTATTTAAACGGTATCTCACTCCTTGTATCCTCAATATTATGCCAACTGGGACATCCCACCGAAATTGTATTTGCTGTTTCTTTAATTCTGCCACCAAAAATCCAAAATCCTTTCTATCCTTTAACATTTTAGGTGATAATTCTTTAAAAACTCCAATCTCAGATCCATCAATTTGCACAGTAGAAACAAATGAATTTTGCAAAATGGCATTTCTTATCTTTCTGTCTGTAAAATATATCACCACATCTCTAGGTAGTTGCCTATATACTGCCACTCGAGAGTTCACTCTATAGGCTTTGTCAATTTTATAAAGAATCTCATCAGAGTTATCCACCTTCAGCAACACTGCCAGAGCATCAGCACAAATCTTTCTAAGATCTTCCCTGCTGTTCTCTTTTATGCCTCTAAGTCTAATGGCAAATTCCATTGATCTAAATTGCATCATCGTTATCTCATTCTCCAACCTCTGAGTTTTCTGGTCCACCTCAACAATTTTAGAATCAGATTCCTTCAGTTTAACATCCACGTCTGAAGCAAGTTTATCCACTTTTTTATCAACCTGCAGGAGTACATCAGACAGGCCTTTCACCACTGTTTGAATATCTTTGTTAACTAGATCATATTTTTCTTGGACCATGTCTTTAATCTCCTGCTCAGATTTAGCAACCATGCCTTTAACTTCCTGCTCAGACTTTTTAATTTCTGTCACAATAAAGTTCTTTAAATCCTGGAAGCCATCCTCCTTTGTCTGAGCTTGTGATTGCTGTAGAGGAAGCTGTTCAGACTTACGAGTGGGGGAGCCCCCCCCCCCTGCTACTTTAGAATCTGACTTCATTTGTTTAGACATTTTACTATTTCTTTTTCTTTTTCCAGCACAGATTGCTCCAAATCTTGCTAATAATCTCTCCAGGATAGATAAAGTCAATCAGAAAAATCAATAAGTCCAAAATACTTTGTATTCTATCTTCCAATCAAGTCTGTTACTTTGTAAGCAAACTACTTTCGCTTTCAACTGTTCTTTCCACTGAAAGCAAGCGCCATTCCCCCCCCCTTTGTCCTAAACTTTCTCAGGTTCGACTTGTTCAAAATTCTTTAAAAATGATTCGCAGGGCTAGCAGATATATACTTGCATTTGTAGAGGATCCGTTCCACCCTGCTATTTATTCTTTCTTTTTGATGCTGAGTATGACGTCTAGCTCTGCAGTTATAGCAGAGTTTCCCCTCCGTCCGGAACTCCTGCGCTTTGAAAAGGGAGCACACCCTGTTTCCTCCCCAGAAGCAAGAAAAGCCTTCCGGGGGTCTCACAGGGACTCTACCTGTGCAGCGCTAGTTCTTCTCCTGAATCCTAATGGATTCGGGGTTTTTCGAGCTGAAAAAATGGCTCTTTGACAGGCGAAGGGGCTGGCGGTCTTAAAGGGACCGTCAGCGAGGATCGTAACTCAACCCGGAAGGCGTAACTCAACCCCGAAGTGCATTTTTCTAATTTTCAGTGAGCACTTAATTTGTTTTACAAACGTTTACAAATATGTTGACTTAAAGTATCAGAAAATTGGCAGAAAATTGTGTTTAGCTGTTTTTTTAATTTGACTTTAAAAATATATATTTACCTCATTTGCAAATCAAATATAAATAGGAAAGATTCTTTATGATGTCAAATGTAGAAGAAAAATAAACTGATTATACAGGCAAAGTTGTTCATGAATATCTGGTACAAATCATAAAAATGATGCAATGTCCATTGTGACATCACAATTTAAATCTATAGAACTTTCCATTTATATCTCAACACAGACAAGTATGTAAATAATGTGGTTTGTGTCACATTTTGTCTTTTGTCACTTCTTTTCTATACACATACACCACTGGCGGGTTGCCCCTGGTTCAAACCGGTTTTATAGAACTGGTAATAAAACTGGAGGGAGGCTCCGCCCACTGACCCTGATGTCTTCAGAAATGATCTGCGCATGCACAGAAGCAAGGCGCGTGCATGAGCGAAGCAAGCGTGGGCACGCGATCCCACTGTGAACCGGTAGTAAAGTAGAACCCACCCGGCATACCCATGCTTATGGAAGGGATTTGAGTGTTTAGGCAGTTTCCCCAATCTTTGCATCCTCTAAATATGTGGACTTCAAGTCCCAGAATTCTCAGCAATGGTCATGCTAAGAATTGTGAAAGTTATAGTTCATTTTTCAACATGGAAGATTGATTGAATTCTAAAAAGGAAATATAACTTAAAATCTGAATATTCATCTATCTGCTGAATTAGGCTTGATGTTTCTCTCTTTTCTGGGAATGGAGGTTGTCATTTTTGACAGCTACACAATAGATAGACACAAGTTTCTTTCAGTTCTAGCAAAATCAATGGAAAAAAACAGATTTCTTAATGACCATCGGGTTTACTCAACAACTGCAGTTATGCATGTTACAACTTTCCAAATGTTCAGAAAAGCAGGCATGACTCACTTAACAACCTCCTTTTAGCAATTGAAATCCTGATTCCAGTTGTGGTCATAAATCAAGGATTACCTGTAGTTGAGGATTCCCCCCCCCCCTTTCTTCTTTTTAACTAAGAACTAAAATATTGAAGAAAAATGGGAGGATTTTGTCAGGCCCAGATAGGGTCAATGTCTTTGATAGAAAGCATGACACCAGTTGCTGTTTTTTAGTCAATACATTTGCTACTCGAGTGTAACACAAAACTGAATGAAAATAGGGTTACCTGTATTCAAAACTTGATGTCTTCTCCCAGTGTGGCTTTCAAATCAGTGGCTTATAGTGTGTCTTATGCAACACTGAAGCACCAAGTGTGCTAATAAAAAAAATGAGCTTTCAATTTAATAGACTATTAATGAATAGCCCTTTTGTTTCCTAGCTAGAGGGTGAAGTGCTTTCTGGGGAACATATACAAGTAAGGATTGTGAAGCATGGAACAGCTATGCTAATGTATTATGGGACATGTTATGTGATATTGTATGTTACAGAGGAAAGGTGAAAAGATGTGCATTAATGGTGCAAGGAAGAAAAAAAATTGGTTTGTGTGTGTGCCTGTGGCTGAACGCTGTTCAGCTTTCCTGCTGAGATGTGTTGCTGCAGTCTCCAATAATCCCAGCTAATGGGAAGCTATAAAACATGAGTGTCCAACCTTTTGGCTTGTCTGGACCGCACTGAGTGAAAAGGAATTGCTTTGGGCCACATATAAAGCATATAATCTAGTTAATGTATATAAATAACAAGCTTCTTTTTTAATTTATTATTTATTTGTTTACATTTCACATCTTAATGCCCCATCTCCATCAGGGAGAGGCTCTTGTAAACCTTATTTGGCTGCATCACTAGCTGTCCAGGGCATGCAGCCCATGGGCTGTGGGTTGGATATAACTGCTATAGAAGCTTCTGAAATCAGCAGTTCCAAATACTTGTAGACTTGAACACCCATCTTAAGAAAGGAAAACAGAAAAATAGATCTAGATCCTTTATGCAAATACTTTGTTCAAGAGTTATAGAATGCTACTTTAAATCTGTTGACTCTTCTTGCTTAGATTTGCTTTACCTGCAAGTAGAGGATGTGTATTTAAATATAAATATAAATATAAATATAAATAGAAATATAAAGATGTCCCTAAGCAGACAGTAGTGGTAACCCTTAATGATTATAGACCAGTAGCTTTAATATCTGTTGTCATGAAATGTTTTGAGAGGTTGGTGTTGAACTATATTAAGGCTTCCGTCTACTTTGGACCCATACCAATTTGCATATAGGGGTAATAGATCAACTGACGATGCTATGTCTATTGTTGTCCATACTGTATTGAATCATTTGGAACAACAGGGGATATATGTGAGGTTGTTATTTATGGATTATAGCTCTGCCTTTAACACCATTTTACCTAACAGGTTGTTTTTTAAAACGTCCAATTTGAATATAAACCAGAGGATTTGTTTGTGGATAAGGGATTTTCTGACAGATAGGCCACAGTCTCACCATTTCTCTACTCTGATACTAAGCACAGGAGCCCCCCAGGCTTGTGTGCTAAACCCTTTCCTTTATTCCTTGTACACACATGATTGCACCCCACTGTATAACATCAACGCAATTATTAAATTTGCGGATGACACAACGGTGGTGGGGCTCATTAATAAGAACAATGAGTCTGCTTACAGGAAGGAAGTACAAGGGCTGACATTGTGGTGTAATGAAAATAATCTCACACTTAACACCACAAAAACTAAAGAATTTATAATTGACTTCAGGAGGAAGGGAGATGTACATTTACCATTGTACATAAATGGTGAGGAGGTGGAGAGGGTGGGTAGTTTTAAATTTCTGGGCATTTATATCTCTGAGGACCTCTCATGGACTATGAATGCTAACATGCTTGTGAAGAAGGCACAGAAGGCTGCACTTCCTGAGAACGTTCAGGAAGATAAATCTATCTCAGCATCTACTTCTGTCCTACTATCGCAGCACCATTGAGAGTGTCCTAACATACGACATTCTTGCATGATATGGGAGCAGCTCTGAAGCAGACAAAAAAGCTTTACTGAGAATCATTAAAACTGACCAGAATATCATCGGACTCCAGCTACCAGCCCTGGACAACATCTTTGAATCTCACTGTTTGAGAAAGTTGCATAACATTCCCATCCTGCTTACAATCTTTTTAGACTGTTGCTTTCTGGCAGAAGATACAGAACAATTAAAACTCGGACCACACATTTTCTGAATAGTTTTTATCCCAGAGCTATAATTGCACTCAACAATGAACTAAAGGGCCACCATCAGTGAGCTGTTAGACAGTATTATGTGGTCTGCTGTGTGGATGTTTGGGTGGTTTAAGGGTGGAGAATTGTGGTGGGTAGGAGTATGTTTGTTATGTGTGTTGGACCTGGTCTTTGAATGTTAAGTGAATTTTTTTGTATGGGTATACTGTGTACAATGACAATAAAGTTATCTCTGGGCAGTTCAGCCAATGTGTACCAAATCCATGCCACTGGTGACCTGGAAGGGGGTCAATCCAGTGCTATTGTGCACAGCGTTGTTGTAAGCCACTTCTGCAAAAGGCAGCAAGTCTGCCCAGTTTTCCTGCTGGTAATCCACATAGCATCTGATATATTGTTCCACCATTGTGTTCACTCATTTTTCCACCCAGATCGTACTCAGATGGAAAGCTGAGCTAAGCCCTTGTGTGGACCCAACCAATCTCAGGAACTCTCTCCAAAACTTGCTGCTACTTGGACTTCTCAATCCAAGATGACTCGATGAGGTATTCAATGTAGTTGGTAGATCTGTTTGATGAACATCTTCACCAGTTTTTTCACTGATGGTAATCCTGAACCAGTTGTGAAGTGGGCTTGCTTTGACAATAAATCAATTACTGTCCAAATGACGGTATTTCCCCTACTCTTTGGGAGTTTGACTATAAAGTCCATTGCAATCCCTTCACAGGGTTGGCTGGGGCTGGCCACTTGTTGGAGAAGCCCAAGTTTCCTTGGTCTCATTTTCATGGTGGTATAGGTGGCACAGCTTCTCACATCAGCTTTCATTTTTGAGCACCAGAATTGCCTCCTGGCCAAATGCAGGGTTTTTAAAAATCCAAAATGACTGGCCAACCTAGCAGTTGAATCTGGCGGTGCTCTATCGCCGCTTCAAAATGCACTCTCTGCGTTCCATTCTCTTTTTTTTTTATTGAAAAAAATACAAATTTTTCCCCCTTCCCCCCCGTCCCCCCACAAATTATACATTTAAAACATATAAACTTTAAAATACATTTCCCCCTTCCCTCCCCATCCCTACCCAACCACCCCTTCCCCCCCTTCGGACTTCCACTATATGAATCTATTGTAATTGCAAACACAATATATATTGTTCAACCCCTTCATATCCTATCCTCTTTACTCTAGTCAGCATAATCATATTTGTCTAATCTCCTTCAGCTGAAAGCTATATAATATTTTCTAGTTTGATATTTGTTTTGTATATAGTCAATCCATTTTTTCCATTCTTGCACATAATTCTCTTGTGTATGATCTTTTAAGAAAGTAGAAATCTTCGCCATCTCTGCAAATCCGGCCATCTTCTGGGTCCATTGATCAATAGTAGGCAGGACATCTTTCTTCCAGTGTTGGGCCACCAGCAATCTAGCTGCTGTCACCATATACAATATCAATTTTGTTTCCCCCATTGTAAAATCCTTGACTATACCCAATAGAAACAATTGTGGAGAAAATTGTAGCTTTTTCTTCAAAACGTTTTGCATAACCCACCATATTTTTATCCAAAAAGCCTTCACTTTCTTACAAGTCCACCATATGTGATAATATGTAGCATCTAAACAATCACATCTCCAACATTTTGGTTGAACATTAGGATACATACATGACAATTTCTTAGGATCTAAATGCCACCTATAAAACATTTTATAGAAATTCTCCCTCAAATTCTGCGATTGTGTAAATTTAACATTCTGAACCCATATTTTTTCCCAGGTATCCATCGTAACTGGTTCTGTAAAGTTTTGTGCCCATTTAATCATACAATCCTTAACCAACTCTTTTTCTGAGTCCCTTTCTAACAAAACATTATAAACTCTCTTAATATGCATTGGTCCTTTCTCTTTTATCTGTCTAACCAGTTCTACTTCATACATCATTAAACCAGTTTTTTGATCTTCTTTCCATCTCACTTGTACTTGATTATACTGTAACCAACTTAAAGCAATCCCTTCTGCCAACAGGGTTTGTAATGTCTTCAGCTGCTAACTACCCCCTTCAGTGAAGAGTACATCTTTATATAACCTCCCCCCCCCCCCGAGTGACTTAATTTTTGTATTTCACATGGTATCAGCAAGATCCAGCCAAAGCAGTATTTTATAATCCCATTTGAATCAGTGCTTTTTCCATATTCTCATCCAGGCACTTCTAAATATGTGACTGTTGAATACTTTGTCCACTTTATGGTCATAAAATAAATATGCATGCCAGCCCAATTCCAAATCGTGGCTTTCTATATTCAATATTCCATTCTTTGTTTTCCCAAACCAACCACTAGTATGTATCAATGCAGCTGCTTCATAGTATAATTGAAGGTTTGGGAGTTTAAGGCCACCACTCTCACGAGTATCTTGCATAATTTTCAGTTTAACTCTCGTTTTTTTCCCATTCCAAACAAACTTGGTAACTCCTTTTTGCCATTCTAACAATTGTTTATCAGTTTTAAGCACCGGTATCATTTGAAACAAAAAAAATAAATCTGGGTAAAACATTCATCTTTACTGCTGCTATTCTCCCAAGTAAATACAGTTACAGTTTTTTCCAAGTTTGCATTTCTTTTTGTATCTTTTGCCACAACAGTTCATAGTTATTTTGAAACAATTTTATATTTAAATCTGCTACTTGTATTCCTAGATATTTAACCTTCGATACTATTTCAAAACCTGCCATCCTTTCAAGTTCCTTGTTTTGAGTCATTATCAAATTCTTTGTTATCATCTTAGTTTTTCTCTGATTCAGTCTAAATCCTGATACCATACCATATTCTTCTTTAATAAGTTTCAACTGGATTATTGATTTCATCGGCCGTGTTAGGGTAAACACCAGATCGTCTGCAAATGCCCTAGTCCTATAATCTTCTTGTCTTATGACTATTCCATTTAAAGAGTTCGAGTCCCGTACTGTGTTCAACAAGACTTCTAAAGTTAAAATAAATAACAATGGGGATAATGGACACCCTTGTCTTGTACCTTTTTGTATGTTAAAATTCGCAGTTAAACTTCCATTAATAATAAGTTGTGCAAATTGCTCTTGGTATATCGCTGCAATTGCCTGTATAAAGCGAACCCCAAAGTCCATTTTTTCCAAAGTCTTTATTATAAAATTCCAATTCACTCGATCAAAGGCTTTCTCCACATCCAAAAAAGCTAGCACTGCAGGGATCTGTTTATTCTTTTCTATATAGTTCAACAAATCTATGATTTGCCTGACATTCTCTTTCATATATCTGCCTTCAATAAATCCTGCTTGATCATGATGAATCACCTCTTGAATAGCTGGCAATAACCTGTTGGCTAATACTTTTGCAAAAATTTTATAATCCGTATTTAAAAGAGATATTGGTCTAAAATTTTCTGGTTTTTTAGGACCTGAATCTTCTTTCGGTATCAATGATACAAAAGCTGCTTCCCATGAAGAAGGTATGTTACCACCTTGCTATATGCTACAAAATAAATCTTTAAGGTGGTCAATCATTTCAGCTTGTAAAGTTTTGTAATAAACTGCAGTTAGGCCATCCGTCCCTGGAGCTTTTGCTGGTTTCAATTGTTTTATAGCAAAACTATTCTCCTCAGCTGTTATTAGTTGATCCGTTCTTTCCGTATGAGCAGATGAAATCTTAGTAACCCTTTTTCCATCAAGATACTTATCTATAAGTTTTTTCTGTATATTGTCCTTGGCATATAACTTAGAATAATAATCCAAAAAGGCTTTTTTTATTAGTTCTTGCTGAAAAACTTCCTTCCCAGCATGCTCAATGGTGTCAATCGTGCATGTAGTTAATTGCTTCCTCAATGTATAAGCCAGCCATCTGCCTGGCTTATTAGCGTTAGCAAAAGTATTACATTTTGCAAATTGTAAGTTAGTTACTGTTTGTTCTGCTATAAGCATTTGAAATTGGTTCTTCAGAAGTTTAATAATTTCTTGTAATTTCCCATCTGTTGGATTTTTCATCAAAAGCTGTTCCTTCTTCTTTATCTCTCTTTCCAATTCTATTCTCTTTTTCTGTCTATTTTGTTTATGCTTAAAATTCATTTGTATCAGTACCCCTCTCATATATGCTTTACCTGCATCCCAAACTATTTCAATAGGGGTACCTTTATTTAAATTCCATCTGAAAAATTCCTTTATATGGTTCTTAAGTTCATTTACATTCTTTTCATATCTAAATAAATTTTCATTTAATCTCCAAGATTTTCTTTCTTTCCCATCTCAATTTCTATCCATACCAGACTATGGTCTTTTAATGTCCTAGGAAATATCTTCATTTTCCTCACTTTAGGAAGTAAATCCACCGTTAGCAAAATAAAATCTATCCTGGAAAAGGATTTATGCCTATCAGAATAAAAAGTAAAGTCCAAATCATCTGGATTATGCATTCTCCATATATCTTTCAATTCCAAATCCTCTTTCATATCAAAAAAGGCATGCGGTAATTAACACCTGTTTTATCTGGACTCTTTTTGTCCTTTTTAGGTTGAATAACTCCGTTCCAATCTCCCATAATTAAAATAGATGTAAAATTCCAATCTAAAAATTTTGAATGAAGCATTTTGTAAAAACTTTCTTGTTGCTGGTTAGGAGCATAAATTCCAACCACCAAGGTTGGGCCATTATCTGTAAAGAGTTCAATTGCAATATATCTCCCAAATTCATCTGCTTCTATAATTTTAGCTGAAAATTTTTTATTTATATATATCACCACTCCATTCTTCTTTTCCACATTTGAAGCAATAAATTGCGTTCCTAATTTAGAATTTATCAAATATTTCTGATCTTGTATTCTAATATGAGTTTCTTGCAAGCAAATAACATCATTATTAAATTGTTTCAGATAATGAAATACTTTCTTCCTTTTTTGTGGAGAATTCAATCCATTCACATTCCAAGACAAAAATTTAATTATCATTTGGGCTGCTCTGAAGTTTTGAGAACATTTGCTGGAGATCCCTTTCCACACAGGTAATCTTCGGCTTTGTTCCTCCCATAACTTCAACTTGCACCTTATCCTTAACCTTCTTTACTCATTGTGGCTTAACTCTCTCCTGTTGGAGTACTTCCTGCATTTGCTTGGATGCTGCTCTAGTTATACCTTGGTCATCTGCTTTAGATGCCATCAGTTCGAGATCCAACGCCACTTCTTTTGTAGTTTTCGATATATCCTCTGGGGAAGAAACTGGAAATGGTGCAAAAGGATCAGCCACAATACCCCCTGTGGCTCCCTGAGCCTCCATTGCTTCCTTTTGTGACTGTTTTATTTGTTCTTCCGTCTCCATCTCAAACTGTCTCTGTTCTTCAGCTTCCTTATTTATTGGAGAAGATGTTCATGGAATTGTTGAGCCCACTTTCAAAATATTGTAATAGAAATCTTCTGCTTTTGCTATAGTATTTAAGCGATACCTCACTCCTTGCATCCTCAATATTATGCCAACTGGTGCATCCCATCAAAACTGTATTTGTCGGTTCTTCAGTTCAGCCACCAAGAATCCAAAATCCTTTCTATCCTTTAACATTTTAGGAGGCAATTCTTTAAAAATTCCAATTTCAGATCCATCAATTTGAACAGTAGAGGTAAATGACCTTTGCAAGATATCATTTCTTATTCTTCTGTCTGTAAAATATATCACCACATCTCTAGGCAATTGTCTATAAACTGCCACCCAAGAATTCACTCTGTAAACCTTATCAATTAAAAAAAAAATCTCATCAGGATCATCAGCCTTTAATAACACTGCCAAAGCATCATCACAAACTTTCCTTAAATCTTCTCTACTGTTCTCTTTTATACCTCTAAGCCTAATGGCAAATTCCATTTGCCTAAATTGCATCATTGTTATCTCATTTTCAAGTCTTTGGTTTCTTCCATCCACTTCACTAATTTTAGAATCCATATCCTTCAGCCTAGTATCCACTTCCAGTGCAAGCTTTTCCACCTTTTTATCAATCTGCAGAACTACATCAGACAGGCCTTTCACCACTGTTTGGATGTCCTTATTAACTAAATCAAACTTTTCTTGAACAAGCCCTTTAACATCCTTAATTTCTTTGGTAATAAATTCTTTTAAATCCTGGAAGCCATCCCCCTTTGTCTGGCTTTGTGACTGTTATGGCTTATGAGTGGGGGAGCCCCCCCCCCCGCTGGCTTAGCCTCTGCTTTTGTTTGCTTTGATGACATTTTGCCACATATACGATTTCTGTTCCCAATACAAGATCCAAATCTTCCCAGTAATTTCTCCAGATTAAATCAGTTCAGTAAGAATCTCTATAGTTAATTTTTTTTTATTTTTATTTTTTCCCCTTCAAGCCGAATCTGTAACTTTGTAACGTGTAGCAATAAACAGACCAGTCCACTTTCGCTTTCAGCTGCTGTTTCCGCTGAAAGCAATTGCCTTTTTTTTCTTTTCCCTCCTCTCAAAGTTTCTCAGGTTTCAGAATTATAGTTCTTTAAGTTAATCCACAGGGCTAAAAATACTTGCGTTTTAATTTAGAGTCCTGATTCCACCCTGCTGTTGTGTTTGATTATTTAGTTGGTGGCGCTGTCTGGCTCTGCTCGAAGCAGAGTTTCCCCATCGTCTGGAGCTTCAGCAACTTAAAAAGGGAGTCCCACCCTGTTAACTCCCCAGAGCACCTGGGGGTCTCACAGGGGACTCTACCTAAAGTCCAAATCCTAGAAGATTGGGAGTTTTCTGAGCCATTTCTCTTCTCCGAAACGGCTCTTTTACAGGCGGCAGGGCTGGCAGTCTTGAAAGGACCGTCAGCGACGAACGCAGCTCAACCGGAAGTCCCCTGCATTCCATTCTTGCTTCGGTGCATCAGGGGGATCTTCTACAGTCCGTGGACCTCCGCGAGGCATATCTGCACGTTCCTGTTCACCCTTCTCATCAACAGTTTCTATGCTTCGAGTTTGCGGGCAGGCATTACCAGTACTGTGCGATGCCATTCGGACTTTCCTCTGCACCACGGACTTTCTCCATGTTGGTAGCAGTGGTGTCAGCCTCGCTCGGTTCGGTACCAGTGCGGACCCTGTGTTACCTGGACGATGTGCTGGTGCTGTCGTCTTCTCGAGCCATGGCATATCGGGACATGGACAGGGTCTTGGCGGCCTTCCAGGCGCATGGATTCACGATAAACATGGAGAAGAGTCACCGTGTTCCGTCCACGTCGATCTTGCACCTGGGCTTCATAATTGACTCGGCATGAGGGCAGGTGTTCTTGTCTCCGGACAGGGTGCGGGACATTTCGATGTTGCTGGACCTGGTGTTGGCCCGAAGGTTGGTGCCTCTGTTGACTCTGTTGGGGCTCTTGGGGAAGTTTGTCTCCTGTTACCAGATTGTCCCTTGGGCCTGCCGTCATTCCCATCTGCTTCAGTGGCTTCTCCTCCCGTTTCAATGGAAAGGGTGTGCCAATTCGTCAAGGAGAGTTCCCGTGCCCCTCTGGTCCTGCGTTGGTGGAAGTCGGCAGCTGTCCCTGCGTTGGTGGAAGTCGGCAGCTGTTTTGGAGGATGCCACTTTCTGGGCCTGGACTGAGTGGTGGTGACCACCGACGCCAGCCTTCATGGTTGGGGAGCTCACTTGGCCAATCGAGTGGCTCAGGGACTCTGGTCTCCGGCTGAGAGGGCCTTGAGCATCAATCTCCTTGGACTGCAAGCGATCAGGTTGGCTCTACTTCACATCCAGGCAGAGATTCAGGGTCGCCATGTCTTGATCCTCACGGACTACACGTCGGCCTAGGCACACATGATTCAAGAAGCTGGAACCCCATCACGGGCCCTACTGCTCGAGTCGGGGCAGCTCTTCAGCGGGGTGGAGTGGAATCTGTTGTCGATCCACGTGGACCACATCTCCGGTGTGGCAAATGCCCAGGCAGACTGGCTGAGCAGAGAGGTGATCGACCAGGCGGAGTGGCAGCTGCATCCGCGTCTGTTTCTGGAGTTGGCTCTCCGATTCAGGGATCTGGTGGTAGATCTTTTCATCTCTCCCACCAATGTCCAGCTTCCCCGTTTTGTCTCTTGTTATCCATTGCCGCTGGCAGAAGACACCGACGCCCTGCATTGCTGTTGGCCGGCCAGGCTGCTGTACGCTTTCCCTCTGATCACATTGATTCAACAGGTCGGCTTCCAGATTCTGTCATCGACACTATCCGGGCGGCTCGCCGACCGTCCACGGTGCGAATTTACGAGGCTTCTTGGAGGGTGTTTTGCCATTGGGCCGCTGGTACCCACGTGGATCCCACCTCGGCATCGGTGAAGGACATCCTCTGTTTCCTTCAGGTGGGCTTGGAGCGGGGGTTCGCCCCAGGTACCCTGCACTGTCAGGTGGTGGCTCTTTCGACGGTGGTTTCTGCTCCCCCTTACCAGTCATTGGCTCATCACCCCTGGATCCATGGGTTTCTTCATGGGGCGAGGAATTTACACCTGGCTGTGGTCCATCATTATCCCACTTGGGATTTGCAGTTGGTTTTGCAGGCGCTTACTGTTTCGCCTTTTGAACCTTTGGGGTTGGTGTCACTCAAGTTTCTTTCTTTTAAGGTGACCTTTCTCCTGGCGGTCATGTCAGCTCGGAGGATTTCGGGACTTGCCGCATTATCTGTCAGGGAGGACTTGTGCATCTTTCGCCCTAATACGATTGTACTTCATTTAGATCCGGCGTTTACGCCCAAAGTTAACTCATGGTTTCATTGCACGCAGGAGATTGTTTTGCCCTTCTCCTCGGCACCAGCGCGAAGTTCTTTGGCATACTCTGGACGTTCGTAGGGCTTTTGGTCGGTATATTCGCCAGACAGCTGCATTTTGAAAGACGGAGGCCTTTCTCGTATCGTTCCACCCGGCCTCCTTGGGACAGAAAGTGTCATCGGCCACGGTGGGTCAATGGATTAAAGCATGTATTGCGTCCGCTTACGAGCGCCAGGCTCGGTTGCCTCTGTCTCGGATTTTACCTCACTCAACACGGAGTGTGGCTACGGCGGCAGCCTGGTCGACTCAGGCATTGGTGCTGGACATTTGTTGGGTGGCCTCCTGGACTTCGTTGTCGCCGTTCATACGGCATTATCGGATTGACGCTTACGCTTCTGTGGATGCTTCATTTAGTAGAAGGGCTCTGCAGAGTGTTGTTGCGGGGTCTTCGGGGGAGAGCAGTCCGCCTCCCGGCCCTGTGGTTTGAGCTTGGGTATGTCCCACAGATGGAGTGGAGCTGCAGCACTCTGGAAAATGAATGTTGTCTTACCTGAACATCCTTTTTCGGGGCACTGCGGCTCCACTCCATTCCCTCCCTTCTCGTTGTTGTTGTTGTTGGCCTGCTCATGGTTGATTGGGTTGTTGTGTGCTTTTGGTTCTGACTAAAGTTTGTTGTTACCTTCTGTGCTGTGCCTTTGTTCAAGACTGGGGTATAAGGGGAGGCGTGGCTTGAGCATGGAGAGGGGAGCTAATTTAAAAGTTCTCTCAGTTGCTGTCAGATATGAGGATTAAATCCACAGATGGAGTGGAGCCGCAGCGCCCCAAAAAATGATGTTCAGGTAAGACAACGTCCATTTTATGATCAGTCCATACCTTGAAGGGCACTTTACCCCCTTGTAGAAAATAACTCCAGGAGAGGAGAGCCCTGCGGACTGCATAGGCTTCTTTCTCACAGATGGCCCACCTCCTTTCGGTCTCAGTGAGCTTCTTGGACACATAGGCAGAGGGTAGGAGCTGTCCTTATGGGTCTTTCTTATATATATATATATATATATATATATATATATATATATATATATATATATATAAAATTTTCTTTTAATACAAACATTCCATCTTACATTAAACAGTGTGTCATCTGGGTATAAATTCATTGTGTCTTAACAATTAAACTTACCACCATATTCATTTCTTACGTTCATTCTTATATTAATACTAAATAATAATAATACTGATAAAATAACATAAACCTAACATTTCTCTTCTTTACTTATCTGTTTTTACAATATATTGCTTTCATATTTATTCTCTAACCATTGATAAAATAACTCCCATATATTATAATAATCTGATTCTTCCTTTTCTTGAATTGCAAGTGTTAATCTGTTCATTTCTGCACATTCTAATATTTTCTTAATTACTTTTTCATCTATAGAGATCTCTTCATTTTTCCAATTTTGTGCAAATACAATTCTAACTGCGGTTATTACATGAATAATCAAATATACAGTTTCTTTACTATAAATTCCCGGTAAAATCCCCAACAGGAACAATTCCAGTTTTAAATCAATATGTTGTTGCAACATCTTCTCCAGCCACATACAAATTTTTGTGCAGTATCTTTTTGCTTCCCCACATGTCCACCCCATATGATAATATGACCCCGGTGTCTGTTGGCATTTCCAACATTTAGTTGATTTGCCTTTAAACATTTTTGCCAGTCTTTTGGGTGCTAAGTGCCATCTGTAAAACATCTTATATAAGTTTTTCTTGTGTGCAGTTGACAATATTAATTTGTAATTCCTATTCCATAATTGTTGCCATTTATCTAGCTCTATCATGTGACCAGAATTTTTGACCCATGCTATCATTGTTTCTTTGATTTGTTCTTCTTCTAATTTAATGCTCAATAAGTTAATGTACAATTTTTTTAATCATTCTCTCTTCTACTCCTGTCACTATCTTATCCAATTCTGCCAGTTCCATATAAAAACCATAAAGTTTAGCATCCTTTTCATATCTAGATTGTATTTGCAACTGTGTTTACCAATCCATATCAATCCCCTGCTTTTCCAGGTCATATTTCATTTTAAGTTCCCCCTTTTCCAACAAAATATCTTTGTATCCAACAATATTTCCCATATTAATAATATTTGGATGCATAAGTGCTTCCATCATTAAAAGTCAGACTGGTATCTTCAAGAAATGTTGCTCACTAATTTTTTCCCATACTAATAACAAAGCATTTCTTATATAGTGTCTTTGGAAGTAACCATGTATTTTATTTTTCCCATACCATACAAAAGCATGCCAACCTAATTGCAGGTCATGTCCCTCCAATGTCAATAACCTTGTATTTCTCAATATAATCCATTCCTTCATCCAAATTAGCACTGCTGCCTGATAATATAATTCCCAATTTGGTAATCCAAACCCTCCCCTAGCTCTTACATCTTGTAACATTTTTAGATTGATTCTCGCTTTTCCCCCCTGCCATATATATTTTACTATTATCTTATTGAGCTCTTTAAAATATTTTGTTCTCCAATTTTATTGGTAATGTTTGGAATAAAAACAATACTCTCAGTAATATGTTCATTTTAATTGTAGCTATTCTTCCTATTAATAATAATTGCAAGTTTTTCCATCTATCCAAATCTACCTCAATTTGCTTTTTTAGCTTATAGTAGTTGTCTTCCTTAATCATTTCACATCTTGTTAATTGTATCTCTAAAAATTTTATTTTCTTTGCAATCTGGATATCTAATCTCTTCATCAAGTCTCTTTTCTGTTTTTCTGTAATATTTTTCACTAAAATTTTCATTTTGTCCTTATTAATTTTCAGTCCTGCCACCTCACCATATTCTTCTATTTTTTAAAATAACTTTGGTCCTGTTTCTTGCGGATCTTCTAAAATAAATATCAAATCATCTGCAAATGCCTGAAATTTATATTCCTCCTTTTTTATTTCCATACCCTTTATCTCCTTATCCTGGCTTATATTTCTGTTTAATACCTCTAATGTCAATACAAATAACAATGAGGATAAAAGACATCCCTATCTTGTACCCTTCATAATATTAACCTTTTCAGTCATATCTCCATTTACCATCACCCTTGCTGATTGCTTATGATATATTGTCTTAATCATATTAATAAATTTTTCTCAAAAATCCATAACTTTTAGTTGCGTCAGCATAAATTGCCAGTATACATTGTCAAAGGCCTTCTGAGCATCAAGGAAAATCAAGGCCATTTGGTTCCCTGGAAGCGCTTCCTAATATTCCAGTGTGTTTAATATTATTCTCATATTGTCTTTAATTTGTCTGTTAGGTAAGAATCCATTTTGATTTGTATGTATAAATTCATTTAAAAATCTCTTTAGTCTTTCTGCTATAATTGAAGCAAATATAATCCACATTCAAAAGAGAAATTGGTCTGTAATTTTTTATCTGTTGCAAGTCTGCATCTTCTTTCAGTATAAGAGTAATATACGCCTCCATCCATGAAGTTGGTATTTTCATCTCTATCAGCAGGTCATTGAATACTTCCAGAATCATATTACTTATAACATTTAGTAGTATTTTATACAGTTCTGCTGGTAGCCCATCTGGACCTGGTGTTTTGCCATTCTTTTGTCTTTTGATAGCTTCTGTGAGTTCCATCATTGGTATTCTTTCCTCCAGTGTCTTTTTAAATGTCTTTGGTATTGTAGGTAATTCAGCTTTTTCCAAATATTGTTTTTTTTTCTGAGATTGCTTATATAATTTTTCATAGTAGTTCCCTTTTTTCTTCATTTCTATAATGTAAAGTCCCTTTCTCATCCATTAATTGGCAAATCAGCTTTTTCTCCTGCTCTTTTTTCAGTCTATATGCCAACCATCTTCCTGGTTTATTTGTATTTTCAAAAAAGTTTTGCTTAGCTCTCTGAATCTTTTGTGCTTCTCTTTCTATTAAGTTTAGTTTATATTTTTTCAAGTCCTTTTCTGTATCCCATACATTTTGTAATGATGTTTCTCCTTTTCTATTCTCTTTGAAGAAGACCAGCATTCTTTCCATAAATTGTATAAAGTCTTTTTCTTTTAAAATTGTTTGGTTCATTGTCCATCTTAACTTCTTTTTTTGTCCTCTCCATATAATTTTCATCGGATTATAATCTGCCCATGTGCTTGCTTCTATACTTATTTCTTGTATATTGGGTAGTAGCTCAGTTGATATGCACATCATGTCTATTCTAGACCAAGACATATGTCTATTAGAATAAAATGTGTATTGATTTTTGTCCAGATATATTCCTCACCAAGCATCTTGCATACCTAATTCTTCCACCATTTTAAAAAAGATTTTTGGAAGTTTCTTCCCAGCTCTTTTATTCCTTTTTCTAGTTTTAAAGTCCAATTCTGCATGCACAATTGCATTGAAGTTACCCACAATACATATATTCTCATATTCCAGTTCTATTATTTTTCTATATAGTTTACTTTTTCTTTCTTTCTCCCCCCCCCCCCAATCACTTGCATAGGAATTATTCTTTATACTATTTATGTTGTTTGTATTTTTTGTCAAGGATTTCACCAGGGAGGCTAAAACCAATTTCATTGTATACATGATGTACAATAACAATAAAGGCTATACTACTATAGAAATCTTCTTGCTTCTCATTTGGTGTATATATCACCACTAACAATATTTGTTTGTTATTCAACATTATCTCCACCATCAAAATTCTTCCTTCCTCATCCAGAAATGTTTGTTTAGCTTAATCATCTCTTATATATAGTGCTACACCTCTCTTACTTTGCTGTGCAAGTAAGGTGTATAATTTTCCCATTTTTGGGTATTCCAAAATTTTTCCATGTTGTTTACTAATGTGGACTTCTTGTAAACAAATTATGTCCTGTTTTAGTCTTTCTAATTTATTAAAAACTCTTTTCCTTTTTATTGCCAAATTCAATCCATTTATGTTGATTGACATTAACTTTATTTCTCCTTCCATAGTTCTACTTGTATATAGGATTTGCTGCTCTAGTCATTCTTGACTCTCTTGGTTCCTTTGCCCTTGCTCCTTCTCTCTCTCTTTTTTTATTATTAAAAAGTTTTACACAACAAAGAATTTTTTTATTTTTCTCCCCCCCCACTATTCCCCCCCACCCTCTTCCCCTCCCTCCAACACCCCCAACACCCCTTCCCACCCTCCCCCCCAGACTTCCCAGAGCAAAATACAGGGTGTTTCAATTAAAAATCATAAGCTAAATTAACCTAACTATCTTTAAACTAACACATCTCCCCCTAGAACCTTAACTCCGCTATAAGTAACATAATACACCCAAAATTAGCATTTATTCATAAGCTATTTCATATTTTCTTGTCTGGCATTTTATAAAAAATTTCTCTTAAATTTTGTGCTTGTGTAAATTTAACATTTCTAAACCAGATCTTCTCCCAAGTTTCCATCATCACTGGTTCCTGAAAGTTTTGTGCCCATTTTATCATACAATCTTTAACCAATTCCGTTTCCGAGTCTATCTCCAGTAATGCATTATACAACCTTTTGATATGCATTTGGCTTTGATCTCTAATCTGTTTTACCAAATTTTCTTCACTTTGTATAACACCAATTTTTTGGTCCTCACTCCATCTAGCTTGTAGCTGACCATACTGAAACCAAATATAAATTATCCCTTCTTCTTTCAATGCATTTAAAGATTTCAATTGCAATTTGCCCCTTTCCATAAAAAGAAGCTCTTTATAAGTGATCACCTCCTGTTTTTGTTCTCTACTTATATTTTCTATTGCATGTCTTAGATTTGCCCATATTGGTAATTTATAATTTAACTTATATTGATATTTTTTCCACACCCTCCACAAAGCATTTCTAAGTATATGACCTTTAAACATCTTATCCACCTTTTTTTCATGTAACAAGTAAGCATGCCACCCATATAACAAATCATAACCTTCTATATTTAAGATTCTCTCTTCAATTAAATTAAATTAAATTAAACCAATCACTAATTTGTGATAAGACAGCTGCGTCATAATACAATTTTAAATTAGGCATTTTAAGACCTCCTCTCTCACGTACATCCTGTATAATTTTCAGTTTTATTCTTGGCTTTTTACCATCCCAGATAAATGTATTAACCCCTTTTTGCCACTCCCTTAAGTTTCCATCTTTCTTGAGCACTGATATCATTTGGAACAAAAATAAAAATCTAGGTAATACATTCATTTTTATGACTGCTATCCTTCCCAATAAGGATAATTGTAACTTTTTCCATGTTTCCATTTCTTTCTGCACGTTTTGCCAAAGAACTTCATAATTGTTCTTAAATAATTTTGTATTTGAGGATGCAATGTATATTCCTAAGTATTTAACCTTTTTAACTATTTCAAACCCTGTTATTCTTCTTAATTCTTCCTGTTGAGATATAGACATGTTCTTAGTTATCACCTTTGTCTTATGTTGATTTACTTTAAATCCAGATACCTTACCATATTGAGCTAATATATCCAACATATATGAAACCGATTCTGTAGGCTGAGACAAGGTAACCACCAAATCATGAACAAACGCTCTTAGTCTATAATCTTGCTGTCTAATTACAATTCCCTTTATTTTATTCGAATCACGTATCTTGTTCAATAAGATTTCTAAAGTCAGAATAAACAACAATGGGGACAGGGGACAACCCTGCCGTGTTCCTTTCTCAATTTTAAATACCTCTGTTAAACCTCCATTGACTATTATTTGTGCAGTTTGCTCCTGATATATTGCTCTAATTGATTGCATAAAATAGTCTCCAAAATGCATTTTTTCTATTATCTTAAACAAAAATTGCCAATTCAGTCGATCAAATGCCTTCTCTGCATCCAAAAATACAAAAGCTGCAGGAACTTGGTTGTTTTTTTTCAAATACTCCAGTAAATTTACAACTTGTCTAACATTGTATTTCATTTGTCTCCCTTTTATAAACCCTGATTGGTCATTATGAACTGTTTGTTGCATAACTGGCATTAATCTATTCGCTAATATCTTAGCAAAAACTTTATAATCAATGTTCAAAAGTGATATTGGCCTAAAATTTTCAGGTTTAGTACAATTTTGATCTTCCTTTGGAATCAATGAAACAAAAGCTGTTCTCCAGGAGGGTGGGACTCCTCCACCTAGTTGGATTTTACAAAATAAAACTCTAAATGGTTCTACCATTTCTAGCTGTAAATTCTTGTAACAAGCAGCTGTTAATCCATCTGTTCCCGGGGCTTTACCTGTTTTTAACTGTTTAATTACAGCAATAATCTCCTCAGAGGTTATTGGTTGATTCAGCCCCTCCCTCTGCTCCGACATTAGTTCAGGAATATTCTCCCCCTTTAAATATCTATCTATTTCTGTGCCTTGAACTGAGTCCTTAACATACAACTTTGTATAAAATTCTAAGAAAGCTTTTTTAATCAAATTCTGCTGATAAACTTCCTTGCCTCTGAATTCAATCTTTTCAATAACTCGTGATTTTTGTTTTTTCCTCAGCATATAGGCCAACCATCTATTTGGTTTATTAGCATTACAAAATGTGTTGTGTTTAGCATACTGTAAACTGATTGCCACTTGATCAGCCATCAGCATATTAAATTGCTCTCGCAATATGTTTATTGTCTCTTTTACTTTCTTATCACTTGGATTAATAATAAGTAATTGTTCTTTCTTTTTTATTTCTTTCTCAATCTCTTTCCACTTCTGTTGTTCTTTTAGTCTTTATTTATTATTCATAT
>WNWU01013517.1:1789858-1804944 GCA_012654045.1 Ptyas mucosa
CTCTTTCCACTTCTGTTGTTCTTTTAGTCTTTATTTATTATTCATATGTATTAAGATTCCCCTCATATAGGCCTTACTAGCCTCCCACACCATTTCCATTGAAGTATCTTTATACATATTAATAGCAAAAAATTCTTTCATTTGTTTTTTAAGCTCATTCACATTTTCTTCATATCTAAATAAATTTTCATTTAACCTCCAAGACCTTCTTTCTTCCTTTTCCTGTTCTAATTCCATCCAAACCGGGCTATGGTCAGTTAAAGTTCTTGGACATATCTTCATCTTCTTCACCCTGAAAAGAAAATCATTTGTGGTTAATATAAAATCAATCCTAGAAAAGGATTGGTGTCTATCAGAGAAAAAAGTAAAATCTCTGTCATCAGCATTCTGTATTCTCCAAATATCTCTCAGTTCCATATCTTCCATCATGTCAAAAAAAGATTTGGGTAATTTTGCACGTGTTGAATTCTTTGACAAACTTTTTTTTATCTTTCTGTGTGTCTATTACACCAGTCCAGTCACCCATCAGTATAAGAGCTTTGTAGTCCCATTGTATTATTTTAGTATGTAAAAATTTATAAATTTGTCCTGTTGTTAATTAGGTGCATATATCCCAACTAGAAGCATTTTTCCATTCTGAGTTAATAATTCAATTGCAATATATCTGCCTTGGGCATCTGTTTCAATTAATTTAGCTGGTATACCTTTCTTTATGTAGATAACTAGACGATTTCTCTTCTCGGATGATGCTGCAATAAAATGTGAGCCTAGTCTTGAATTTGTCAAATATTTTTGATCTGATAGTCTAATATGTGTTTCTTGCAAACAGATGACATCATTCTTAAATTATTTCAAATAAGGAAATATTTTCTTTCTTTTTTGTGGGAAATTTAAACATTAACATTCCAAGATAGAAATTTAGTTGCCATCTTTGGCCCCTCGAAGCTTCATGAGTATACGCTGAATGTCCTCCTCCATCATGGTCTTCAGCCTGGCCCCTCCCACAGCTTCTGTTTTACGAGCTTCTTTAGATGAGACTTGAGATTGCTGCACTTTAAGTTGTTGTTCATGACGTTTATAAGTTGCTCGTGTCATTCATTGTTCTCTTGGCTCCTCTGGCTTCTTGGATAATTCAGAAGATGGGGGTAGGCCCCCAGATTGAACTAACTCTTCCTCCAAGTTAGTTCCTGTTTCGGATAAGCTTTTATTAACAATGTAAAAGTAACTAACGACGCTTATAAAGCGTCTTCCAAGGGAACACCCAGGAACCGGAAACACCTCATAGAGGCACATAGAAATAAAAATTAAAAGCAAACACAACCCCATAACATCTCCCCTTTTCTAATAACAGCAACCCTTTCTACAAATTGAGTCTATCAGGGGGGCATGAACATCTCCCACTCCTACTAATGACTGGTTCTCTTACGCCTGCCTCTCTCACGCAGGCCGGATCTCTTCGCTCTCTCATGCCAGCCAGATCTCTTCGCTCGCCATTTTCTGAGGCCTCAGATGTTTGGCTATCACCCGACACAGCAACTAGCTCAGGACTGTCCTCAATGTCTGACGGGCATTCGTTATTATCCTTAAGTAGGTTTGGCTAAACTACTGGGTCTGACCCACCAACTAAATGTGAGGAGTCTGGTTGCTCAGCCACATGCAAGTCCACACGGTTCTGCCGATATCGGGTTCCTCCAACCTCTACCAAATAGGAACGAGGTGCCACTTGTTGTAAACAGGTACCCCTTTCCCAATGGCCAGTCTGATCTCCAGGCAGTGGTCTCATCCAAATTCGCTCTCCCACCCTTAGTTCTGGCAGGTCTCATGCAGATCTATCATATTTGGCCTTCGCCACTTGCCTCTTCTGTCGTAGCCTTTCCGGGACCCCATGTATCATCACGAGCTCAAGCAACTTATTTGCCATGAGTAAGAACGTCTTTAATCTCCATGACATTAATCTTTGTGCTGGGCTACTGTCCATCCCTTCGGTTGGCGTATTCCTCCAATGTAGAATAGCCTTCCATGGATCGCTACTTTCGCCAGATGCTTTCCTACATAAGTTCTTAGCAATCTTTACAACTGATTCAGCTTTTCCATTCGCTTGCAGATGACGTGACGATGAAGTAATATGATCAAACTCCCATTCAGCAGCAAATTTCTTGAATTGCAGACTTGCAAATTGAGGACCATTATCTGTAATAACTGTATTTGGTTGCCCATAACGTGCAAACTGAGACTTACATCTCTTAATGGTGGTCTCAGCTGAAAGGTCTGGAAGGAGGTCAATCTCCCAAAAGTCAGAGTAGTGGTCCACTATTATCAAGTGCTCTTTCCCTGCATAATTAAACAAGTCCATACTAATGACCTGCCAAGGTCGGGATGGTATCTCATGTGACATCATAGTTTCTTTCTGTTGCCGATATGCATATTCATTACAGATGGTACAATTACTGACAAAATCCTCAATTTTGCCTCGCATATTCGGCCAGTACAATGTGTCATGGGCTTGTCTATAGCATGCATCCCCACCAATATGGCTTGAATGGATGCGCGATAACATCTCCGGTCTCAATAACTTTGGCACTATAACTCTTGGACCCTTATACAGAATGCCATCTTGTACAGCAATCTCATCTCTGAAGGACCAGTATTCCCTTACAGTCAGGGGAACTGCCTCTTTCACATCCGGCCACCCACTCAGCACGATAGTCTTTAGTGTCTGTAGGGCCACATCAGCATCCGTATGTTGCCTCAACTGCTGTAACCACTGATTCGTAACATTAAGATATTCTGCTTGGTTAATTTCAGCAAAACATGTTTGTTCCTGTCACAGCCAACAAACCGTCTGGTATTCATGTTCTCTTCCCGTAGCTGTCTGATCTACTGTGGCTCTACTCAGAGTGTCACTGATGTACATTTCACATCCTGGCTTAAATCTACATCTAGATTATAATGCTGTAAACTGAGCATCATGCTTTGCAAATGCTTAGGGGCACACAGGAGAGGCTTTTTGAATATAGTTATTAATGGTTTGTGATCATTTTCAACTGTAATTATATCTCTACCATAGAGGTAACAATGGAAACGCTGGCACGCAAATACGATACTTAAACATTCTTTCTCAATCTGAGCATAGTTTAACTCTGCTGGCGAAAGCGCTCTGGACGCATATGCAACTGGCTGACCTTCTTGTAACAAGCAGCATCCCAGACCGTTCTTACTTGAGTTGCTTTGAACAGTAACTGTCTTTGTGACATCATAGTATTTTAATACTGGAGCGGTAGTAACCAAGCGTTTTATCTCTTGCACTGCCTGTTCATGTTTAGGTAGCCAGTACCAAACTGCGTCTTTATCCAAGAGACGTCTCAATGGCTGACACACCTCAGATAAGTGTGGCAAGAATTTTGCTAGATATGTTACAAAGCCAATGAATCTCTGCACTGATTTAGCATTAGTAGGCGGTGGCATATTCACAATAGCTCTGATCTTGTCTGGGTCCGCTTTTAACCCTTGTGATGTTAAAATATGTCCATGAAAGCGGACTTCTCACACCTTAAACTGTAGCTTCTTTACGCTGAGCCTCAGCTTCACCTGCTTACACCACTCCAATAGTGCCATTAATTTTCCATTGTGATCATGCTCCGCTTCATCATCAGTGTCACCACACCCAACTACAAGATTATCATCCGCTATAGGCTCAATTCTGCTGAGGCCACTCAATAATTCATGTTGCTTCCTTTGATAAATTTCTGGTGCTACAGAGACACCAAAGGGCAGTTTAAGCCACCTCTTTCTGCCCCAAGGAGTCCAGAACATAGTCATATAACTGCTCTCTTTGTCCAGTTTGCACTGTAGGAAGGCATCCCTGGCATCAACAAGTATAACAACTCGTGCCTTAGGCAGCTTGTGCAAAACATCCTCTAACGTTGGCATTGGGTAGTGCGATCGTTTCAAGGCCATATTCAAAAACTTAGGATCGATGCAAATTCGGATCTTTTCCAACTTCCTAATCACCACCATATTACTTATCCAGTCAGTTGGCTCGGCTACTGAAACAATATGTCCCTCTGCTTCATATTTATCCAACTGTGCTTTAACCTGTGACTTAATGGCTATAGGGACATTACGCGGGGCACTTTGTACTGGAGAGACAGCGGGGTCAAGTTGGAAATGAACCTCTCCAGGCACAGATGCAATAGGGCCCTCAAACACCTCCCTATAAACTTGGAGGACTTGGTGCTTTATCAATGGCCTCCCCAAGACTTTGGAGGAATAGGTGTCAACATTATGTAACTCCCTCGGAAGGGTAAATTGCATCAGTCCCAAACGCTCACATGTTGAGCCTGACAGTAACGGCTTTTGATCTACATTCACCATTTCAAATTCCAATTTATGAGTAACCCCATGTATGTTACACTCTGTATAAAATAAGCCTAGTGACTCCATCAGTTCCCCTGAATATAACTTCAATGTGGCACTACTAGGCTGAAGGGGTGTCTCAGGTGCCAATTTCCTTTTGTCCTTTAGGCTCATCACATCGCATGTTGCCCCTGAGTCCAACTGACAAGATTGAGTTATATCATTAAATTTAAGATTAACAAACCACTTTTTGCCCTTTGAATGTACTGCACCAATGCATTCTTTCATATAGATCGCATCAGTGGTGAACAGGGATATATCCTCTAAATCCGACGTTTGCTTGACCATATGCAACTTCCTTGCTTCCAGACACACCCCAGCAAAATGATTCAGCCTCCCACACACCCTACAGGTTTTACCGTATGCTGGACACCGATCTTTCCCACGTGCATGCACATTGTCACAGTATTTACACGGTGTGTGGTTATCTGCTGACAAATTGCGAGGTTTCTGTTTAAACTGCTGTTGTTGCTGACAATTCCTCATGGTTGGCTGGTGCTTGTAAGCTACATTAACACAGTTGGTCTGTTTATCTCGCTCCAACGCCATCAGCCGTTTATCTGTAAGTTCAATAGTCTGACATATTTCTATGGCTAATTGCAAAGTTAAACCATGTTCTCTTAATAAACGGCGGCGTGTACTTTCCTTGGCAACTCCCAAAACTATTTTGTCTTGGATGAGTTCATCTCTCAGGGACCCATAGTCACAACTTGCTGCCCTTTCCTTTAAGCGTGTTACAAAGGTGTCTATCGTCTCTCCTTCTTCCTGCATGCAGCTGCCAAAAAGATATATAAATTTTATATATTTCATATATAAAATTCTTATGCGGTCTGAAAAAAGCTTCCAAAGCGTCCAAAATAGCCTTAGTATCAGTCCTCTGTTCTTCTGTAAGAATTAAACTATGCTTATAAATATGAAGACATTCTGCACCCATCAATCTTCTTAATGTGGCAGCTTGTACTGCTGCTGGCTTATCATCTAGGCCTGTCGCCAAAGAGTAATCTTCAAATTCTGCTCTAAAATTTTCCCAATTAGTGCTAGAGTCATCACTCACTTGCATGGGTTGCGGCAATGGTATATTATCAGCCATGTTATCAGCTATATTTCTTATTTCAAATGCTCAACTTTCAGAGCCAAACCACTTCTGACACCATGTTTCGGATAAGCTTTTATTAACAATGTAAAAGTAGCTAACAACGCTTATAAAGCGTCTTCCAAGGGAACACCCAGGAACTGGAAACACCTCATAGAGGCACATAGAAATAAAGATTAAAAGCAAACACAACCCCATAACAGTTCCTCCAGCTGCAGCTGGAGCATAAGTTTGTATCTGCTTTTTGTCTTTCTCTTGTTGTACCCTCTCCTTCTCCTTTTCATCTTTCTCTTGTTGTAAGATCTCCGTTTTCTTTTCCTTTCTACCCACCCCTGGAGAGGGTGGGTGTCCAGCCTTTAAGACATTAATGTAGAAATCTTTTGCCTTTCAGGGTGTGTTTAAACGATGTCTTTCTCCACCATAATTCACTGTTAGGCCAGTTGGAACATCCCATCTATATGGAATCTGGTGATTTCTCAACTCATTTACCAAAAAGCCAAAATCCTTTCTGTCTCTTAACATCTTAGGAGGAATCTCTTTCAAAACAGCCAGTTCTTTTCCATCCACTTGAACCTTGTTCCTGTAAGAAGCTTGCACAATGTCATTTCTAATCCTCCTAGTTGTAAAGTAAATCACCACATCTCTAGGCAGCTGCCTTTGTCTTGCTGCCCAGGAGTTAACCCTGTAGATTTTGTCTATCTCAATTGCAATGTGTTCTGGTATTTCTTCAAGTATCACTGCCAAAGCCTCAGCACAAATCTCTCTTAGGTTTTCATGACCATTTTCTTTTAGCCCTCTCAATCTCAGGGCAAATTCCATAGATCTGTATTGTAGCATAACCACATCATCATCCACCTTCTCTGTTTTAGTCACAATTTCCCCTAATTTATTCTCCAAATTCAGGGTAGCCTCATTGGTTTCTTCCACTCTCCCCTCCAACTGTACAAGGTGATTTGCCAGTCCTGAAACTGCCAGAATAATATCTTCTCTTATTTCATCATGCTTTTCTTCCACCACATCTTTAATTTCTTTTATGTCTGCAGCAACTTCTTTAAATTTCCCATCCATAATTACTGTTAAATCATTCATAGCTGCAGTTTGGTTAGTCATAGCTACTTTTATAAAATCTTTAAGATCTTTTAAGGAGGCCTTCTGACTCTGTGGTTCCACAGGAAGTTGTGCTTTCTGTGTCACAACTGACATTATTGGGGAACCACCTCCACCTTTGTGAACTACAGATTTAAGTTGTTTGGCAGCCATCTTATGTTTAAAAAAGTCTTTTTGTTTTTAACATCCACAAAGTCTCTTAAGCAATTTTGCAGCAATATTCAAAAATAATTTTGCAATTTATAACCTTTCCTCCAACTCCACCAAGCTCTCAGTCCAGCAGCCTTAAGCACTTTCAAAGTGCAAACTGCAAAAGGCACTTTCGTTTCTCACTTTCACTTTCACACCCACAGCAGAAGCGCCATCTTCCAGCCTCCAGCTCAGAAAAGTTTTTCTTAGCAACAAAATAACCTCGGAGCTAAGTGTTAATATTTGCACTCTGCCTGCTCTCCTGCTTCCGTTCTGTCTGCTCCTGGAGTCAATAGATCTTTCTTTTGACAGCAGAATTGGTCGCGACATCTGGCTCTGTTTAAACAGAGTCGTCCCGGATCCGGAGCATCAGTGGACTGGATGGGGGGCTCTCAGGGAATTATCCCAGGAGCTTTCGGGGAGCTCTACCCGAGCTCACCGGCTTATCTCTCCTTCTTCTCCGTAAGGGGAGGTTTTCAAGCTGTGAGACAGCAGATTAATGCTGTCAAAGCGGCTTCAATGTAATCGCAGGGCTGGCGGTCCGTAGGACCGTCCACAACGCCAGCGGCGCCAACCGGAATTCTCCGCCCTTGCACCTTCTCATATTGCTATTTCCTCCTTGTCTCTTGCATTTTTTTTCTGTTGTTTATCCCTCTCTTCCACAAATTCTTCCTGGCATCTAGTCTCTCTCTCTTCTCTTAATCTTTCTTCTTCTTGTGGTCCCAAGTATTCATCATAAAATTATTCTGCAAATATCACATTGATTTTGAAAGAAAATACTAATTTAATTAAAAACTATAGGCCTATCTTGCTGTTGAATACAGATTATGAAATATTTATGTAATAATAACTGAAAGATTGAAAAGGTTTCTAAATGAATTTATACATGTGGATCAAAATGGCTTTTTGCCAAAAAGACAAATCAGGAACAATATGAGAACAATACTTGATACACTAGAATATTATGAATAACACAGCGAGACACAAGTGGTATGGATGTTTCTAGATGCCCCAAAAGCCTTTGATAATGTCAAATTGAATTTTATGCTGCAACAACTAAGATACATGGATTTTGGTGATACATTTTTAAACATGTTTACAGCAATATTCCAAACAGGAGTCCAGAGCAATAGTGAAGTGAGAGGTGACAACAAACTTTAAAATCCAGAAAGGCACAAGACAAGGGTATCCATTATCCCTATTGTTATTTATATTGACTTTGGAAGTACTAACAAGAATAAAAAGAAAAGACACACAGATTAAAGGATTGGAAATCAAAGGAGAAACTTTTTGCAGATGATTTAGTCTTCATACTAGAGGACCATTGCAATTGGGTTTGAGGCTTATGGAGGTATTGGAGGAATATGGAGAAATAGCTGGATTAAAAGTAAATAAGGAGAAAACCAAAATGATTGCTAAAATAAACAGAAAGATGATTTGACCAAGGGAATAAATATACAATTAGTAAAAAAAAGGTGAAGTATCTAGGGATTTATTTGATGGCAAGATGCACATTGATTAAGGAGGACAATTATATTATACTATTAAATCAGATAAAAGCAGACTTGGAGAGATGGGGAAACATCTAACTCTCCTTGATGGGTAGAATAGCAACTATTAAAATGAATGTTCTGCCAAAATTAATCTTCATATTCAAAAATATACCTATAAAATTAGAGAGAAAGTATTTTGATAATTTGAACAAACTTGTGTTGAAATTTATATGGCGGGGGAAAAGTCAAGAATTAAATTGAAACTCCTTCAGGAGGCCAAAGAAAAAGGAGGGTTTGGTTTGCCCAATTGGGAACTATATTACCAAGCGACAATGATCACTTGGGTCAAAGAATGGATAACCCTAAGAAACAAAATATTATTAACATTAGAAGGTCATGACATTCAAACAGGATGGCATGCATTCCTCTGATATGAAAGACATAAGGCACATCAATACTTCCAAAGACATCACATATGACAGGCATTATTGGAAATATGGAACAAAAAAACCCCCAGAACTACAGGGAAATACTGATCTGGCTCTCCTCCCTAGAAGCGATGGTATATCCAAATCTTATCAACTGGGGAAAAATTGTGGCATACAAAGATATAGTAGATGAACAGGGGAGATTAAAATTGAGACTGCACCTAAAAGAACAAGGGTTAGAATTGGAATTGTGGTCATATTTACAAATTCAGTCAAGTTATATGAAAGAAATGAAAACGTGGGACATCAGCAGAAATTTAATGATATTAGATAAACTTTTATTGGGGACAGAGGAAAAAATAATTAAAGCAATGTATAAAATTTTATTAGAATACAAAATGGAGGAAGAGCATATTAAAGAGATGAAGGTGGTATGGGCAAAGAACTTTGGATACAATATCAAATTGGAAAAGTGGAAAAAATTATGGGAAAGAAACAGGAAGCTACGTCGTACAAAGAGAACCTATATAAAATGTTTTATAGGTGGAACCTATCACCAGCTAGGCTAGCCAAAATGTATAAAAATCTATCACCTAAATGCTGGAAATGTGATCAAATACTGGACACCTATAACCACTTATGGTGGACATGTAGAAAAGCAAAAGAATATTGGCAAAGGATCCAAATGTGGTTAGAAGAAATGACAGGACAGAAAGTGGAATTCAAACCAGAACTATTTCTATTAGTAATTATAAAAGAAGGTTTAAGTAAAAGGTTAACATATATAACATTGCCTATCATAACAGCAGCAAGAATAGTTTACTCCCAACACTGGAAGAGTGAAAACATACTGAAAGAATGGGAAATAATAAAGAAAATATTTGAATGTGCAGAATGTGATAGACTGACGTTAGAACTGAAAAATAAAGAAAAGACAGAATACTATGAGATTATAAATTTTATCAATGGTTAGATCTAAGGAATGGAAGTTGGAACAGATAAGAACAAGGAGGTATAGATCAAACCAAGATGCAATATAGTATGTATCTGTAAATATGTAAAAGAAGTTAAGTATGTGTATAGAATTAGTAAGTAGTAATGCATATTGAAGATATAAGAAACTTAGGTTATAATTTGTATACATTTATATTTTGAATGGCAGTGATATCACCAAGATGGTTCCACCATGTCCAACTTTTGTTTTAACAATAAAGGTTTAAAAAATTTTTTTAAATTTTTTTTTAAATTGTTCTGCCTTCTCTACTGAATCTAACCTATGTCTTTGCTCCTGCCAAGTAACCAGTACTCTGTCTGGTATCAACCATCTAAAATTCACTCCTTTTTTTGATCAAACACTTCATCAAAAATTGGTATTCCCCTCTCAAATCTTTAACCTTCCTTGGAATTTGTTTTAACGCTACTATTTCTCTACCTTTATACTTAATTGGATTGTCTCTTGCTTTCTGTAGAATCTCATTTTTTTATTGCTTTCTTGGTGAACTTGACCTCTCTAGGTACCTGTACCTGTACCTCTCTAGGTAATTTATTTCTTATTGCATACCTAGTATGCACTCAGAATATCTCGTCAATCTCATTCAAGATTTTTTTCCTTATTTTCCTCCATTGGTTCCACCAGCAAGTCAGCCATTATCTCTGCTAAATTTTCTCCTTTCTCTTCTTCCATGTTCTGGAATCTCAAGTAATAATCTGCCCTGTCCATTTCTAAAGAGATGATTGCTTTATCTTTATTTCTATCTGCCACTATTAATCTATAATCCAGCTCTCCCAATCTTTTTTCTGTTGCTTCATCTTTTTCTTTTACTTTTTGTACTCTTTGTTCATTTTTTCCCCATAATCTCTTGAACATTTTCTAATTTGCTTTCTACTTTCTCCATTCTCTCATCTATTTTGCCTATTCTTTCCTTCAATCCTCATGAAGAGTTTGTATCATGGTTTTCAATTCTAGTTGCATGGCATTAGATCTTTCTTTCTTTCTTTCTTTCTTTCTTTCTTTCTTTCTTTCTTTCTTTTTGTATTATGGCCTCCAGTATTCTCTGATCCACAGGGCTAGTAGTTGCAGATGAACTCGCTGAAGCCGTGCTGATTATGTTTTCTTCGTTTTGTGATGTTTTATATCTTGTAATCCACCAAGTGTAAAAAATATGATTCAAATTCAATTTATAATCCAAATATAGGTCCTCCAGCAAGAAGACAGGGAGGAGATGGGAGAAAGAAAAAAACCAAGAAAAAAAAACCAAGGGAAAAAAGAATAATCCAGTTCTAATCCCAGTCCAAAACCCAATCTTTGATGTCCTTCTCAGAATTTATTCCAACTTCTTTACTTCAGGTTCTTCTAACCTTAATCCAGATAGCCTCTAAAAGAGGAGCTTATAAAATAAAATTTTATAATCTAAATCAGCCCACCAAGCCAAAAAAAATCATTATCCAGCATATTCAATTCAAGATGGTGCCCAGGAAGGCGGTTCTGGTTTGATATGTTCCTGGGAATGGGGGACGACCTCTGGCACTTTAAGACCTTTGCGGGGGTTTAAATACATCCATCCTACCCCCAGTACTAGAGATGGGGCTTCTTCTCTATACTTTGAAGGGTACCAGAACACCAAGAAAGAGCAGAAATGGCTATTAAAAGACGCCATGGGGCCCCTTTCAGAAACAGCTGTTAAAGGAAATGGCAGTTAGAAAGCACCACGGAATAACAGCAAGAACAGCTGTTTGGCGGTTTGCTTTCTCTCTTCAATATGACTGGCGGCGGTCGGGGAATTAGCAGCAGCCTCGAAACAACGATGACAGCGATACGAGGGCTTCCCCCAGCTCTCTGGCTTCTCTGGGGTATTTTGAAACCCCCAGCATTTCTGGAATGGAAAGGGAACTCCTCCAAAACAGCAGGAGAGAAGAATCGATCATCAGAAGGCATCGGGAGATGGCGACAGAAACAAATACTCAGCAACTTTTTATCTCCCTTTAATATGCTGGGCAGCATTAGGAACAGCGGCAGCAGCTCTATGAGGACAGCAACGGAGATACGAGGGTTCCCTAGCTCTCTGGCTTCTCTGGGTTTTTTTTTAAAAAGGCCCCCAGCATTTCTAAAGCGTGGAGGGATCCCTGATGAAAACAACAATACCAGCGATGATGATGCCTTGAGGTGTTCGAGTGTCTCTTAGATATTAATGGAATCAAGCCATTAACAACTGTCTAGGTCAGACATATAAGGATGGGGAGAGGCTAATTATGGATGGCCTTTAATACAGATGACCTAGGGCTGTTGGAATACCTTGAGCCATACCACTCCCTTCATTGGCATATGCTGGCCTCTAATGATCTCTAACCCAGTTGCCTTTACCTAGTAAACCACTTTTCCATTTTTTCATATATCATCAAATTCTACCCCTGGTTTACTATTTACCATCTACTTCTGCCGCCTGGACTGGCTTATTTCACCTATATATTTCAACCATACCCCAGACTATCGGACAAAAGGACAGCCATCACATGGGTTCTGAGGGAGTCTGGAATATTCTACCATTGAATAGAAGGGACATTTCTTGACCTTTTGTACAACATATATCATCTGACCAGACATCATGAGAGGATGCATGGAAGAAGTACCCCTAGATCATACCGTATTGACTTAAAACTCCCTTACTGTCGTGGGAAGACAGTAGAATCCAATTACCCATACCTTGAAGTTTGCTGCCTTTGTCCTTAGACTTTTTATCTCTATAGTACTCTTGCCAGAGGTCATTTACTCCTATCCCATTGTAGATGTATTCAACCAATGAACTTCTTGCTCTGCGAGACTCCCCCCTCTCGCAGATCTGGCCCTCCACATTACCGAGGGCCTACCTTGATGACGGGTTTTGGAACCCAGAGAGGTGGCATGCAGCAAAAAGGAGACTGAGGAGTTTCCTTTCCAAATCTTTAGCTAAATTTTTAAGGGACCCTAGGGGGAGGCAAAATCGGATCAAAAATAGGGTGGTGGGTTTGGGGGATAACCCACTGAGGGAGGGACCAGGATGAGCCAGGAGTCAGGACACAGGAGACATAGAACTCTGGGTTGATGAGGAGGTCAGAGCTCAAGACGAGGGCCAACACATCAGTACTGTGAGTGGGAGGGGCAGATATGGTGGGAGCAGGGGGCCAAAGCAGATTATGGGAATGCGCACCCGCTGTCTCTGAGCAGTGGCATGCTCTGACCCCCAATGCTCCTCTCATTCTCCAGGTAGCTCAGATTCTCAGGCCCTTGACCTTCGGTTGATGTTGTGCAATGCCAGATCCGTTGTAAATAAGGCCCCCCTTATTTGTGATCTTATTCAGGATAGGGAAGCGGATCTGGCAGGAATCATGGAAACCTGGTTGGGCCAAGACAGAGAAGTCCCCCTCATTGAAATATACCCTCCTGGCTTCCATGCATTTCATCAACCAAGGTCACAGGGAAGGGGCGGTTATCATAAAAAGCGGTTATCATTAATCCAAAGGAGGTCACTGTTCCTCAGACTGCTGGATGCGAGTCCCTCCTGGTGAAGTGGGGTCATAGGGTACAGGTGGGTTTGCTGATCACGTACCTGGCTCCCTGCCACATGGCAACAACCCTGCCCGAACTGCTCAACATTATAGCCGGGGTGGGAGGGGAAGGCTGGGACAGCGACATCGCTAGACGCTTCTTTTTGAAGTGCCAGCCCAGGGCTCCGTAGAACTGCAAAGAACAGCGACTATCAGCTGTCTTGCGGTTTGGAAACTTTCCCCCTGGTATGAGGGGGGAAGGTGAGTAGACAGGTGGGGTAGAGCTCCCTGAGAGTGCCAGATTTTACTCATAATCTGGCGCTCGAAGATGAGAGCTCCCTGTTAAGCCTGTCAGTACTCCGGACCCTGGATGCCTCTGCTTTGCAGAGCTAGATGTCATTACCATCCCAGTAATTAACTTTAAACAACTACTTTCTGAATAAATTTGGCAGAGCACAAGCAGCATGAATCAAACAGCAAGTATTTTTTTTTCTTTCTAACTCCAAAGATTTACTCTCTTTAAAAGATTTTTTTTAAGCTGAAAGTGAAAGCAAGATGGTGTTTGAGTTTTAACAGGGCGTGAAGAAGTGAAACTTAAAAGTAATTATTGATAAGCCCCTGTTTGAAACGTAAAACTCCTGTTTGAAAAGTGGATGAAACAAGAAAGGAATAATTGAAGCAGCAATACAAATTTTTTTTCTTCTTTTTTTTTTCCCCGTCCTTCTGGAAGGGAAGGAAGAAGGGGGGCAGGATGGCTGGTTTTTTTGAAAGCAAAGAAAACAAAGGAGGGTTAATTAACCCTCAATGGTCTGACTTTGAGGAAGCTTTGAGCTCAATTACCTCTGCTTTATTGAAAAGAATTGATACTATATTTCAAGCTTTTCAAGCTGGAAACAATGAAACACATGGAAATACTGAGTTGCAATCTAGCAGTGGGGGATTGAACGAAGAGCTGGGAGAAGGAAAAGTACAACAGATCACCGAGGAGAGAAAGATGGAGGCTGTGCAGAACAAGGAAGAAATCTGGGAAGCTGATGAGATTGTGGTTACACAAATTTTTTCTTATAAAAACCAATTTGCATTTAAAGAGCTGTTTCCAAAAGAAGTTATATTTCTCCAAAAATTTTATATTATGCAATCCCAAAAATTGCAAAATTTTACTGGAGTTAAAAAAGGCAGAGGGTTCAAAGTTAAAAAGAAAGTTCGTAAAAAGGAAAAGAAGAAAGATTGGAAAAATGGAAACTAATCCTGCTTGATGAGATGATGGTCCTTAAAAAGTATTGTTTAGCAGTTTAAAGATTTTGAACTTGTGGGGAAAAAAAACAGACAGCAGTTTAATGCCAGTTATCTAAGCGATGAGCGACGATGAGGAGGCAACCTACAGCGGTATTGGATTATTTTGAGAAGAATAAACAGATCACTGCAATGCTGGTCGGTTGGGCTGTAAAATATGCCCTGACTTGAATGATTTGGAATATTTTATTAAGGATTGCAATAAATTTGGATTTAATGGCAATTGCAGAAGTTTTATTGAATATAGTAAATTGGAGTCTCCTGACTGATGGTAATAAATATAAGGCAAAAGGACTATGGACCTAGGGCAACTGCAGTTGATCTGGTGGTTTCCCTAACACGTTTGATGAATTTATTAATCTAATTTCTGACTGGATTTGATGGATATTATTTCAAATACAATTATAAAGTCACTCGGGGGGTTTTTTTATATAAAGAAGCAATTTTTATTTAGGTGGGTAGATGCAAATGAATGAAGATATTCTAAATGCTGTTGGAGGATGTGAAGACAAGAAGATTAGCAACTGGTTTAATCTAGTATGAAGA
>WNWU01013517.1:1805044-1815123 GCA_012654045.1 Ptyas mucosa
GTGGAGGACGGAAGAGTTTATATAACATTTTATTTTAAATTTGGGGGGTTTGAGGGTTTCTTTTTTCTCTCTCTCTCTCTCTCTTTTGTTTTCAACAAAAAAAGTTATAAAATATCTTGTTAAATTGTATAGACCTAATAATTTGTTAAGCATTAAATAGCTAAATTGAGTAAAGATAGGTTTAATTAGGTAATCCTTAACTGTTTTATTAGCTGTCGTAATTATGAATGGATATTAATTTTGTTGAATTAGATGGAATAAGAAGAAAGAAGACTTGCTTTCCTTTTATCTATTTGTTTATGATTATGATAAGTGTGAAATTGAGTTTTAGAGAATTTGAGCTGTATTCTATTTTATTTTGTATTTGCTCTGGGAAGTCGGGGGGGGGCAGTTGGGGAGGGGGGAGAAAATGTATGTAAAACTTTTAAAACTTTTTCAATAAAAAAAAAAACATTATAGCCGGGGTGGCGGTTGATACCCCGAGGCTTATGGTCATGGGGGATTTTAACCTGCCATCCATCGGTGAAGCGTCTGAAGCAGCGAGGGAGTTCATGGCTTCCATGACGGTTATGAACCTGACCCAATTAGTGCATGACCCCACTCACATTGAGGGAAACACTCTAGACTTGATTTTTGTCTCTGGTCAGTGTTCGAATGATCTTGATATCGGGGATATAGTAACTGAACCCTTGTCATGGTCAGATCATTCCCTCCTTTGTTTTGACCTTTGAACCGCTACACCTCATTGCAGGGAGGCGGAACTGATGAAATGGTTCCGCCCCAGGCTCCTGATGGACCCGGAGCTGTTCCAGATGGAGCTTGGGCCATTTCCTGAATCTCTGACTCACGGCTCGACTGAGGACCTGGTGGCCGCTTGGGACAGGGCGGCTGCCGGAGCCTTGAATCGAGTCATGCCTTTGTGGCCTCTGACCTGATGCCGATCTCGCTTAGCTCCTTGGTTCACTAAGGAGCTGAGGGAGATGAAACGTTGGAAAAGACGCCTGGAGAGTGATTGGAGGACCAGCCAAACTGAATCTGACCGAACACTGATAAGATCTCACATTAAGACTTATCTAGTGGTGATAAAAGCGGCAAAGTATAACTATTTTTCCGTTCTTATTGCATCATCAGATAACCGCCCGGCTACACTGTTTAGGGTGACATGCTCCCTGTTACTTCAGGAAGCGTGGGATGACCCCTTGGCAGGTAGAGCCGAGGACTTTGTACAATATCTGTATGATAAAATCGCTCAGATTCAAAAACATCTGGACTCTGACATAGTAGATTCAGGGGAAGGGATGGAGGCAGGTCTTGAGAATATTATCTGGGAAGAGTTTGACTCTGTGACTCTCAAAAACGTGGACAGGATACTAGGGAGACTGAATGCTACCACATGTTTATTGGACCCGTGTCCCTCTTGGTTGGTACTGGCTACCCGGGAGTTCACACGAGGCTGGCTCCAGGAAATCATAAATGCTTCTCTGAGTGAAGGTGTTTTTCCTACTGCCTTGAAAGAGGCAGTGGTGAGACCTCTCCTCAAGAAGCCTTCCCTGGACCCAGCAGTATTGGCTAATTACCGTCCAGTCTCCAACCTTCGCTTTGTTGCGAAGATTGTTGAGAGTGTGGTGGCACGACAGCTCCCTCAGTACTTGGATGAATCGGCTTATCTGGATCCGTTTCAGTTGGGCTTCAGGCCTGGATACAGCACAGAAACGGCATTGGTCACATTGGTAGATGATCTCTGGAGAGCTCGGGACAGAGGCTGCTCCTCTATCCTGGTCCTATTAGACCTCTCAGTGGCTTTTGATACCATCGACCATGGTATCATGCTGCATCGGTTGCAGGGGCTGGGAGTGGGGGGCACCGTGTTACGATGGTTCTCCTCCTTTCTCTCTAACCAATCGCAGACTGTGTTGACAGGAGGGCAGAGGTCGACCCCAAGGCCTCTTGTTTGCGGGGTGCCACAAGGGTCGGTTCTTTCACCCCTCCTGTTCAACATTTATGTGAAGCCACTGGGTGAGATCATCAGTGGCTTCGGGGTGAAGTACCACCAGTACGTTGATGACACCCAGCTGTACATCTCCACCCCGAACCACCCCAATGATGCTCTTGAAGTGATGTCCCGGTGCCTGGAGGCTGTACGGATCTGGATGGGGAGAAACAGACTCAGACTAAACCCATCCAAGACCGAGTGGCTGTGGTTTCCGTCATCCTGATATAGTCAGTTGGCACCATCACTGACTATTGGGGGCGAGTCATTGGCCCCCACAGAGAGGGCTCGCAACTTAGGTGTCCTCCTGGACTCACAGCTGTCCTTAGAAGAACATCTGACAGTTGTGGCCAGGAGAGCTTTTTATCAGGTTCGCCTGATACGCCAGCTGCGTCCCTTTCTGGATCGGGATTCGTTAATGACAGTTACTCATGCCCTCGTCTCTTCCCACATGGACTACTGCAATGCTCTCTACATGGGGCTCCCCCTGAGGAGCACCCGGAGGCTTCAGTTGGTCCAGAATGCGGCCGCGCGGGTTGTTATGGGAGCGACATGGCATTCCCATGTGGCTCCCCTGCTACGCGAGCTGCACTGGCTCCCTGTGGTCTTCCGGGTGTGCTTCAAGGTTTCGGTTACCATCTTTAAAGCGCTCCATGGCTTAGGACCGGGATACCCACGAGACCGCCTTCTGTCACCAATAACCTCCCACAGACCAGTACGCTCCCATAGAGAGGGACTTCTCAGGGTACCGTCGGTCAAACAGTGTCGGCTGGCGGCCCCCAAGGGGAGAGCCTTCTCTGTGGGAGCACCTACCATCTGGAATGAGCTGCCCTCAGAGATTTGGATAATCTTGGATCTTCGTACATTCCGCCATGCCCTCAAAACATTTCTTTTCAAGCAGGCCAGCCTGACCTAACCTCGTCTAAAAACTACTTTAAATTTTATATTCTGAATCTTCCCCAGAAACTTGAAATGATCTAATTCAATACTATATCCGAACCTAACTATTTAATTATATTTTAAATTGGTTTTTTCAATTCCTTTATTACATGTATATTTCGTTCAACTTTACACTGCCCTGAGTCCTTCGGGAGTAGGGCGGTATATACATTTAATAAATAAAATAAATAAAATATGTATTCCAGTAAGAAGATTCATAATTCAACTTAAAACAACAATGAAAAACAAAAAGAGACTCAAGAAAAAACCACTGATGTCAACCACAAGCACAACAAATATATATATTATTTTTTAAAAGTTCCAAGATAGTTCATCTAATAACGTATTCTTTAGTCAATAATCCCTAATGTAAAAAATTGAAGTATCCAGCCCAGATTCAGACTTTACTCTTCAGCCCAATCTTTATAATCCAATGTTTCTCTTATTGTTTTAACTTCTTAGCTCCACCTGCCTTCTTTGCTGCCATACTTCTGGGGGTGGAATAGGTAAAACACCCAATTTCACCTCCTCCTTTGAGGCCACACTTTCCTCTGCTGTTCCAAGGAGGTTCTTCTTTAATTCAGTTTAAAAGGTAGTAAAAATTATTCAAAATATCTCACCCACCTTCCTTTCACTTCTGCACTCTGCAGTGGCTGCCCCAGCTTTGTAATGACTCACAATGGTCTCCTTCCCAATTGTCTGTTTAGGAAGCTTCTCCAGCTCTATCAGGGAATTTGTGAATTCCCTGAGATCCACAGAGTCTGCTCCCCTTGCTTGTTGTCCCTACAAGGCAACTGAGGTCCAAGAGGACCACCTAACAGCTGGGATATTGACGGTCCCTTGGGAGCCCCCAAAAGATCTGTTATTCTGCTGCAATGCTAGCCATGCCCCTCCTCTTTCTGTAGGGCCATGGCTGCCATGGCTACATCACTGGCATCTGCTTGGATGATGAACTATCATTCTGAGTCCAGGTGTTTGAGGATCAGCTCCTCAGCAAAGAGCCATTTGAAATTTATGAAGGCTCTTTGACAGTCCATTGACCAGGTGAGTGGTTGATTAGGCCATCGTGCTGCAGGAGGAGGCCCCATCTTTAACAATTCTGTTAGGGGCAGGGCAACTTCTGCAAAAGCTGGAATAAATTGTCTGTAGAAGTTTGCAAATCCCAGGAACTTTGAAGCTGTTTGTAGGTACATGGGGACTGCCAGTCTAGCACCACTTTCACTTTTCCTGGATCCATTTCCACCCCTCCACTGGATATTCAGTAGCCTAGATAATCTAGGGAAGTTTGATGGAACACAAAGAATGACACCAGACCCACACTCACGAAAACCACACAGGATGTCACCCCACACATCCATGCAAAAAGCAAACTTAAACCCACACCGATGATGAGGCATGACCACAAACTAGAAGCCAGACCACAGCTGCATCATTAGCCACTTTAAACCCCTCCAATCCATACATGAAGCAAACTGACACCCACCATGAAGTTGTGGCACAACCATGAACGCGAAGCCAAACAACAGCAATGCAGCTCACCAACTCAAATCCCCCTGCAACTCAAACTAACCCGAGCACAACCAAACCCCCACCCAAATAGAACACACCCCCAGCCAATCAGAGCACAGCCAAGCCCCCGACCAATCAGAACACACCTCCACTCAATCAGAACACAGCCAAGCTCCCACCCAATCAGTTCACACCCCCACTGGCAGTGAAAAGGAAAAAACAGCTGCAATCACACATTGCTTCTAGAGCACGAAGCTGAAAACATCAGCCTGAAGTTGACGAATGAGACTTCATTGAAACGTTGCCAAGACCCTTCCAATTTTATGCGAGAGAAAACCCGAATAACCAAAGACCTACATACAAACACCCACAAAAATCTCAGAAAACACACACACACACACACACATATAGCAAGGATTAGGGTTTGAAGAACTTGAAGAAAAACAACAAGAAGAATGATGGGATCAAAAGATTGATAACCTTTGGATTACAACTTTTTTTTTCTTGGATTACAATTGATAATTTACCTTTTATTTTTTGTGGATTATAAATATTAAAATACTTTAAAATGAGAAAAGCACTCTCTGCACCATCTTCAGCATCATCATCAGCAACATCTAGTCCATCAGGTCAGAGATCTTTGGATGCTATGTTACAGCAAGAGAAAACAAATGTGATGCAGGCAGAATTAAAAGTTATGATCCAAGCTCTGCATGATGATTTGAAGGAAAGAATAGGGAAAGTAGAGGATAATATAGAGAATGTTCAACAAATGATGGCAAATAGTGAACAACGCATGCAGAAAGTAGAAGAGAAAGCTGAACAAGACCTGAGGTGGTGTAGTGGTTAGAGTGCAGTACTGCAGGCTACTTCAGCTGACGGCTAGCTGCAATCAGCAGTTCAAATCTCACCGGTTCAAGGTTGACTCAGCCTTTCATCCTTCTGAGGTGGGTAAAATGAGGACCCAGATTGTTGGGGGCAATATGCTGACTTTGTAAACTGCTTAGAGAGGGCTGTAAAAGCACTATGAAGTGGTATATAAGTCTAAGTGCCATTGCTATTGTTAACAAACAGAAAAAAGAGTGGAAAAAATTGATTACAGATTTACATTGGCAGATAAAAATAAAGAAAGAATAATAATATCATTAGATATGGATAGGGCTTATTATTACTTGAGGTTTCAGAATATTGAGGAAGAAAAGGAAGAAAATCTAATTGAGATATTGGTGGAGCTGTTGGCGGATGCTTTAGAGGTGACTAAAGAAAAAGTTCTTGCTGAGATTGATGAAGCATTTAGAATTCATACCAGATATGAAACAGACTTTTTAGAGAGGTACATGTGAGATTCACTTAAAAAAAGCAATGAAAGCAGAGTTTTTACAAACAGCTAGAGATGTTCCTTAAAAATACAACTGGAAAGAAATAGTAGTGTTAAAACAGATTCTGAGAAGAGTTAGAGAAATAAGGAAGGAATATCAATTCCTGACAAAACAACTAATTAAAAATGGAGTGAATTTCAAATGGCTGATATCAGAGGGAATATTGGTGACCTGGATGGAGCAAAGACATAGATTGGATTCCATAGAAAAAGCAGAACAATTTTATGAGCATTATTTTGGACCACAAGAAGAAATGAAAGTAAGAGAGGAAAGAGAGTACAGATGCCAAGAGGAAATTACAGGAGAGAGAAATATACAACAAAAAGAAGATCTGGAGGAAATAGCAAAAAGAGAAGGAGCAAAGCCAAAAGAACTGCGAGAGATGAGCAACTAGAACAACAAAACCCATCTATAAATAAAACTATGGAAGAAGAAATAAAATTAATGTCAATTAACATAAATGGCTGAACTCTGCAATAAAAAGGAAAAGGATTTTAGTAAATTAGAAAAACTAAAGTTAGATATAATCTGCTTGTAAGAAGTTCACATTAAAAGACAACATCGTAAAATACTGGAATATCCCAAAATTGGGAAGTTATATACTTCTCTACCACAACAAAAGAAGAGGGGAATAGCTTTTTATGTAAAAGAGACAATAAATGTTAAACAAATTTGTACATATGAAGAAGAGAGGATTTTGATAGAGATAACAATGAACTATAAACAGATACTCTTAGTAGAAATATATGCACCAAATAGTAATCAAGAGGATTTTTATGGTAAGCTTCATAAGAAAATAATAGAGCTGGAGTATAAAAACATATGTATAGTAGGAGACTTTAATGCAATTGTGGATGCAGAATTAGACTACAAAAATAGAAAAATAAACAAAAAAGCCAGGAAAATACTTCAAAAAGCTTTCTTCAAAATGGCGGAAGAATTAGGTATCCAAGATGTATGGCAAGAGACACTTCCCAAGAAAAATCAATAAACATTTTATTTAAATAGTCTTGGTCAAGAATAGATACGATATGGATGTCAGCAGAGTTAAAATCCCATATTCAAGAAATAAATATAGAAACAAGCAATTGGGCAGATCACAATCTGATAAAAGTTATATGGATGGGACAAAAAAGGAAATTAAGATGGACAATGAATCAATCAATATTAAAAGAAAAGGAATTTATTCAATTTATGGAAAGAGAATTGGATTTTTTCCTTAAAGAGAACTGGAAAGAAGAAACGTTACTACAAAATGTATGTGGCACAGCTAAGGCATATATTAGAGGATTAGCTGGATGCCCATGCTTTGCTACGAAACTATGTGATGGGACTTGATAAATTGACACTTAAAGCTTGAAAATTAATGAGTAGTTTAAAAAGTAACTGTATTATTTCGTTAGAAATGGTAAAGTACGTTTCTGTTACAGAAGAAGACATTATTGTAAGTGTAACAACAATAAAATAGATGGGCTTAAACCCTTTAATCCCAGCAGCAACTGTGGCTGTTTTGTCTATGTAGCCAGGCTAATAAGTTGCATAGCATAAACTTTCAATTCATCCCTCAGATGAATTGCTCAGGACCTCCCTATAAACAACACTCCTGGTTTTGCTGTCTGGCTGGAAGATGACCAGGCTGTCAGGTGAACTGACTCTGGAGCATGCCACATAGAACTAGCCATGGGAGAAACAGTCACTCGTCAGAGGTACACTAGCCACTTTCAAAATCTGTCCCTATGTCTTATTGATGGTGGTGGTGGTGTAGCAAACCTTAACAGGAGATTGTAGACATTTAAACTCAAAGTGGTAGACTGATGGGATCAGAGGAATTTGGGGTATGAAAATGGTTTCTTCCTAGTTGATGTGGCTTCGATTATGTGTTTGTACAGAGTCTTCACCTGAAGCCTGGTGCCATTGCACAGTTTCGGAGGGGTTAGATTGTGTAACAGCATGATTGGAGCACCAACCTTGAAGTAGAGGACATGAGGTGGTAATCCTGGTGGGTTGAGAGTGTGCAAGAACTCCACAGGGTAATCTGTAGCATCCCTGATCTCCATTACTGAGTCCACAGATTCATGCCTCATATGCTCAGTGGACAACGTTTCCAGCAGAAAGTTGTTGATGCTGTTGGCTGAGTCATTTGTTGGAGTGAGAATAGCTCTTTCCCTCAGCCATGAACCGCAATCCACTCCAGCCTGATGAATGTTGGGGTATATTCTGTCAGTCAACCAGATCAGATCTGTCACAACATTGCAAAGGTTATTCGGAATAGTTATCCTTTCCTCCTCTTCCAAAAGCTTGCCATCACCAATATCAAGTAATAATTTAGAAAAGTCTTCTGCCCTCAAATCACATTGAAGGTAGACACACATGTTAACTATTAAGGCCTTTGACTTTAGGCCATAAGATGGATGACTTAAGACAGGCCTTGACTTCATCTGCATGTGTCCCTTGTGGCAAAGCAGGCAAAGTCTGTCTGAAGTCACCAGCCAAAAGCATCGTAACTCCACCCATAAGATGGGTTGCTGCCCCTAATGTCCTGGAGTGACCTGTTTAGAGCCTCAAGACCTCCTTCGTGAGTCATGGTGCACTCATCCCACACAATAAGTTTGGCTTCTCGAAGCATCTGAGCCATGTCACTCTGCTTAGAGATGTTACAAAGTGCAGACTCAGAATGATTCAGGTTGAGAGGTAACTTGAAGGCAGAGAGAGCAGAGCTGCAATTCCTGAGGAAGCAATGGCTAGGGCGATATTCCTTCTGCTTATAATTTCGGCCAGCAAGAGATTGATCAAGAACATTTTGCCAGTGCCACCAGGAGATTCAAGAAAGAACAACTGCCCAGAATCACAAGCAATATTGTGCATGATTTCATCGTAGGCTTTCCTCTGTTCTTGATTTAATTTTGGAACATTCACAGCAACTGCTTCTGTCAGATGAACAGTGTTATAAGACAGTTCACTCAGGGATTGACAGTGGCTCCTTGCTCTTGTGAAGGTGGTGGAAATCTGAACTGTAGAAGTGTTTTACCCAACATGGATATGACAATATTCTCAAGAAGGATAAGGCATTGGCTGTAAACAATTTGGAGGACCAGCTGGGCATCTCCATACTCTCTCTCCATTAGCCTTCTAGAATAGACGTTCCAGAATATACTTGTGTTCATGCAGCAACTTCTGCAGTAGGCTAACCAGTTGTGGATTAACGCCTGGGTAGATTCCACAACGGATGTCCCTCTCATTGTCATCATCACCAACAAAGTATATCTGGAGAAATGAAGGCTACTGCTGAGGCTCCGCCATGATACTCCCTATCCTGTGGTAGACCTGCCCTTGCACTTTAAATGTTGGCATAAAATTTCCCTCCTTCACCTCTCTGGCTCTAAAAGACATCATTTGGAAGCATCCATTGTACTTCCAGACAGCAGAAAGAAAGTGCTTTGCCATTGGATGCTGGTCAGTGAGAAGGCTTCAGGGTAAGGTTGAAGGGGAGGGAGGTGGACTTTACTGACACTGCAGCACATCCCAGGACTCTCATCCTGCCACTTTAGAGCATGGCACCAGGCACAAGGTAATGGGGGTCCGAGATCAACAACCTTGTCCCTGGAGTAAATAATCTGAGGTTCATATTTAAAACTAGACAAATACTTATTAGTCCAAGGCATTGATCTCATTTGTGACTGATTAACGTAGGGTTTATTAGATGTATACTTTTTTACAGCCTGTCTACTGCCTTGGGGCTGAGTTTGATTATACTTGTGTACAGCTTCCCTTACTTGTGTTTTCATAATTGCATCTGTAAATCTTTTTCTGCATTTTTTGCCTCTTTTCCCCTTAACTGGTATTACAATAGAAGGAACAGATTCATCTGAACTGAGGAGGAAAATAAGGGGCGATGGAAATCTGCCTCTGCCTATCAGCATCCATTGGTATTCATCTAGCTTGCATCCTGTCAGTGTGTGAGAGAGTTGAGGGGTGTTTGGAAAGTGAAACAGTATTTGCTGTGTGAGCAAGAAGGAGACAGGAAGGAGGCTGGGTGTGGCTTAGCTCAACTGTTCTGTAGTAAAGTTGCTTGCTGTTGTGAAAGTAAAACTGAAACTGAAAGTCCTCTCCTCTGCTTGTGTTTTGCATTTGGAACAGATTTCTTTTGAGATGGGGAGGGGGAGTAGAACTCCTTAGCATCAGAGCATGGAACAGATTTCTTTTCAGGTGGGGAGAGGGAGTAAAACTCCTTAGCATCAGAGGGCTGTTTGGAAAGTGAAACA